>OX388322.1:7591639-7990950 GCA_947579605.1 Athripsodes cinereus
GCACCTTTGAGATAGTGACGGATCGTTAAAGAGCATTTAATATAAGTGTTATTATGACAGCTCTTACGAATTCAATTTGCGAACACTTGCTTATTACAGGACACTTACAACGTAGAAGGCCAATTCTATTCTGGAGTTACAGATTACAATTTCGGCACCTTTGAGATAGTGACGGATCGTTAAACAGCATTTAATATTAGTGTTATTATGACAGCTCTTGCGAATTCAATTTGCGAACACTTGCTTATTACAGGACACGTACAACGTAGAAGGCCAATTCTATTCTGAAGTTACAGATTACAATTTCGGCACCTTTGAGGTAGTGACGGATCGTTAAACAGCAATTATTATTAGTGTTATTATGACAACTCTTACTAATTCAATTTGCGAACACTTGCTTATTACAGGACACTTACAACGTAGAAGGCCAATTCTATTCTGGTGTTACAGATAACAATTTCGGCACCTTTGAGGTAGTGACGGATCGTTAAATAGCAATTAATATTAGTGTTATTATGACAAATCTTACTAATTCAATTTGCGAACACTCGCTTATTACGGGACACTTACAAAAAAGTTTGGGGGACCTATTATTTAGTGGGGACTTCAAACACCATTTCTTTTAACTTTTTTATAAATTTTCCTTTCAGGTTCGATGAGGTATGTCACCCATACTAAATGTCTTACAGAAACTTGCATTTGCATTTGCACTTGCAATTTTTATTGGTACAGAAACTTGCATGTTCATTGCATGCAGTTCATCTGCTGTCTACCTCATCCGCGAGAAATGCCATGTTGATATGAATAAATGAAAGACGAAAGAGCTAAAGAATTGTTTAAATATTATTGGCACAGAGAGGATGACTCGCATGTTTATTATAAGTGATTGGTCCGCTGGCTATACCACTTGCGGGAGATGCCGTGATGGATAAATGGACGGATCTATTCAGATTTTCGCAAATAATTTACTTATACAAAAGTGGTAATAAAAAACTGAGAAATTTTATAGATCAAAAGATAAAAAAATATTTAAGTTCAATTATTTTCGTGTATAATTACCACTTAGTTCAAACGTGAGAATGAAGGGTTTATATTTATCAGATAATAATTTGTAGGGAAAAATCTAAATTTTTTAAATAACTTTTCATCTTTCAAAGTCTTCAAAAAAAGAAATTGACATCCTTTGGGATTGAGATTACGTTCTTCAAATAATCTGTGTGACATTATTTGATAAATTACATTACTGTAAAAAAAAATTGAATTTGAAACGAATTTGCGATATCTTCAAACACGCTATTGCGAATTGTAAAAAAGGGGAAATGTACAAATAACAATTAGTTACCCCAATTTACTTTCTCTGGCAAATATTTTTACAAATTTATTTGAGGTGTGTTCTGTTTAATATAAATCTTTTCGGTTCCTTTAAGTTTATTTATTATTTCTGTTTGCGTTAATGTAGATATGTAAAGAAGTATTCGAATTACAACATTTGGTGTTAAACTACGAAAAGTGTGTGATTGAGTTAGTTTATTACAGCAAATAAGACAAATTGTTAACTTTTGAGCACCTATTGCACGTTTTACCCTTCCTTTCAAAAAATAATTATGTTTTATGAAATTGATTAAAATTTAAAAAAAAATATATCTGGGTTTTGTTTTAAACCCAAATACAACCTTATACACCTTTCACAGTAAGCTTAAAGCTTGTATCGTGAAAGGGAAGTTTTGCCGGCACCTGGGATCGAACCACGGACCCACTGTTTACGAGGCCGAGACTCTACCTACAGGAAAATGTATTGTTTTTTTCCTTATTTATAATTTTTGCAACAATTTGTTCCTTGTTTCGACGATATTTTTGTTATTTTTTAATCTTGCAAAATACTGTGAGTGTTGAAGAATCACCATTTTCTAAATTTCCTGAAAAAAGTTAACTTTATTATGTTGAAAAACATCTACGTAACTGGAAGTACTTCTGTTTATTTGCATAAATTATTAATTTTGCTAAAATTACTTGGGCATTGACATGTGTATAGTAAAAATATAGTATACGTTTACATATTTTCAAACAGGTACTTTTATGTTTTTATTTTGAAATTAGTAAATGTTTGCTAACGGTTTTTTTTAATAAGAAATTCATAGTGTGGCAGTCACGTCACGAAATGTTTCCAATATTAATATAATAAATGTTAGAATTGTTTCTTGTATATTTAAATAAAACCGTTTTTGAATAATGAAAGAAATAAAACACTTTGTTTTTAATCACCGATTACGAACTATAAAACATAATGAGCGGTTCCAAATAAAGTTTTTTAACCCTAAAGTTCTACAACGAAACTTTTTAAGTATAATGAAAACAATACGTAATAAAAATTAATGCCTTTATGTTTTCATGTAATATTGTAAATAACTATACTTTACAAGTTTATATGTATATAACCGGCTTAATTCAAAGTTTATTGGTATAATGCCATTTTAATCTATATTTTTTTTTGGTATAAAGATTTAGAGATTTTTTTACTACATTGATCTCCATCTACACCATATAATTTATCTATTGCAAATATACGCCAATAGGCCCAGCATATACATACATCTTAAAAATAAACATGATAGCAAAAGACACGAGCAAAGCTGTGCCCCTATTCATCCAGCAATATCCAAATAGAATATAACGTAGCCCAATTCATCATGAATTAACATTACATACATAGACATTTCACACAGATCGAGCTAGTCCCAAACTAAGATGAATCTTGTATTATGGGTACTAACGCGACGATACACATATATACAATGCACTATAAACACATATACATGTAACACCCAGACCCAGGACAATTTGAAAAAGGTCATTCCTCAATCTGCCCTGGCCGGGAATCGAACCCGATAATTCGAATCGAATAATTGGTTAAAAATGAAAATTTAACTGCAAAATGATGTTTTCCGTAAATAACTATAGATATTGTAATATCCTTGATAGACGAGAAATTTTAGTATTTATATTATTAAACCAATACGGCATAGCTAGTAGACTCACTGCAATACTTTATTTATATTTTTTTCTGTAATATTATTATTTTATTCTTCGTAAATATCCTACTGTCTTGTTTGGGTAGATGGCGCTCTTGAAGCTGCCTGAACCCATAACTTCTCCTTCTTTTAAATTCTAAATAATAGTTAAACATTAATTGATTTTAAATATTTTTGCATTCCGATTAAAATATAGTGTAGTTTTTTTAATTATATATAGTTTTTGGTGTTTTCTGTGCTAAAGTTGAAATGTTGAATTGTAAAAATAGAAACATACAAATTAAATGTAATCAAAATTTGTAACAATAATATTTAACCAAATTTGTGGTGTAAAAATAGTAAACAATGTATTATAATGTGAAATAATAGTGTAAATGCGCCCTTGAGATGATTTGAATCATGAAAACGGCGCAATATAAATGATCCAAAAAATAATAATAATAATACTGTCATTTTAATATTTATATTCATTGCTTTTACTGTCGGTCAGTTGGTCATTCATTTTATTAAAACTGTTGAATATTACTTTTATTTTCCTTTTTTATAATAGGCTTATTCTACTTTCTTAAGAGGCTATTTGTAAGTTAATGAAAATGTAAATATACAATTCTTAACGTATGCTTTAAAAATACCTGCATTTTACAGGACGCTTAAATACTTCCTAAAAAGACGGGCAACCTTTTCTATTCCGTAGACTACACAGATAACAAATACTTGAAATAATTTATCTTACTTTGCAGAATCAAATTATTAATTATCAACAAATTGCATTTCATATTATATATGCGCTTTCAACGAAGATCTAATTAAGTATCTCAGATATCTTATTCATATCCACACCCTCTCCTGAAGTATCTTCATCATAAATACCTATTCTATTTTAATAGTATACACTTCATTTTGTAGTTGATTAAATATGAGTACATAAGGATACAAGTAATATCCCACGACAGTTGATGCAAGATACATAATATCTTGTACTAGCTTAGACATTGCAGCACGAATAAAAATGACTTTTTGTGAAAGGACCATCTTGAACTGTGTGAACGAAGAAACAGTGCTTTTTTTGTTCAAATACACACTAAAAATGAGAGTAATTCGCTTTGATTTTCCGAAAATAGAGTGCTTACAATTGATATTATGAATGAAATTGTATATGGGTAAACTTGTAATATATGTCAATATATCGTGGTTAGATGGAAGAAATCACTTCATAGCGATTTTCTCACCATTGCATATCATCTTAGCTACATGCTATCAACATTTTGTTTTTCAGTTTCCTGTAAAAGGGTATAATCTCCAGGCAATAAGCTCAACAGTTGCTCATGATTTTTTTCCTGATCAAAAAAGTGTTATTATTATAATTATTAAAAGGCAGGTGTTCGAAGAAAAAAAGATATTTTACATCTTAAATTCAGCAACGAGATTTGCCACCAGACCTGAATATCTTAATTTTTTGTTAACAATAAGAAGTCAACTTAAATGTTTATTAAATGATCTGCTGGATACCCCACTTGTGGGATGTACATATATATGCTGTGATGGTATAGTATATCGTCTTAATATTTAGCATTTTATATTGCTTTGCCAACACTGTTATGTAATGATGATGTGCAAAATAAATAAATAATTACATACCTACCTATAATCTGAGAAGTAATTTAACAAACGTAAGGATTCACAAACATGCATATGTAGATTATATTTGTGATAATTATTATCTAGCTGTATTAATACGAGTGGTTGTATCTACTGATGAAGAGTACATGATGTATTAGTGTGATTATTATTTGGAGTACACCAATGTAAGTAAACAATTACGAAATGAAAACAATGGGGAATGTACGTAGTGTTGAAAATAATATAGAATTTATTAGTACAAGTGGAAATTTTAAGTGTAACGTGTTCTATGTTGTATAAACTAATGGTACAAGTTTAAACAAAGTGTCACAGTAACATATTACAAATGTCCGTGTGGCCTTTTCCACACACGAGATTTTGACGTTTTGAAAAATCTTTCGTTAAATTTGTTTCATATGTTGATTCATGATGAAATTTCTACTGCTAACAGCACGTTAAATATCATAAGAGCTAAAAATTGTACCCATACTCACAAATACGGAATAATTCTTATTCCAAATGCCATATTAATTTGTATTCATTAGTTATGAATCAAAACATAAAATTTTAATTTATCGACCGACGGTTCTTGGTGGAAGTTCAAATTAATAAATTTTAAAAAAGTTATTCCACTATTGACTTTATTTATTTTGCGAGCCGGCTTTGAAGAGGTTCTGCTCTCATCGTCAGAAACTTTATTCACTCTAAAATCACTTTCCTTTTGCCTGACGATGAGAGCGGAAGCTCTTGAAAGCCGGCTCGCAAAAATAAATAAAGTCAATAGTGGAATAACTATATATCGTGTTTCATTTTAAAAATAATCAAAACATTGCCAGATCAATAAATAAATATATTAAATATATAAAACAGAACAAAAAAGAGAGCTTGCTATTTACTTTCATCTTGCTTAGACAGTTCTAAGATTTCATATTAGGTACTCGTTCAAAATGTATTTTTTTTATTGAAAATTCAAAGCATAATAGTAATTAATTAATTCCTTAAGTGTTCCATGTAATATGTAATACCAACATTAATTGTTTATGTAAATTGTTTGGAAAATCTTTAGTTATTTAAGATACGTGCAGCCTGATTCAGAATGAGCCTATTACATAATGTTACAGCTTTATCCTTCAGGCGAATAAGTTCTTCAGTCAAGTTGTTGCGTAAACTTCAAAACTAAGCTTAAGTCAACTTTATGTATGGTTATATTTAATTAATTGGGTTTGATTGTTAAAAGCACTTCACATTTCCAGGAACTTAAATGAATATTGATCTCTTAATTCAAAAATAGGTAGGTTATGTAATATAAATACGATTTTTTGGTTCAACCTATTCATCTTATCATATTTTTATTTTATTTTATTTTATTTATTAGTAAAAGTACATAACAGATAACAACTATAAATATGGTTTACAAAATAGAAAAAAGACGTTCATAACTCAGCTGTCATCCACAAACATGTACCACAGATAAGTAAATTATTTAAGTATCACATATTCCGCTCATTCATCTGTTCTCACTAGCATATCACATAAGCAGCCATCGCTAACATACCAAAATACAGTTTGAAATATAAAAAGCAGAAAAGAAGAAAAAACGTACAAAAATTTGTATTGTTAGAAAAAGAAAACTATTACTAAAAGATAGAAAAATAAACATATGAGATCACTTGGGGGTGGAGGGTGTGGGGAAAAGGGTAAGGGATATGGGGAAAGGGGAACAAGACATGCCTACTGGTTTGAAATTATGTTTGTAGTAAGAGTTTTTAGTACCTGTCTCTTGTATGCGAGTGGAGATAAATTAAAAATATCCAGCTCTATTAAGTGGTTATCGTGAAGATCGGCCAATCTATGCAAGGGTCGCCTCACCCCCGCACCAGTGGCCGACCCCGGCATGTAAAAGAGACGATGTGAGCGGCCTAAGGTTGGTACGCGGAAGCATAACTTACTAAGTATTCCCGGGGCATCAGTTACCGAGTTACAAATCTTGTACAGTGCGCAGGCATCCAACATATTCCGCCTCAAAACAAGCGGGGGCAACCACGAGTGCGGGATATCAAGACGATATTTAAATTTGACATTACGGATGAATTTTTTTTGCACTCTTTCCAATTGTTGTTCATATTTGACATAGTGTGGGTTCCATACAGTTGAGCAGTATTCTAATTTGGATCTTACTAGAGATGTGAAAAGTGTGATCATGGATTTATGATTTTTGAAGCTTTTGGTCGTCCGTGAGATAAAACCCAACATTTTGTTACAATGCAACGTAATGTCGTCGATGTGGTTACTAAAATGAAGTTTAGAATCAAACATTACGCCAAGGTCACGAATAGTTGTTACAGAGTCAAGTTGGTGATTATTTATAGAGTAATTGTATGTGAATTTGCTTCGGTTTTTTGTGAAGGTAATTGTCTGACATTTTTTGAGATTAAGGAATAATCTATTAGCATCACAGTAAGCGGACAGTCTAGTCAGGTCTTCCTGTAATTTGTGGCAGTCATGTATTGATGTGATTTTTCTGAAAATTTTTAAATCGTCTGCAAATAACAGGAAGTTAGAATGTTGAAAGCAGTCAACAACGTCGTTAATAAATATAATGAATAATGTAGGAGCAAGATCATATAAATATATTAAAAAATATAATTAACTACTAAAATTTTGAAAAATGATAAATACTTATAGCTTACTTTATATTTGAGAAGCATTACTATAAATCACACAACTGGGGTAACCAGGGGACATACTGCATAATATGGTGAAAAAATATTTTGTAGAATATTTACCTTTCAGACACAGTGTTTTATTATCTCAATGGTGTTTTCACAAAAGTGATCTAAAAATTGAGATAAATCATTATAATTTCGTATAAAATACAAAGCATCATTTTGATTAAAAAAAAAATCAAAATAAAATGTACTCTGGTTCTCTATTGATTTGTTTGTCATCGAGTGTACCATGTTGAAGAAACATTTAAATCTCTTCTCGTTAATAGCATCGAAGTGCTGAATACAATATACTCAATTTCTAATATGAAATCAAATTTTACAACTGTATATATTTTTACTCTAGAGATTCATAAAATACTCGCAAATCAACTATAAATTACGCAAAGTATGAATAGGTTTGTAAGCTTCATTGTAAGCAGTGAAAACGTCTTGTTCTTTTCCTTATCCTTAAGTGTACAGAGCCTTTCCTATTCATTTATTATCAGCAGCTCATCTCTATTGTTAAAATATAGTATGTTACATCTTTTCTAATAAGATAATTTTATACTATGAAGTAGTTAAGTAATGCTATTTCTTTTCTAGTCACATCAAACATCCATTAACTATTATATTCTTCTCATGTACAATCAATTATCAAGTTCTCTTTTCATGAAGCTCTCTTTAACGTTATTTAGACGGTGGGATATGAATTGCAGATACGTTATATTCTGACGAATCAATATACTCGTTATTTGCATTTAGATGGTACGTTCTGCATGCTTATAGTATCTTCAAATATCACAAAATATCCATTTATGTAAAGGAATAATTCAAGTAAGTCACGTGCGCTAGCTATGATGCCATCTTAAGAATGTAATATACTTGTGTTGTTTCAAATGCCGCCTCTTTAACGCTTTTTCAAGAGTACAAAGTGGAAACGAGTTTCCTTCATTTCAGACGAGCCTGCATCAATTTAGTTACATCTTTCCATGACGTTTAAAACATTGACAACTTGTTGTCACACGAAAGATTTACATATGTAGATCGCAGTCGACTAGTGTATAAATTACATTTTGCACTACTGCCGTTGAAATTACTCAAAGGATCGCCGAAAAATATATCGTTATAATAATTAATATCTCCGATTGATTTCATATGATTCCTGTTCTCTGAATGGCGTCTTATAATTTTCTTAATCAAAAATACCTTTCGAATTAGACAATAATATGATGAAGGTATCCTATAGAAAATATACTATATCCACCTATCCCATAGAATGATATAATATCGTACTTCTCAGATTTCTTATTGTATTACGCACTTCTGTGTATACCTACCTATACCTATATTTATTTTTTTGTTGACATTGAGTAATGTTTACATCGAATAAGGAGATAAATTCTTTGTGATCTAAATAACTTTCTATCTGATACATCGACAAATAAATTTGCGGTGTTATTCAAAAATACTTTTGATAAGTGTTTTGAAACTGAGAACCCTCACACAAAATGGTTATTAGAAGAATGTGGAATTTGTATTATCTCATCATTAAAAAGTGCCAATTTCAATTAAATTTTTCATGAAATATATTTTATTTTTTTATTTCTTTTTGAAATTCGTCTGCCATAGTTATCATAGTAACTAGTAGACTAAGTGCATTTATGTAATAATCATACCAGTGACCATCTTTGAACCAATAAAACATTATAGATTAAGTACCTATAGCACAGCGCTAAATTTGTCATCGAATGTCTTATTTATGATGTTATAATAACGCTTGTCTTCTTAAGGATACTTGAAACTTGAAGAAAAATCTGGAAAAATCCCATGGAGTATTTCAATTACATTTACAAATTTGATTCAATAATGAATGACGAATAATATTTAAAGTTTCTTACCTTTTTTATCCTCTTAAAGTTAATATGCATTTAAATAAGTAAGCGTAAAGTTGAATTACAAACCCATTTAAAAGAATTTGAATTACTCTCAGTATCTAAATTAATCCTTTGTTAGTTCAATACAAACCTGAAAAATTAAAGTTTTAGAGTTTTCAAAGCATTGTGGTTGTAGTGGAGTTAAAAAGTCACCAAAAATGCTTTGTCTTGTTCTGCTTTACAGTCTTCTGTCCTCAATGCTATTTTAAAATAAAACTACTGATTGTAAAGAAACATTCAGTTTTTGTATTCGAGACAGTGCTGATTTTTTATACGTTACTAGTCGAGGTTTTAGAGAAAAGAAAGCCGCAAGCTAGGAAAGAATGGATCACAGACGACATTTTAAAAATGATCGAAGAAAGAAGGAAGCTAAAGAATTCTCAAACAGAAGAAGGAAAAAAGGAATATAAAGCCCTCAGGAACAAAATTAACAGAGAATCCAAGCTGAAAAAGGAATGTTATTTGCAAGAAAAATGCAAAAATATCAACAGAAATATAAAACAAAGGAAATTCGAAACCGCATACTCTGAAGTAAAGAACTTCTTCAATGAAAAAACACAGCCACGATGTGCTATACAAGATAAAAACGGCAAACTGCTGTTTGAGGACGAACTGATTGTCAAAAGATGGAAGGAATACCTAGAACAATTGTACAAAGGAAAGAACATACTCCAGGAAAGCAAAGCGCTGGAAGCAGAATATGACGTAGAAAATAATGGAGATGACATCTTAAGAAGTGAATTTGATATTGCATTAGCAAAGTTGAAAGACGGCAAAGCACCAGGCATCGACCTGATTCCATCAGAGCTGCTTAAATGCGCGGGAAAAGGCATGCTTGATACATTGTATAAGCTCGTCTGCAAAATATACAACACAGGAGAGCTACCTGAGGACTTTGCCAAATGTCTGATACGAGCGCTTCCTAAGAAGGCAGGCACGACAAAGTGCGAACAACACAGAACCTTAAGCATGATATCACACGCTTCTAAGATACTCACCAACATTATAATGAAAAGGGCGGAAAATAAAATAAACGAAACACTTTCAGAAGATCAATTTGGATTCCGCAAGGAGACTGGTACAAGAGATGCAATCCTGAGTCTCAGACTTATTCTAGAAAAGAGAATAACAATTAATAAAAACACATATATAGCATTCATCGACCTTGAAAAAGCATTCGATAAAGTAGAATGGGAACAACTTTTTAACACTCTAAACCAGATAGGAATGAGTTATAAAGACAGAAGAGCAATCTGGAGCTTATACAAGAACGAAATGGCTGTGATCAAAAGCGGAGAGAGCTGCGCAGAAGCAAGGGTCGAACAAGGCGTAAGACAAGGATGCTCAATGTCGCCAGCTCTCTTTAACTGCTATATACAGCGAGCCATTGATGACCTGAGAGAAGAAATGAAGAACTGGACAGGAGTCAAAATAAATGGGAAAAAGGTCGACATGATCAGATATGCTGACGACATAGCACTGCTCGCAGACTCCGAGATGGAGCTGAACGAAGCCTTAGGAAAAATGGAAAGCATTCTGTTGTCAAAGTACAACATGAAAATAAATAAAGAAAAAACAAAATGTATGGTCGTCGGAAGAGAGGAAGCGACTGCGAACATTGCCATAAATGGAGTGAGCATCAAACAAGTAAGTGAGTTCGTGTACCTGGGCAGCAGAATAAACCAGGATGGACGCTCCAAATCGGAAATTGTAAGCAGAATAAACCAGGCAAGGATTGCCTTTAACAAAAAATCAAAGATATTGGAATCCCCAAATATTGACTTAAGCGTAAGGAAGAATCTTACTAAAGCCTTTGTATGGAGCATTCTGCTTTATGGTTGTGAGACATGGACCATCAGCAAGAGTGAAAGCGGACGGTTGGCGGCCTTTGAGATGTGGTGCTACAGACGCATGCTCAAGATCCATTGGTCGGAGCACGTCGAAAATGAAGAAGTATTAAACAGGGTAGGCGAAAAAAGGCAACTCCTTAAGAGAATCAGCCAACAACGAGCTAACTGGATTGGCCACAACATCAGGCATCCAGGACTACTCATCGCCATCGCAGAGGGTAAGACCGAGGGGACAAATGGCAGAGGCCGTCCAAGAGACGCATATATGGACCAACTGAAGAGAGACATGAACTGTGGCTCATACGTAGGGCTAAAAAGACTGGCTGAGAATAGAGACGAATGGAGAAGAAAAACCAAACTCGTTGCAGACCAATCCAGTGGATTGTAACTCATCCTCCCCACTAGTCGGTCTTTTACAATATGGTAGAAGGACTTCAAAGGTATTTTGAATAAAATTGCCCATGACGCAAAGTATTCTTATTCATACGCTCTATCAAAACACAAATTTTAAAAGATAAATGATATGTATGTTTCTTTTATGAATAATAATCTTTCTAGTCAAATCAACTCCTAACACATTGTGTGAATGTATCTGTTGTACCGAACTTTTCTACCATTCTTTTCCGTCAAACTATTACTTTTCATATAATAAATGGTTAAACTTTTCCACCCATTCTTTCGACGTAAAGCTCGGATTTGATATTATTATTTTATTTTACCTTGAAAAATATATTAAATCATATAACTTTGCATTACTTTCATGTGGATATGTGTAGGCGAAGTGAAATTCTAAAATTGGTTACATTACGAGTATAATATTATGTATATAGCCCATATTTCCTTTTCTGAAACTGTTCTGGTAATGTTAAATGTATTTATTTGTGTTTTCAGCTGAGATTTTTTCTATCTATGAGTAAGTAGTTTCTTCATGTACTCACGTAGAAAAGTAATTTATTGTTTTAATACTCTTTTCATTATAACTTATACTAGATACTTATACGTTCATTTATATTATCACTTTATTTCTCGCAAACACGTCATCTAGTTTTTTTTTTTTTTTTTAAAAAGATGTATCTGGGTTTTGTTATAAACCCAAATATAACCTTATACACCTTTCACAGTAAGCTAAAAGCTTGTGTCGTGAAAGGGGAGTTTGCCGGCACCTGGGATCGAACCACAGATCCCCCGTTCACGAAGCCGAGACTCAACCCCCGGGCTACCGACGAACTCAAATCCTTTTTAGTTAAATCCTTTACACGATATAAAGCCAACATTAATTTCGGTCAACTGAGGAAATAACAGCTTATAATTAATAAGCAAAATTTATCCAATTTTGTCTGAACCATCAATGAAAAAAAAAACGGTTAAAATGTATGCAATGAAATAAAGTTTTGAAATTGTTAAGACTTCAATGCCAAATTTGATAATTCTGCACATGATTGTATTGACCTTTCTCTCCTTCAGGCTGTTCTCATTGACTGGTAGATAACGTAATTTTTATTTGCATGCTAGTTTTTTAACCTCTGCTAACTTAAACTTTAATGCACAAGTTTTAGTAGAAAGTTTTACAAGAATTTTAATAGAAAGTGTCTTTATACCAAAGGAATTACTAATTAACAGTCCTTATTAGAGATTATTTTCAGTCTTATTTAAAATAGTGTGATGATTAATTTTTTGCATTTATCTTCATAAACTGTTTTTCGGCACATGACCTTTCTAGGATTTTATTGAGACAAATTTGTATTCTGAAGTGATAAAACATAACATAATGCTGAGTAAGATTCTAATAATGTTAATAATCCTTTATGTTAACGTATCATTAGAATTTTGCTAAATGTCAGAGTTAAAAACATGATATCAATTTGATACCAGAAATACTAAGCTTTGAATTTTGCGTTAAGGAGCATTTGACAAATTAAAGCTCAAAGTGGGATTATTGTGGAAAAGGATATAGAGTAGTTACAGCCACAAGAATTACGACATAAAGGTAATTCTAAAGATATTTGAACCCAAATGTTTGAATATTTAGAACAGGGGTGTCCAACCTTTTAGCTTCCTTGAACCACATTAGAAATGAGATGAGTTATTTTGGGCCACATAAAAATTACACTCAAACTAACGTTGCCTTGGCGTAAAAGTGAGGATCTTTTTGACGTTTCAATTATCAACATTTTGAAAATTTCCTTTTACTTAAAATTTCTACCTACCCGTCGCTAGATTTTCAAAGCGGTATTGGAATAAATTTTAAATATTTCGAGGTCTCCTTGGATTTGTTAAAAGTTCGTAAATAGTCTAATAAGGCCAAAACTATGTAGATCTATGTAAAAATATGTAGACTTATAAGGGTGACGATTTTGTTTAAATACGATTATACGAAAGTGATATTAATTATTTATTTGTATAAGCAGTCGATATTTCACATTTTTTTCAAGTTTACGATTAATTTGTTGCTGGGCCGCATTCATAGCAGTCTTGGGCCGTATGCGGGCCGTAGACCACGGATTGGACATGGCTGGCTTAGAAAATTTATTTAATCAAAGAAGTATAGAGTAAGATTATATAAAATGTGTGATTTTCGTTTGTTTGTTACTTTTATATACCTACGCGTTAAAAGGTTTATTTTTGTACATCATTATCACATTGCCAGTAACCTAACTCTATGCAAGAAATAAATGACAAAACCAATCAGAAACCTCGATTGGAGAACCATGTCTACACAATGCAACATTGTGTAGAATCTAATCGGAAGAAGTGAGGAAGGTGTCCCAACGCTTACGAATTGGCTCAAGGCTGGCTTAAGTGATCACTTTCGGTGTCCATGGACAACGTTCACCAATTCCACCATTCTCACTGTCACGATGTAAGGTCCACCAATCGAGAGACGCTTTATGCAAACCTTAGAAGCAATCATCTTTTTGGGATCTCATTTTTCAGATCTCAAATAGATCGCGATCTCCCGTCTAAATGGCGCCGGAAAAATTAAGTTCCGGCTGCTTAGACATGGTTCTCCAATCGAGGTTTCTGATTGGTTTTGTCATCTGCACCCAAATCCGGTTAAACAACAAAAAAATTAGTAAATAAATAAATGGATTGACTTATCCGTGCCATTAAAAGTAAGACATTCAGGATGGATGACATATTATAAAAGTTTGTGAAAGTGAGTGGGTAAACTATTCCATGCTGCGAGTTCCCATAAAAAATAGTAAATACATGGTTGGTGGATTATATAATATAGAATCTTTTACGTGCTGAAATACGAAGACAATAAGAGAAGAGAAAAAATAATCGTAGACAATTGGTGAAATAATTTGATTTGAATTTGACAAATCAATCCAAAATTAATTTGGTAAATTGATTTTCGAGTTTTTATCAATTTATAACCTCTAAAATTAATTATGATTCTGTAGATATACTTAGCTGTAAAAAGTCAATTAATAAATTTTAATTAAAGTCTTTTATGATTAAATTAATAATACCTACCACTACTTTATTTTTTAATCAAAGGACTCACGGCGACAACTCATCGAACTTTATCAATTTTATCCGAGAACTTCCGATGTCAACTTAGATAGAATTCTCGATGAAGATAATTTCATTATTAAGATTATATTCCGATAAAAAATCGTTTTCAATATTATGGATAAGATTAATAAATTCATATTAAATTTATAATATCTACCTACCTATTATTCAAGAAATTGATAACTTGCTTCAGATGTAATGTGAAATGAATTGAAAAAGGGCAAGTAGATAAAATGTTGATATTCATGGCCGACGATACTTGTTGGAAGTCCATTTCAAAGTGAATTGAGAGAAAAAAAAAAAACACTATTTAGTAAACTTCTAAGTGACTCTATGAATTACGCTTACTAGTATTTGGAGACTCTCGTCTTCATATGCGCACCATCTTCTTTATTAATAAAGTCACTTGAAAGTTAACTATAAAGTGTTTTTTTTTCAATTCACCTTGACAATGAGACAGATATCGTTGCCGTGGATGTGAAGTTATGTAACCCACAAGACAGACATTTCAAGAAAAAGGGTGATGAAGTTATGCTGTCGCATTCGCCAATACTAATCTGACTATAACTAAGTTATTTTTGCATAGATTTCGCTAAAAATTTTACACAATATTCCTGATCACATATTCCACTAATATAAATAACAAAATATTAAAGATTTTTTTTATATTTAAGAAGTAAACACGAATTTATCACTTGGGTTATTTCACCACTGTAGATGAGAATGATCCACCTGTAGGAAGGTTGTTGGAAAATTACGCGCTATGCGGCTTGGATCTTTTCACTTCTATAATTTAATTGAACTGTTTATTCCTATCTGCGTTAGTGAAATGCTCTAACACACACTTGAAATGATGTAAAAACTCTTAACATCTCTTCACAATTTTCCAAAAATGCCCTTTAGGAATATCAAATCACTTATTTCTCTTCACCACTATGTTCTCCGTGGTTTTCTGAACAAGACTGCATACTTAACTCATTTTTCAAAAAAGTGTGGCTTGGATCACTTCACCTCCACGGCAACGATATACAGATACAAACTTTTATTGAATTGATTTTGTATAAATTATAACCAGACGCACAAGTAAGAGGAGAATGACTATGCGATCAGTATCCGCAGCAGCCTAACTAGGCAAATACCTGTATAGAGACAAGCAGCTATGGGTTTGTTTTAAATAATCTCCATAATGCTGTCTCATTTTCGATTATTACTCTAAATAATCAAATTATCGTTTCTTTTGTTGTTTTCTTTTTACTACGAGTATATTGAATATGGACCTCATCAGGCTGTCATGGGTATTCATTGAAACGTCGAAGTCTACAAGATTCTAATAATAAAAGTTCGACATTTTCAATAATAATACAAATTCATCCTTTTACACGAGAAAATGTCTCGAGAGAAATCAACCGGCAAAGACCAGAAGCATTAAGGAATGTTGTATCCATCTAGAGATGAAATTAAATATCCGGAAACTATCACATGGTCGAGATATAATAACCCTATACATGGTCGAGATATAATAACCCGACAGATATAATAACATCCAAATACCATATCTTTGTAATATCTGGTCAGATACCTTGAAATTTTATGAAATCATATTTTAATAAAATAAGAATCTGTCTGACGATGGTCAATTGATGAGATCACAAGTGAAATAACTAAACATTTGTTTCATTTTAATACTTTTTTTAATGATCTACCAACAAGAACTGTCGGTCTATAAATAAAGTTTTATGAAATGAAACTCCTTTATTCATCGAGTATGACCTATTCTTTTCCTTCTTTACCTCCTCTTTCCTTCCTTTAAGATTTTCTTTATGTGAAAGTTACATGAAATTGGGTTAGTTGGTAGAAATCACGCCTCTGCAATAAACTCGCCCTCTGTATATTGATTGTATGATTGTATTTGTTTTAAATGTATTTTTGTATGAATTTGCTCGTTATCAATGTACAGTAAAGAATAAATAGATAAATAAAAATAGTAATAAAGCAAATTAATTCTGTACCTATGGGCTATCAAATAGAAATAAAATATTTTGGCCACGCAGGAGGATTTTACATCTCACGAAAGGAAGAATAAGAATTTTCAAAAAATCTCCAAAAGTTAGTCTTTACGAAACATATCAATACAATAGTAGGATACCAAATCTTAGCAAATATTTGGTATTCGGCCAAACTATTATCCATTTCATCACTACTTGTACGTATGGTGTGTCTCCTTTGTATCGAACTATCTATTCAATATTATTTTGCAACATAGCTGATGGGACTGACACAGATGTTAGAAATATACTCTTTGTACCATAGTGAAATATTTCATAATGGTTCTTAATCGAAAACCCATACTAGTTCAAAGAATTGAATCCGGCGGGAATACAATTCAATTTCATGTTTTACAACACTGTGCAATGTCAACGAGAGAATATAAATTATTTAGGAACCCAAAATAAATCCAAAGTGTTAGTAAGTCATATTTATGTTATTACTTGTATACTACTAAGAACATCAGAGATGAAAACATTACGTGCTATTGCGGGCAAAACTCTCAGAGACCGAATAAGAAATACTGAGATAAGGAACATATGCAACACGGAGGACATCGTAAGATGGAGTAGGAAAAGGAGACGATTCTGGAGAGACCATGTAGATCGGATGGCTGAAAACAGAATCGTACATATAGCTGCTAAAGAAACACCAGTCGGTTCACGTCCCCGAGGGAGACCACCAAAAAGATGGAAAGACAGCTGGTCTTCAGCATCACAAGAGGCATCAACTTCTGACCTAACAGATCGATGATCTACATAACGAGGAAGAAGAAGAAGAAGAAGAACTTGTATGCATACTATCAAAAATTGCAATTTTTTATTCAACCCGAGTTAACTGTAATGTGTAATACGAGAATAGAGTTATCCTGGAATAAATAATATTCTGAGACGCATTTGCTCAATCTAATCTAATATATAAAAGGAAGACGTGTGTGTTACAACACTTATAACTCAAGAATGGCTGTACCGATTTGAATGATCTTTGATTTGTTGGATTCTTCTCCGCCCGGAATAAACTATAGGCTATTAAAACATCTTACAAATTCACGGGAAGAAAAAATATGAAGAAAATTATTTACGCCATACATTTTTAATTTCAAAAATAAAAACAATATGGAGAATTATGGCGCTATTAGCGCCCCCACGTCGCCTGTTGCATTGTGCTAAAATAATCCGTAGGTTCTGCTATATTAAGAACCAAATTACTATAACTAATATGAACGAAATGTGTACTAATATTTGTTTACTATAATTCGGTAGTTACATGGCAATAGGTTGTATCTCACTAAAACATAATTTTATAGGAGAGCAAAAACAAAGTTTGCAAAAGAGATATTTCAGCCAAATTTCGAGCATTATATATCAAAATGAAGGTAATTATTATTTCTACAAGATAGATGTAACATTCTCTTAATAATTTCTTCTACAAGATGTATGTAACATTCACTAAATAATTTCTTGCAGTTTAAAAATATTTGAGTTTTTTTGCCATGTTGATGAAAACAATCTTTCTACATGTCAATAAGTTACGTCTTTTCTCTCTTTATTCTGACTATAAAGAGACATATCCTTTTGCCACATCAAATATTACACTATTTTGAGCATTTTATGGAACAAACTTGAAAACGCAAAAAATGCGAGATACAACCTATTGCCATGTAACTACCGACTTATTCGACTAATATTTATGTATCGATGGATCTTCTGTCACATAAATGTGGACGTGCACAGATTATATTTGAAATTGTATTTTATTTTTGCAGATGGAAAATTATTATTGAACCAAAAATTGTGCTATTAAAGATGAAAATAAGAATGTGTTCATGTAGGTAGTTCTGATGCAAGATTGTGTAGTGAAATTTGCAGACAGAAGAAAAATTACGAAGAAAATTATTTACGCCATACATTTTTAATTTCAACTAAAAATGCAATATGGAGAATTATACAAAATCAACAATGAAGTTTTTTTTATAGATTGGACTATTTATATGATAATTTTTCTATACATTCTCAAATTAAAAACGTTATCCATACAAATTAACATCTGTAGTTCTGATATTTCAATTTTTAAAAAATCATGGAAAGAATTTTTATAAATTTTAAATGAATAGGTAAAATCTTCCTGAAAAAAAATAGTACCTACATAATTATATTACGTACTGCAGATAATTTATAAACAAATCTCAGTTAAGTATAATTGTTCAACATAAATTGTTCATGTCGGCCGGTGTGGCGCGGAGCTCTTTCCTTTGAGTCACGAGGTCCCGGGTTCGATTCCCGGACAGGGCAAAGTGAAGAATGACCTTTTTCAAATTGTCCTGGGTCTGGGTGTTACATATATATGTATATAGTGCATTGTATATGTGGGTATCGTCGCGTTAGTACCCATAATCAAGATTCATCTAAGTTTGGGACTAGCTCGATGTGTGTGAATTGTCTATGTAAAAAAAAATTAATGTAACATTCGCAGTTTAGCGGCCCCACCCGTTGTCGAGTACTTTTTTTCCATAGAAAAGGTAATATTTTTGAAACTTGAGGAAATTGTTGTCATATGTAGAATTATTTTAATTTGCCGGCAAAAAATCCACTTCGAAAATTAATTTCCTAAAATTCCGTACATATTACTCGACAACGGGTGGGGCCGCTCAAGTTTCATAGTTGCGAATTTTTTTTCCTATAAAAGAATTTTCCAAAAATTTGGTGACCAAAAAATAATTCACCATATGGCAACAATTTCCTCAAGTTACGAAAATATTACTTTTTCTATGGAAAAAAGTACTCGACAACGGGTGGGGCCGCTAAACTGCGAAAGTTCCAAATGAATTATATTTTTTTACACTATACCTTCGATGACACACTTTGACAATTACGGGAGTTTGTAGAGATTAATAATATTAATCATTCATAAAGTCAGTGGGAGAGGGCAGAAGATAGGGCAGGTGTCGAACATGTGTTGAAAGGCTTGGTTTGGAGTGGCCAGAGGTCCTGGAAGCAGCGGTGGACAGTTATCTCTTTAATATAGTTAGATACTTAGGGGCAATGGGCCCCCGACCGAACTAGGACAAGGGGAAGAAGATGTATGTATGAAATCGTTCATTGATTCTTAGGCGGTACGAAGTTCGCCGGGCCAGCTAGTTATGAAATAAAATAAAATAAATATTTATTATTATTGTTTTATGTTACTGTTGAGTGAGACTTACGCACGACCGGTTTCGCGGACTCCGAGTTCGCATCATCAGGTGCTGATCTATACTATAGACCAGCATATGATGATGCGAACGGAGAGATTAGATTAAAAATCAATAATTAAATAAAACAATAAACATAACAACCACAATTACAGCAGATTATTAAGTTATTGAGTATTTAAATGTTTTATTAATCACTTTCTAATTCAATTATTTTTATTTCGCTCGTCAAGGCAACGGTTTGCTGAAATTGATCGCGATCTATTTTAAATCAAGTTACAAAAGTACACTGTAGATTACTCGTTTAAAAACATTCAAAACGCATTATTTTATATTTTTTTCTACTCTATATTTACTTGCAAGCTATTTTTTTTTATATAAATACATGTACATTAAAAAAGTGCAGATAGCGAGTTCATTGCATAGACGCGATTATTTACAACTAATCCAAATTATTATAAATGTTGTTTCATAATGTAATTTGAATTTATCAAATGCCAGCCTTTATTATTTGATCAGAAATCCGACCAAAAACAAGAGACCACCGGGAATAATTAATTTAAGCTAGATATTAATAATTCAAGAGTTTTTGTGTTTACGCTGTGGAAATCCATTTTTTCATGAAATCCATGAAAGAATTGGTCTCCCACTCTTCTGCGTAAGTTTTCGAGTGTCCTGTAAAAGGCAGGTGTTCGAAAAAATTAAGACATTATACATCTTAAATTCAGCGATGAGGTTTGCCACCCATCCTGAATGTCTTGATTTTATATTGGCACGAAGAGGACAGTTTGCATGTTTCTTAAATGCAGCTGATCTGCTGGCTACCCCACTTGTGGGATATGCCGTGATGGTATAGTAGTAGTAGTAGTAGTAGTAGAAATCCATTTTTAATTTTATTAAATAAAATATAAAAATTTATTATTGAGCACTGTTTAATCTCCACTTTGTTAGGTTAGATATCGAAAGTTTTCGCCTATACTTGTAGGTATCTTCAGGGAAATTGAAATCTAAAAACTGTGAGAGCTGTTGTTCATGTGGTGAGAAGGGTACTTTCAGTTTCCCTGAAGATGCCTTCAAGTATAGGCGAAAACGTTCGGTATCTAACCTAACAAAGTGGAGATTACACAGTGCTCAATAATATATTTTTATATTTTATTTAATAAAATTAAGCTAGATATACCTAACAGTCGGAATGGCGGTTATTCCGTCTTTGTGAGTGTGATTGTAAATATTTTGTTTTTCTTTTTGAGTAATCGCCTGAAAAATCACAAGTATTTGGGAATCTTATATTCAGTTGAAGATTTGTTAGCACTTAATATGATTTACAATGTTTATAATCCCATAAATTATAATATCGCAGATACAATATAAAGGTGTACACATTTGGCACAACATTCTTTTGATAGCTGAAATATTATTTTGTTAGTGCTAAATCTTACCACTGAATATTGATTTATTCATAAATTTTATTTCAACTTGCACCAAACTATCGCTATTTTTGTTTGAAGCAATATAATTTGTGCAATGTTTACCTATCTTGTGTGTATATCTTACATTTTATTTCTTTTATTTTTCTTCATTTGTAGGTAAATAAGTTACAATAAAAATGAATCCTGTAGTTATACGCACATAAAGTGAAATTGACAAATTATTTTGGAGTCTTTCAACTGTTTATTTTTATTTTATTTTTTATCTTTACAGTGTATTTATTTATTTTATTCTTCACTGAACATTGTTAACAACAATACAAATTAACATAAGAAATATCATTTATACAATTCAATGTACAGAGGGCGAGTTTATCGCTAAAATGCGATGTCTTGCAACTAACCCGGATGTCTTCCAACTTACCCGGTAAAACAATGTACATAGGATCAGACAGTCAGTTACAAAACATGAATATGGACTGGATTACCTCTTGACCACAGGCAAGCTCCAGATCTTAAGACATTCAGAAAGGAAATAAAAACTTTTTATTTTACTAATCAGTATTAAATATTGTATTCTGTTTTACATTCTATACTTGGATACATATCGTGTCTAAAATATTTAATAAAACTTAATATAATATGCAACTTCTGACATGGATACCTTTATGTATCTGAGATTCTCATTTAATCTATGTATTTATCTATATTTATAATATGACGTGGATGTAATGTCCTAGAATAAATGAATTGTACAGTGCTTTGCCACGTAAACGACACTTAAATGTTGTCCAATAATAATAATAATGACAACAAATTGTTAATTCAAAAGATGAACCAGCAAAGGTCTAAAATTTACCTGAAAAGTCTTAAAAAAACATCAAAGTCAAATAAATCACTATCAAATAACAGTAGTAGTCGTAGAAATAAATTACAAAATTTCGTTATTATAAAATAGACTTACTAGACTGCAGGCCCCTCTTCCCCACTGGGCACTATGGGCACGTGCCCAGGGCCCCGCGATCGAATGGGGCCCCCTAGTTCCTGCCAGATTACCAAATGATAACCGATATTTAGGTATTACCGAAAAACATTAATTTTGAAAAATCCGATGATAATGACTTACTAAAATACCTACGCTTATTAGCTTTAGTTTGCCGCATGCGCATAGCTATACCTTGTACAACATAGCTTGAACTTTTTGCCAGATGGGTCAGTGATGGGAAACAGAAAATATCTATTGGTGTAAAAAATATGTTGGCTAAATATGTGGCTGTATGTATGTTTTAAACTATTCAAAATAAATTAATTCATTCATCAATCAATTTTATTGCACTAGACATATAAACATTGGGTAGGTAAGAGAGCATTGTTTTCAGTTTTTCTATTTAAATTTTACTTTCAAGCAATAAAAACCACTTAAGACTTTCGGAAAATGCTTAAGTCTTTATCAGGTACTTTTGTGTTGTGTCTATTCTTATGATTATTAACAATTTTTAAAATTATTAAAATAAGAAAATATTGTTCGTCGTTGCAAAGTTACATCGATTTCAGATTTGACATCCGTCAAAAAGATCAAACTATTAAATGCAACTATAAACAGGGTATAAGTACTCCACTCTCGCTCAAAAATGAGGTTTTCCGATATCAGTATGTTTAGGTTAATTTAAATACCTATATGTAGGTATAAGAATATAATTAAAAGTTTACAATTTGATGCGGTGTGGTTTATGTCATAAAGAAACCTAATTCTAACGTCATACGTAATACCAAAGACAAAAAAGGGGAATTCCCGACTCCCGATCGTCGTTTGACTTGATGAACGGGAATTCCCCTGTATTTGTCTGAGATGTTGTGACGTTTGTTTTGTTTGTAGTTGTTACTGACTGTGCTCGAAAGTCGAGCTCTGATAAAAAAATAGTAGGTATTGTTTGATTAAATCGTCGTTTGTCTGTTTTGTGTAGGCGAATATTTTCGTTATAAAATTAATTAAATACTGAATTATAATATAAAATGTCGAAACGGTCATATCCTAGTGGATTTGAAAAATGGAAAAAAGCTCTACATCAGAAAGAAATAATTGAAAAGTTACCAAAATTAACATCATATTATTTTACTACTACTACTGGAGAAACTTCTGTAAGTAGCAATCAACTAATTAATGTTCCACATGATGAGTCAGCTCAATCACAATTTGCGGGAATTTCTAAACCTTCATGTTCCAATTTTGATAAAGAGATAGAATCAGAAAGCGACTATTCCTACGACGAAAGTGCAACAACTTTAGTGACTTCACTAAAACCGACAACTGTATGTGTCAATTGAACTGCAGTTTTCCAACACAGAAGAATTAATATCACACGACCCCGCCGATTATTTCCACGAAAAGTTTATTGAAATAAATCGCGAAATTTTAATTCGTAATGGACCAGTATATTTTCTAAATAAAAATTCTGACTTTTCCGAGGCATCTAGAACCTACAAAGATGGTAATAAATTAGTAACGAGATATTTCAACAAAGCATTATTTATTCGGAAATTAAAGAACAATGAAAACGTTGAAAGAAAATGGTTGCTGTATTCGCCTTCCAAATGCTCTGTATTTTGTTTTTCATGCTGCTTATTTAACCCAACTGATGTTAATCTTTGCTCTCGGAATGGATGTAATGATTGGAAGCATATTAATCACATTATTTTAACACATGAAAATAGCCCAGCGCATAAGCAATCTATGATGACTTATCTGGCACGAAGTAAAGCGGTTGGTAGAGTAAATATGGACTTATTATCTCAACATCAAAAGGAAGTGGATTACTGGAGAAACGTACTTAAACGGATTGTAGCTGTTGTAAAATTTTTGGCATCGAGAGGACTTCCATTTCGCGGCGACAATGAGATCCTAGGATCTCCAAACAATGGAAATTATTTGGGTTGCGTGGAATTATTGAGTGAATTTGATCCATTTCTTGCAGATCACTTAAAAAAATTTGAGAATCCTGGAAAGGGTAACATTTCGTATTTATCAGCAAATATCTGTAATGAGTTTATTGAAGTAATGGGAAAATAGGTTCTAAAAAAAATTATAAATGAAGTTAAATCAGCAAAATATTTTTCCGTTAGCGTTGACAGTACGCCCGATCTGTCTCATATTGACCAGCTAACTTTCATCATTCGATACGTAAAAGACTGTGTTCCTGTTGAAAGATTTTTGAAATTTATACCTATTAAAGAGCATAAATCTAAGTATTTAGCGGAGACCATCTTAATTTTTTTAGAGATACATGATATTCCCATAAAAGATTGCAGAGGACAAAGCTACGACAATGCTTCAAATATGTCGGGAAAGTATAGTGGTCTACAAACAAGAATCAAGAAAAAATGTGAATTTGCCACCTTTGTACCATGTGCGGGACATTCACTAAACTTGGTAGGTGTCCATGCTGCTGGGTGTGTACCGGAGGCATCACAGTTTTTTGAAATAGTTCAGAAAGTGTACAACTTTTTTTCCGGCTCTACCCACAGATGGAATATGTTAACAGAACATTTAGGTTCAAAAAAGTTGTTAAAAGTCTTTCACAAACCAGATGGTCAGCCCGAGCTGATGCAGTAAGCGCTTTGCATGGGGGTTATAAACGAATAATAGAAGCTTTAATCACCATCGCAAACGATACTGAACAGGCACGAGAAACTAGAAACGAAGCCCTTAGTCTGTCTAGAAAAATGAGAAATCTAGAATTTATTATACTGACGGAGCTCTATATTGGAAAGAATAGACAAAGACAAACAATCTTCAGAAAGAAACAATAACACTGGACGTTGCAACCAATTTGTTCACTTCACTTCATGATTTTATTACTAACCTCAGGGATAAATTTGATAACTTCGAATCATCTGCCAAAGAAAAGAACCCAGAATCTGACTACAAGGATCTATCTCAAAGAACATGACGTAGAAGCTCACGGCAGAGTTTTTTTGATGGCTCTGCGCCATCAGTCCAATTGAATGGAAAAGAGCGATTCAACGTAGAAACCTTTCTCCCAATAATCGATACCTTGAATGTTCATCTAAAACAGCGACTAAGTTCATATGAGACCGTTAGTCAACGTTTTAGTTTATTTTTTCACTTAAAAACTCTGAATTCCGAAGAGATACGACAAGGATGCAAAGAATTTTCTGAAATCTATCACGAAGATGTAAATGAAAAAGAGTTAGAAATAGAATGTCAACATTTAAAAGAATACTTAAAAAATGTTCAGAGTGAAAATGAAGCACCTAACGGTGTACAAGAAGTATATAATCTATTAAAGCAAAACAAAATTGAAGACACATTTCCTAACGTAGAAATTGCATTGAGAATATTTTTAAGCATGATGGTAACTAACTGCAGCGGAGAACGCTCCTTCTCCAAATTGAAACGAATAAAAAATGAATTAAGAAGTACAATTCTTCAAGAGAGATTAACTAGTTTGTCGCTGATGTCCATAGAATGTGATATTCTCAATACCATAGATTTTGAAGAAGTGATTAACGATTTTGCTCATCTTAAATCTAGAAGGGTACCTTTGCAATCAACATAGAATTAATCTAAGGAATTTATGCTAAGCGAGTTACTTTTGTAGAATATTTTTTATATTTCCAATTTTTTTATAGTTAGTAACTAAATAAAAATAAATTTAGAACCTTGTTTGTCTACTTTCATTATCTATTATAACTAAATAGTGTTTTCTCAAGGTCATAGGGGCCCCGTGATCCTAATGTGCCCAGGGCCTCAAATAGTTTAAAGACGGCCCTGACTAGACTGGTAACGCTCTACAAATATTCTATGAATCAATGTTCCAAAGTAAATTATATGAATAATATTATGCTCTTTCCATTCAAAACATTAAGATTGAATGATCTTTTTTCTACTCATCAGTCGTTCTATATATCTGTTTACACAATCAAAGCATCTTACAATAAAAAAACACAATGAATGTCCTCCAAGTCTGCAACGAAAATATACTATGTACCTTTATGAACATAGTAAAAACAAGCATGTCAAATTATTATAAATATAAATACATAACAATTGAAAATACTAAGTGGCCCTGGTTTCGAAATACGATGTCTTTGTCAAACCCGGGTAACTTTAACAAATTGCTTATACAAGTATAAACAGTATTATCAAGTGTTCCTAATAGAGTAATAGATACCTATAGAGGTTTACAAAATAAATTCCGATATAGTAGTTAATTATGTTTGTATTGGTTTTGAATTTATTTTCACTAAAATTCTCAGTTTGTGTAGACAAAACTTTGGTTAAAAATATATCTCGATATTGATGTATTTTTCTTGGCGATTTTTCTCGAATAAATTGTAATGTTTTACTATTAGACACACACTACATTACTAATAGCTGTATCAATCTTAATAAGAAATGTTCTGAGACTAGAGAAACTTCTAAAGAATGTCGGTGAGCGTGCACTTAGTACAAGTAAATAAATATCTTCTAAAACGTCTTTGTAGAGAGTTCAAATAATATTGACACCTCATAGTACACGCTTGTATTTTTTCTTAGTAATGTGCATTTAAACGAACTTGAAATAACTTATGAAATTAGTCATTAATTATGGAGATTTTATGTAATTAAATGTAGATATATATTCTTGAAGGATTTGTATTTGTATTCTTGTAATTGCAGGATGTATAATGATAAAATACAAAAAAAAATCCCAGAATTGTGTATATATCGATAATCAACTTGACACTAAATAAACTATGAAAAGGACATGACAAACGTACAAACCATAATATGTATCGAATGTGATTATGATTCACGCCAAAAATAACAGCATTGTAAACTATCATTTATGCGGCTTTCAGTTGGATTCGAAGGGCCTTAAAAAAGTAACCATCGACGCAAAGACTGAAAAATTTACCGTCAAATATAGGACCAAAATGTATTAAAAAACAGCATTATGAGAAAATATTTAGAATAAAGTATAATGCAATGTTAAACTTAACCTCTGTCAATAAGGCTGTAAAACCCTATAGCTATGTTAAATGGTATGCCTTGTAACATTTTGTACTGTTTTGCAATGAGGAATAAAATTAATAAATAAAACATTTTAACGATCTACAACACTATTATTAACTAGGTATTGTGTTTGAATATGATGTCAATCTGATCCATTGCATTTAACAATTAATATAGATACAACCTTAAAAATGTACTTGTAGTGTGTTGAAATGTCTAGAGTTAAGAAAATCTATTTAAAGAACTGTTTTAACTATGTTATTCTATGGCTACGCGAATCTCTGGCCCGTATACAACTTCTTAAAAAGTGCAGCATTTCTTCATAAGTTTATTTGTTATTAACTTGAACGAGTATGTTCTTAGTTATATGACAAAATTAAATAAAAATATATTTTCTCATGCGTATCACAAAATGTTAAGTGTGGGTGAAACTGAATGACAGACAAAGAAACGAATGTACTACAAGAGTAGAATGTATTATTATTAGTGAAGTGTTATCGTGATGAGAATGAATGAGAAGAAGGTATTGTGGATGTGGGTGTAGATTATTTTGATGAGTCGTAAGTAACAAAGAACAAGAAATTAATGTTTAGAGAATGACTATGAATGTTTAAGTGAAATAATTTACCAAAAGAAAAAGGGGAGTTGCACCCTATTTCGTGACCTTAATATCAATGTTATTACTACTTCCGATGGCCAAAAAGTCGTTGTTTTACAGCTTTAGCTTCCCAAATAATGGATCTCCAAAGAATTTCAATGGATTCTCAGCTGTCTTCAGTATTTAACACCTCCAGATCTCAGATTCTACAGAATGCTTTGACATCGTTCACCTTTGTCCTCTGATTCTTTATTTTAATAAAAAAAAATGCAGAGTTTTTCTTAGCTCGTTTCAGTAAGGTGTTAAATAAATCGAGTCATTACATAAAATAAAAACTCCATTCAAACCGTAAATATTTTTTGAAGACAAAATTTAATTTGGAAGCAAACTAGTATCAAGAATATAATATTTTATTTTATAGTACGAGTATATTCCAATCGCCTTTGATCATATTAGCATAATAAATTAATCTCCAAAACTCAAAAAAACGAAAAATCATTTATAATGTAAATTAGATTCTATATTTAGCCTCTCAACTTCTCATTAGGCGATGTAAAGAGTTTTACTGAAACGGCCGCATAGTTTTGCTCACTCTAGCGAAATTTTCATTTCAAAGTAAAAAATATATTATATTTTCTAACAATAATTTATGAACTATCTCTATATGCAAATGCAAATGTAATGTAATTTAAAATTTTCCAGTTTCTATGACTATTCCAACTAAAGAGGTATGGCTTTCTACTCCAACATACATAAATAGTAAAAATATAAATGTAATAGTTTAAAAGTATCACTTTCTTATAACTAAAACTTACTAAAAGAAGCAAATCATCATCATCATCATCATCCTCAACGCTCCTCTCGGGAGCACAGGGCAGAAACAAAAACTGTTTCAAATTAATATAAATTCTAATTACTTGTAAATAAATGTGGACTTTGTATAATATATTATAAGGATACATAGGATTTATTAGGAGAATTATTATTTGTTGATATTAATGCACTTATGCTGTATTTGCTTATGTGCAGAATAATGAGAGAACAATGAAATATAATATAATAATTATTATTTATTATACGCAAATCAGACAATAACTCATACAATTAAATTTTTATATATATTTATATTTATTTATACATCACTATTACAAAACGTCATAAAACACACATGGACAGAAACAATACACACAATCACAAATCAAAGACTATGCATTATCCTACTCAACCCGCACTCATCATCCAACCCCTTGCTATACAATACCAAGCCCACAAGTTTGTCATTTATTACAAAAGTTATACAAAAAATTAAAAAAAGAAAAAACAACAAGACACCAATCCAACATGCATAACAGGCAGCCAAAACAGATATGTGACTGAGCGTGCGCGCCGGAACAAGCAAGTCAATCAGGACTATGCAGTCATAACCCGCAGCAACCTCACTAGGCGAATGCCTGTATCGAGGCAAGCCGCTACAAAACATCAAGAAAGTACCGTATGTACCAATTCACCTTGAAATCGCACAAAAAAATACACAACATGTAAAAATAGCCTCTTTTTTGCTTCCTCTCTACCCGTGTCATTGCATTGCATTCATACCTACTATTAAGAATATCTCCCGGGATTATATTCTACAAATCTATGTCTCCGATTTATCGCTTAAAGTAATACTAATGTACTCAAGTTCAAAACATCGAGAATAAGCTAACTTCGATGGTTTTATAATGGAGAATAAGAAGAAAATGGAGACACTCAGGTTTATGCTAAAAGTTTATATTATAAACAATATTATCGCATATGTCAAAACCACATCACGTCATCATGCCGTTTCCCACAAGAAGGTTAGCCAATGAACAAATAGCAATGTAAGATATCTTCTTATTGCTGATGACAAAAATTATAACACGAGGATTGGTGGCATATCTCATCGCTGAATTCAATGTGATATTTATACGAATATCTTCCTTTAAAATGACCCTCGAAAACTTATAAAAAAAACCTATTCTTTTTCGGAAAATCCAAGGATTTGAATAATAAATAATTCTGTAATAAGTTTCAAGGGTGTGTTTTATTTTTTCATTTACTGTCTTAAGGGACACAAACAGTTCATTTCAACAAATATCAACATTCAAATTTCTTCAGTAAATAAACCAATCAAGGTCCCGAAAATTACCAAAGCGTATGACGAACACGTTGCTAGCAAACAGAAATAATATATGTACACTTAACCTTAATTAAATCAAAAACAAAAAACAAGACAAAAAATATGAAGATAAATAGTTAAAAATTACATTACAGTCAAATTTACAGTACCTAATTAAAAATAGTTTCAATTAAGACATTGATTTAAACTTTTTCGTCATAATTATATTTTTTTTATTTATTTATTTATTTTATTACACTAATAATTTACAAGTCTCATACATATTTTCATTGATGCTGCCCAACTAGGTATAACCTGTTCTTGGGCAAACATCTCACAAACATATCAATCATATTGAAACATATACACAAGTCCAGTATCCAATCAATATGTCTTGCCTCTTAGACACTGATGCCCTGTCTGTATTTCTCAAGATTCTAAAATCCGCCAAAAGAAATTTTATTATCTTATAAATTAATGCCTTAATATTACGTGACATCTTCCTAAAATATTTATTGTACTTGGCACAAATCGTCCCACAAGGGACGGGTTGCCGTAATCTTATAAATAATAATAAAACAATCACAAAAAGCATTTATCTCCTATATTAACACAATCACATTCATAACAAGAAAAACACTGCTGTAAACTGTCCATACATGAAACAACACACAAACAAACCATTTCTCCATATAAAACCAGAAAAAAACAACATATCCCTCAACCACACACATCACAAATCCCACACCACATACTGACACACGTACATATATCACCCCACATAAAACACAAAAACACAAAACAGATCATGGAACAAATCCTAAGATATCTTGCAATCTCTCCATTGGCAGATCAGACACCCACCCATAACATGACATAATTAATGAGAGTAATAGCCAAATGAAAAATTATTACGCATATGTTTTCTTGACATTTGAAAACAAATCCCTAATTCCCCTTTGTACTTAAAAACGTTCTACGTGTACCTTCTTACGAGTATTTTGTTATTCTTTATAGTAATTATTAATGTATTTTTCTTTTCCAATTCCACTTAGTACGTATCCAATACATATGTACTTAAAACCACTTGGGCATTTTCTCGCTCTCCTTTGTGCCTTTGTCTTCTTTAAAATATGTTTATTTTCTTCATTAGCTCTTTTTCTAAATAGGTGGTGCTGCTGGATACATTAAGGTACTGACATGAGTAAAGAGAGATACTCTGATTTGTTCTCATAAATAAAGATAATATTTTATGTGTTTTTGGCTAGAATTTTAGAAAATATTTTACCTTTTACATTATCTGAAATAATCACTATTATTTTCTTTTACCTGAAAATGTGAAAACAAAAAGTTACTCTTCGATGAAGAGTGTTTCTGATATTTTATACAAATAAGGCTAGTTTAAAGACTTACGTTTTTAATTTTTGCATTGACATTTAAATATAGTAAGAACAATTTTAGAACATTTTAGACAAGATAAACAAAATATCTATAAGAAAATAAGCCAATGAACATAAAATTATTTCGTAGTTATTAATAAGGATAAGAAGACCAGTTAAAAGCTTCAATGATCCTGTTAAATGGATGAAAAATAAACAACAACTTGAATTTTACAGGATACTCAAAAAATAAGAAAAAGAGTGGAAACCTAACTTTTTCCGGGAACTCCACGAAACAAGTGATAAAAATATTTAAAGCGAAGTTCTTTTTAAGTAAATATATAAATCTGAAGTGTTCTTTTCTAAATACCTCTGTACCTCTCATTTCTATTGTTATCAATGTTCCCTTTATTCTGAAAGAAGTATTATTTCTATTGTGTCCGCATCCTTCTTTCTCAGATCTACAGATTTTCAATTATTGCTTGTTTGTTTAGTCCCTAAGGACACCATACCACAGTCCTACACAAAACTATGAAAAAGGCTCTGACACCAGGAAGACTAATGTATATCATTCAATTTGTGGAAGATGATAAAAAATGTATTTTGAAACTAAGGTACTGAAGCTTCTAGTTACAGTGTTGTTTCTATTTGATACATTTTTGACAATGGCAATCTAAACAGACCTACCTTAATATGCTAACATTATTATTTTAATAACGATAAAATAATTTTTAAAACAGAGAATTTCACCATTTTGTTTATTGCATGAAGGAACTCTGCTGACTACCCCACTAGAAGGAAATATCGTGATGGTATTTATTGAAATGTAGACATATAATTTAATTCAAATTTTTTGCGAAATATTATGACAAATGAATGGAAAAGATAAAAAAATATATAAATAAATAATACAAGTTTAACTTACCGATTTTGTGCAATTAGTTCACCAACTTTCCTGTTTTTGAAAAACACTGTGAAAGTATAAATTAATAGAGAGATACATTTTTTTTCATAGAGGATAATCAACTGAATTTCATATATTAAAAAAAAATCTTCATTATATTCCTCGAAACAATTAGGTACTTTCATCCTTTTCCTAAAAGAAAACAAAATAATCAAATTCACAAAAAGTGTATTTCAAAATATTTTATTTCATGAGATTATTTACACTGAGTGAGATATTTTTGTGGAGTGGGCGTTTTGTAAATTGCTTTTCTCATTTATATTTAACATTATTATTATTTGCTAATAAATTATCTTATATGTCATGTGTTTTTATGTTTCGTTTAATAAATAAAAGAAAAGTTGATTAAACATGTCGAAGTATGAATTTGATGGAGTCCCCTTAGGAAATTGTGTGGTCAACTAATTTAATTCAGAACTAGTTTTTAACCCAACTTAGCTCGAAAAATTGAAACAAATAAAAAATCATAATATTTATGTAAGAAACAGCATTCGTAAGGCTAGTAACGAAGGATACATTGTACCTGATGATGATTTATACCACCAGTCTTACCTACTATTTAACTGTACCATTACGGCATATCCCACAAGTGAGGTAGCCAGAAGAATAACTGTATGCAATAAACATGCACATTGTCCTCTTCGAACCAATAACAAATTAAGACATTCAGGATTAGTGGTATAAATCATCGCTGAATTGAAGATGTTAAATGTCTTACAAACCTGCCTTTTACAGGACATTGGAAAAATATGAGCAAATAAGGGCCATCTTTTCTTTGCTTGAGACTAACGCGAAATGTTATAGATGAAAAATATAACGTTATTATAGTTTATGAATAAATTAATCAAAAAAATATTCCATGTTAAAGATATATGAAGCCAATACGAGTATGTGGATCAGTAAACACACATTATTATCTACGAAATACTCATAAAAAGTGTAGAATTACCACAAAATAAATTACGGTTATTTTTCGTGTGATGAGAACAAAGATATTTTTCGTATATCGTTGCGTAATTCTGAAAATTTCACCTTTGGAATATCGTTTTTATTTGAGATAGTATCAACTTACGTAGGTACCCGTACTGTGTGTTAGAAGTTTCTACGTATAATAATAATATAATATATGAGTCAAAAAGATACCAAACAGAACAAGTAAACCGTTTACCAATGACAAATGTGAGTTCTACCATAAGAAAAGAGAAGTGAAATCAGAATCTTGGGAATAAAAGAGAGACAGACAAACCAGAATCATCATCATTATTTTTAGATATCAGCTCGCGATATCTTACACTACTTCTGAAAGAATTTGAGTATTTGTACGGAAATTTTCTCCCATATTTACATTCGCCCTTGAATAGATGTCAACATTTGTATAGAATTTGTACTTACACGTCCATATTATCTTTGGTTGCCTTATTATAAAACATGTGTTTACTTAGGACCTGATATAGAAAGTTTAAAAGATCAATTGATTGTTGAGTGTTAGTTTTATTACTTTTTTTTTCTTTTTCAATTAATTTGAATTTTGTTGATTTATTTATTAATACAAATGCAAAGGTTTTCAGTAACACAAAACGACATAGAAACGAACACTTCTTTAAGTTTGATGTAAAAATAGAAAAATATTAAAAAAAATGTTTATAAATAAAACTCTTATTTACAGCTCTTTATAGGTAGCGAGGTGGCTTTCAAGAGCTTCCGCTCTTATCACCAGGCTAGCGTAAAGCATCTCATCACTTGACGCTAGCCTGATGATGAGAGTAGAAGCTCTTAAAATCTGGTTCGCTTCCAATAAAGTCAAAGTTGAAGTACTGAATAAGTATTTTATTTATAATAATTTAACATGAACTTTCACCAAGAGCCGTCGGTCAAAAATATTGAATTTCAAACAGAAGTTATTTCTTTGACATTTTGTTCTGAACAATCATAATTTAGATGGACGAATGGTCAAAAGACATGTTTGAATTGTAAATTTATGTAAATTTGAAACACTAAACTACCACCCTATACGTATTTGAATTGTTTATTTTTCATTAAATATGCCAACGTTAATTCATAATTATTTTTCTAAATCTGAGAAAGCTGCTTTATTAGAAAAGAATACATAATAAAAATCTTCCATAAATAATTGCATTGAGACTACAATGTATCGACAGCTAGCATTTCTATTTCATTGTTATGTTTTCTGCCAATTTGAAATATTGAAAACCAATAGAAATACTATTTTAAGTTTTATTTCCATTATATTATATACCTTATCTTCTTTTCGATTTGGTCTAGACAAAATGTTCCTTTTTTCATGTGAAAATCGTAACAAATTTGAAATATTATGATGAATTCTGTTGTTTATTACTATTATTATTTGTGGAAAATCTTTTTAAGCAAACTGTTCCCGCTCAGCAAACAATTCAGGTTTCCGCGTGAGAGAAAATTGCTAGAATTTGAATGAAAGAATTGTGAAAATGGATCTCAATTTTCAGAAATACGAATGAATATATTTTAATGGTTTTATTATTTCATTTGAGAGCTTATTTTTTGAGATGGAACTTATTAGGCAGAGATATTATCTCTTTTGGAATCTTCAGAAAATCTTCTATTCAAATTTTATCCACCTCGTTTTCTGCCGCTGTTATTAGACTATATTTAGTTAAATGAAGTTAGTATTTACCTTTTGCAATGTATAAAATTTGGTGCTTTACAGTCGTTTATTTGTTCTTTTTAAAAGTGATTCTTAATTTTTGTTAGGCTTATTTGAGTCAAAGAAAGAACCAAAAGATTGTGGACATCCACTTCATCTTGTTGTGTCAGATCCTTCAAACGTAAACTATTACTTGAGAATTCCCTATTTTTTTCCACAAAATAACCTTATTTTATGTCATCCGATTGAAGTATTTTTATATTATTCCTAAAGCTTTCATTTCGTAACCTCATTTTTTTTTTCTAAAATACTAAAAAAAAAATATTTGGTTTTCTACTAAGTTAACACATTTATCAGCTTTATTCAAATCTTTAAAAAAAAAACTATGTTCAAAGTAAACTAAATAAAACTTACATAGTTTAAGTTTGTGAATTTCTAAGTTACAAAATTGGAAAAAAGAATAGGCAAATATTTTATGTTAGAAAATTCTTTGAAGAAATAAAATAAAATAATCCACAAATATTATGAAAACGCACGAAAATTAATAGTGAAAACTTAAACAGTAAAAGCTGCTATGATCTCAAAGTTTGTACTTGTTTGTTGTGCAAAATATTTGAAACATTCTTATAAATATTTTAGCCCATTTATACGTAGATATGTATGCTTGTACTTTGAAATTTGAATCTACACTACCAAATCAGTCCACATGGGCACAAGTTGGTGTATTAAATATCAAAAATTCGTCGAAACGCTTTCAAATTATCTAAAATATTATATTTGTTTATATAGAAAACACATATAAAAATAGTTATTATTTTCCAAGAATACACTACTTTGGTTTTTTTTATTATTATTATATTTGTTAAGGTTGATTCAGTCGTTTATTGTATAAATAAATAAAAAACATTAATTTGTGTCTTTAAAGATTCAAGCAAATTCGTAAAGTTCGTTTTGAATATTGTGTGCTCGTCCATACTTACGTTTGTTCCGTTAAGTCCCCGGCAAAAAACATTATTTGTAAAACACCTTGTTTAAGATGTTCATATTAAATTCAGCGATATGCCACCTAATCTCAATGTTTTATTTGTTATTGCCACAAAACACCTGTATGTTATTACACGGAGTTAGTAGACAGCTGGTAACCCTAATTGTGGAAGATGCTGTGATGATATGGATCGACAGATATTAGTTAGTATTTGAATGAATGTCTTCAAATTTTTCGTTTAGTACACCTAAATACATTTATTCGATATTTATCACATATGACTGATACAATTCGATCATTGTTATTCAAACATCTGAACACATCATTTTACTATCATTTACATACATAATAATATACTCAATAATAATATAATACTACCGGACACATTCATGAAATAAACATCACATTGACATATACACTCTTGCATTAATGGTTTAATATAAAATGTGTGTTATTCAATATTATTATTTGCTATTACCCTACAGGTTTCCCCACTATTTGGGTATGCCATGATGGTATAGAGAGAAACACACATTTTGAAATGCAAATACACTCCGTCTTCAAACACATATATTTTTAGATAATACATTTCAATAAAACATGCAAAACAATATATTCATTGCCATGACATCATACATATAAATTATAATATCTCTTTCAGTTAACAAGATATACGTAATGTTTTTAATTTGAAATATGCCTAAAGGATCAGACTGTGTGTAGACTGTATTAATTTTCCTCTACCTTGTCCAATAGCAGTGCTCATAAAGTACATGCGTACCGACTATATAAAATATTTAAATGTTGTATTATATGGCATAGCGTTAGTAGGTAGAAATATAAATTATTGCATACATATTTCGCATACAGTTATATTTAATGACCCATCATTATTTACGAGTTTATCGGCTTAGGGAAATTGCCCTATTTACCCCGTCAAGAAATGTATAACGAATTACATTTTGACGAAAATTTCTGCAATATTTAGATTTTCATTCCTTTTAAGGGGTTATGTTTATGTTGAATATAAACAATTTATCTCGATTGTTTTCCCATTAAATGAGTTTTATTCAGTCTTACTAAATTGTACCATAAAATACATTTAATATGTAATAAAGCACTGGCCACATTGACTCACAGTTTTGTCTGATTTACCTATTGAAAAGAAAATGGTTCATTTAGCAAAGCAGCCTTTATTATTTCTTATTCAAATTCGTGTAGGAATACATAATATCTTGAGTGATATCTTGAGGAAAATTAATGTCCATTCGTCTTGTTTGTCAGTTAGTCAGTAAACACGTTGCAAATAATTTTGTACATCGATGTACTTATAAAAGATCTACAGTGTTTGTAGTAAGTCATATTTTTATAATCTTCTTGAGACTGGCAAAGAACATCTACATTGGTGAACGTCAAAACAGGAGTTTTTTTTTAAATATCTAATTTTCATGTTTTCATGTCAAACATAAAATTTTTGACGGCTTGAGTAACGTTTCAACGCATCGCCTTTTCTATAGTAAATATCTGAACGTTAACTATCTCATGATGAGAAATTGATTCAATCGGCAACAAATCGTTCTCGAAGCTTAATACGAGTTTTTATTTGTTTACTTTACAAAGTTGATTGTGAATTGTGACGTTTTTTACGGAACGTCTATGGTTTAAAATATTTGCACTATATCACTTACTACTAACTAATGGTGAAGTGAAATTTCGTATAAGGTTTTTGAAACGTAAGAGGGCCTATTCACTCTGTGTTAGAAGGTGAAAGAAAAAGAATATCACTCTATGTCTTTTGGCATAGGTATCTGGAACACTACCAGATAATTTAAGAGTTGCTGAGTGTATGTAATATTGTTAAAATAATAGTACTGTTGTTAAAACAAAGCGAGAATATAGTAAGTTATTTATTCCATTTCTTATAATAGACATTAATATTTATCACAAATTATGTGAAGTTATGAAAACGTTACAATGAGAATGCGTATTAGAAATACGAATTTTAGTTTGAAGCCAGTTTAAAAATGTGATATGAGTGAAAAACATTATAAGAAATTATAACACATTATTTTTTCGTTAGCTCAGACTTGAAGAATATCTACTGCTTATTTATGAAGTCTAATGAAGTATGTATGGATTGATTTGTCCGGTGTTCCAATGATCTGTACGAAAGGGATATAGACGCACAGTATACGTAGATTATAATGACAACTAGCGCTTTTGATGGGAAAATATTGCAAAAAAAATCGTTATCTTTTTACAACGCTCCCCAGTGATTAATACTGGCATACAATACGCTGTACATAGGTTCAAAATAATACGAATGTGTACCGTAGAACAGTAATAACATATTTCTCTTTAAGCGTTAAAACTAATTCACATACCAACGCAAGCATCACAGACTGAAAATTTACGTAATGTAAAATTTGTATTTGAATCCTTTGTGAGCGTTATCATTAGAGGTATGTATATAATCATGTATTTTATTCCATGTCCATTGGGTATAAAAAGTTTAATATCGACATTGAGAGGATGTTACTGCAATGCGCTAGAAATAAAATTAATTCACGATAAAAATATTCTACAAAAAATGTAATCCTTAAAAAACACTGTTTTCTGTTGTTTTATATAAAAGTTCTAGTCTGGTGACGTAGAAGGTTTAAGAGGAAGAAGACGAGCCCCTGGGAGGTGGACAGACCAAATAAAGTCTCATCATCATCACCCTAAACGCCGCTCTCGGGAGCACAGGGCAGAAACTAGCCTCCTCCATTCAGAGCGTCTCTGTGCCAATTGCGTCACCTCTTTCCACGACATTTCCTGCGCTCTGATATCGTTGTCATAGGAACGATGTATTGTGAAAGAGGGACGCCCGAAAATAAAGTCTACCACTGGCTTAACAGTGCTGAGGCCTGAGTCAATAACACACTTTCGCGTCACGTTCCCGCTCCGTTAGCGTTCGGGTGCAGACGATGTTGCGCCAAAGTGTATATTTTCGTAACTATTGTGTATCTTAGAGTTCGTCGGTAGCCTGGAGGTAGAGTCTCGGCCTCGTGAACAAGGGGTCCGTGGTTCGATACCAGGTGCCGGCAAACTCCCCTTTCACGACACAAGCTTTTAGTAGCTTACTGTGAAAGGTGTATGAGGTTGTATTTGGGTTTATAACAAAAACCCAGATATATCTTTTTTAAAAAAAAAAAAAAAAAAAAAAAAAAAAAAAAAAAAAAAAAAAAAAAAAAAAAAAAAAAAAAAAAAACGAAATTGACACTTGCTTGCAACTTTGTCTGCACCCGAACGCTAACGAAGCGGGAACGTGACGCGAAAGTGTTTTATTGACTCAGGCCTCTGGAAGCATTGACGACTGCGGTGTGTTGCGAAGACTGGAGAGTTATTTTCGATGAGGTAGTTGAGACAAAAATACTGATAGTTCACTATCCTCGGCATTAAAGAAGACGACGCAGGTAAAAGTCTTTATGATCACGGTATAACCTTCAAATAATTCTTCTAGCCAGCGGACTAAATTTTCGTAACCAGCAAACCAATCGTCTTTTCTGTGTCAAAAAAACAGAACATTCAGGATGGGTGAAATGCCTCATAACTGAATTAATAATATAAGGATTGCAAGATAGTACATACAAATACAGAATGGGCGGATTTATCGCAGAGATACGATATTTTTCAACTAACCCAATTGAATTGTACATGATTATTGTTTTGTCACGCAACGTTTAATGAATGATTGCTAAAAAATTGGATGATAAAATGAGGAATGAGGATACGTGGAGCATCTTGATGATGAAAGAATGGCGAAAATAATATATCTATATAAAAGAAAGGGTGTGAGAAAGCGCGGACTTGATCGCGTGGGTCAAATTCTCTGTGAGAAATTGAATGAAGCGAAAAAGTACTCGTATATAAGGATAGGTCTACAATTTGATATTTGATCCTCTCTGCCTATCTCACTTGGGATACAGCGTGAAGGGAAAAACAGATAGATAATTGTTTAAACGTGAGGTTTTAAGAGCACCTACTTTTTAGAGAACTCCCTAAACAGAACGGGAGAATTCCATATAATCTATATTGGAGACTCTTCAGGATATAAACTTAATTGAATTTTAGTATAAATTGTTTTCAATATACTTTTAACGATATACTCTTAATAATCTGAAAAACTCCCCTATCAGTATTAAATACAGAAACCGTGGTAGAATTTTGAGACAGAGTAAATACGTTAAAAGACAAAGTCCAACGTTTTTAACCCTTTGTAGAGCAAAGTAACAAAATTTATGGTAGAAGTAACGTAGATTAAAAACATTTCTCACATTTTTGTGCGCTTACGTTAAACTCAACATTTAGCAGCTAGTTTTTTTAAAAAAAAGCAGTAGTAGTTTAGTTTGCAGTTTTCTCTAAAAACAGATTTAAATCTTTCACAACTTTGTGTTTGTCGAAAGTAACTAGAGTGTATTGTCAACATCTTAATATGTACAGAACATGTACAAAAATTTCCGTTGAGTATGCACCAAATAAAAAGTATTTCATTTTGTTAGTTTCTGTTAGTAGTCAGTCATTTTAATCACAAATGATGCTGTGCGCCGACGCACCCGGCAGAGATCTGTGATCTCCGTAATACAGGACAAACGATGGTCCTGGCTGGGTCATGTCCTGAGAATGCCCAATGATAGTTGGCCAAAAAGAGCACTGTTCTTCCGTCCGCAAGGGTTCCGTCCGAATGTCGTGGAAAAAGGTGACGCAATTGGTGCAGAGACGCTCTGAATGGAGGAGGCTGGATTCTGCCCTGTGTTCAGTTGAGGGCGATGAATGAGAAAGTATTTTTTTTTTGTTATATTTGATTTGCGAATGCCTAATGATAGTTGGCCAAAAAGAGCACTGTTCTTCCGTCAGCAGGGGTTCCGTCGGCCCGGGCGTCCCTCTTTCACAATACACCGTTCCTATGACAACGACATCAGAGCGCAAGGAATTTCGTGGAAAGAGGTGACGCAATTGGCACAGAGACGCTCTGTATGGAGGAGGCTGGTTTCTGCCCTGTGCTCCCGAGAGGAGTGTTGAGGGCGATTATGATGATGATTTGATTTGCAGACAGCGCGGTTTACGATATTTCGGGCACATTGCAAGAAGAGAGCATGACAACCTGGAAAAAGTAATTATGACTGGGGTTGTAGAAGGGAGGAGGGGAAGGGGCAGATTGCCAATAAGATGGAGCGACCAAATTAAGGAGGCCACACAGAACTCACTTCACGGGGCCTTACACATGGCGGAGGATCGCTCAGCATGGAGACAGATGGTTTACAGAACGAGGCATGATGGTCACGATCCTCAGGATTGAGGGACCGACAGAGATGATGATGATGATATTTGAGTATCTGTGAAAGGAAAGTTTTTGTGTAACATTATTATTTAAACATTTAATATCTCCAATTCTGTGATGAGTTTTATCACCCATCCTAAATTAAAAAAATATTGACACGGAGAGGAATATTCTCATTCTTATGATATGTAGTTAGTCTGCTGGCTTTTCCATTTCTACGAGATGTCGCGATGGTGTGGATGGATGAAATATGAACATGGATGAGTGAAACTCAAAAATGTGGAACTGATATAGAAATGCGATGGAAGAGTAAAGAGAATCGACCATAGCGTGACTAATGAAGGGTTAAAAGCTCCAGCTATGGAAAGCTCCTGTTGAAAAATAGTTGTGTATGCAAAGTAGATAGTACTCTGGAGGATTTAATCTAAACTGAAATTGAATCTGACTATGCGTTAGTGTTTTGGGATATCCACTTTTCCTGCCTACATTTTTAACATTTACCTACTGTCTTATATATAATTTACGAGTAGGTTTTTATCTATGACAAAAATATAGAGGTGTAATCTAGTTTTGCTTTCACATTCATGAACCTTTTTATAAACGAATTTGCTTTTTATATAGCTACTCGTATTTTCTCTTTACATTTAAAAAAATATGCAAAAAATACATGGCTTCAAGCTGTTATCACATATATTGTAATGTAATTATAGATTTAAAAATATCGGTATTTTCAATCACATGCAGAATTTTTAACACGTTTTAATAATTCGTTTACGCCATTACAGCATATTCCACAAATGAGGTTAAATGCATGTAAAAATCGAACAAGTCATCCTCTTTGTGCTAATTTCAAGATACGTGGCATACCTCATCGCTTAATTAGAAATCTTACATAAATGTCTCATATGGATTAATATAAATAAAACACTTTGATTTTGTTTATGGTCTAATATAGATGTCTTACGAATTTAAGTTTTCGTATATCTTTAAAAAGGTATACGAAAACTTACAAAAAGATTTTGAGACCTATTCTTTGCCACGGACCTCATAGGTTATTCACTCTCATAGAGTATTTAACATATTATTATTGACAAGATGTTGATAAAAGTTTATAACTTCTGAATTTCATAACATCATTATTTAAAAATTAATTGGTTTAAATCAGGTGGATTGCTGATCAAAAAAAAAAACATTCGATTAACACGTAGATAACTTGAAAATAATTGATCGATATAGTATGGTGATGAGTCACAATCAGATTTTTGTAATCCGCCTTCGAACTACTCTTTCTCAACGACACAAGTGTATCATCTATCTATCTATCTATTCCCTCACGCCGTATCCCAAGTGGGGTAGGCAGAGAGAACATCCTCCACAGTCATACAATTTCTCATGCACGCACGTCGGTTTCTTTTACTCAAAACACGGCCGTCCTTGAGAATTTGATCTACATGTTTAAGCCATGTAGTTCTCGGACGCCCGCGTTTCCTCACACCCCTCCTTTCAGCCAAATATATCCTCTTTGTCATTCTTTCCTCTTCCATTCGTTCCACATGACCAAACCATCTCAATTTATTTACACGCATTCTATCCACAACACTCCTCTTGCATCCACTCATTCTTCTAATATCCTCATTCCTCACTCTATGTGTATCATCTATATGAAAATGTTTTTTTTTGTTTAAACCGGAATCTAAGTGAGTAAAATCCAAAGTGTCTTTTAAAGAGTTTACACAAATCTTTTTTTAATTACCTATAAAGCTCTCGAAGGACTTTGTAGTGTTTGAGGTGTTTTTTTTTAAACGATACATTCCTACTGTCTTGCAATTAAGTTACACAAACGTCAATCTGGGAGTGATAAATTATATTGAAAAAAATATTTTTAATTAAGGAATTAGTTAATTATGTACTACAACCACTTTAATTTTTTAAAAACACTACCGGTTTCAACGCTCAGATGCGTCATTGACGAGTGTTATACTAAAACTAAATAAATACTAGAACTGTTTATATATTTTAAATATTGTTTAGTTTATTTTTATTTATCTTCGAGTAAAGAAATAAATAAATAATTTAATATGAGCCGTAACGCTTAATCCGATATAATAAATATTTTCACTAGGACGTATCAAAGTCGGACTTAAAAAATGAATTCCGTAAATAAGTTTGATTGGTCTTTTCTATCCTTAGTTCATAAAGCGTTTCCTGTTTTTTCTAGAATATCCTGGAATATATAAAATAATAATAAAATATTTACTTATATTCCTGAATAAATATCATACGTTAACAACCTTGTTTACTAACAAAAAAATATCAGTTTGTATGTGAACCTACATATGTATGAACATTCTAATATTATTTTGTCTCGGAATATAATGTAATAGGTAATCATTTTTACTACTATTTTGTTAGTTAATGTTTTTGATACTAGCTTTTAAAGCCCGGAGTTAAACGTGAAGCCATCTATCGATAAAGTTTTCATAAAACATATATAACAAAGTGATAAAGTTGATATTTTCAACCGACGGTACTTGGTGGAAATTCATGTTGAATTAATTAAAATAAAACACTTATTAGTAGTATATCCACGGTGACTTTTTATTGGACGCGAGCCGGCTTTCAAGAGCTTCCGCTCTCATCATCAGGCTGGCGAAAAGTGAAAAGTCTTTTCGCCAGCCTGATGATGAGAGCGGTAGCTCTTGAAAGCCGGCTCGCGTCCAATAAAAAGTCACCGTGGATATACTACTAATAAGTGTTTTATTTTAATTAATTTATAACAAAGTGTCCAATTTCAATATAAATTATACCCAGACATTTTCTGGGAAACATTCCAACAACAAAACACGTTTTCAGTAATTCAAAATGCCCACTACTATCATTCTACTATTTATGCATTAATGTACACCCATCTTAGCAACTAGGGTAGCAACTTATAAAGAAGGAAAATTCACAATATATAATAAGGCTTGGCGAGTAAAAGAATCCATATAAGCCACGGTAGATGAGGACATCTTAATGCTGTGGACTTATAAATTTTCTCAAGGATATAGAGGAGATCCATCAAGTAACTTCAAAAGCAATAAATTGTTTATATTAATAACTTGGATGCGGAGTTATAGCTTTGAAAGCTCTGTGCACAGAAGTTGCTTTCATACAATGATGGTGATCATTGAAAATGTTCTCGATATTTTGCATAGTGAAGCATTCATTCATATCTAAAATACTATCTATTATCATCTTGTACCTATGCTTAGTCCTTTGACGTCATATTATCTAAAATAAAAAACAGATAAATGTGGAAATAAATCGTTGCGATGACAGTTACTAGATTGTCAATGTAATATGATTTCTTTTGTAGTATTGTAATTTCATACGTTTTTTCAAACATACAAACATTTCTTGTTTTCTTTTAACTATAATTATTCCTCTTTGTGATTATGTTACTTCCGATCGTTGGCATCGTTTCCGCTCCATATAAGAAACATTTTTGTTTGTTGTGATTCGTTCATTATTATTTATTATAGATATTTATTTTTATCATGTGTAAGAAAGTTCTAACAAAGGAACCTGCCGATATAAAATTATCATGTGAAATATGCGAAGAAGAAAGATATCAGAAACATTAAATATATTGAACATACCTATTGAGCATATCTTCATGAGTAATTTGGTAATATATGGTTTGTATTTGATTTCAATTTCGTTCAACAAGTATTTATTTATTTAGGAGTAGGTATATGAATCCTTTATCAAACATCTATTTATATTCTTCCCCTTATCCTAGTTGGGCCTAATGTCCATTGCGCATAGATTAGTCACCTAGAATACTCCGTTGACTTCTGTTTTCAGGACCACTAAATTTCCTCTCTGTCCCAGCAGTCTTCTGCCCTCTCTCACAGCCTCCAACAATTTTATTGATAGTCTATTTGTTTGTGAAACACGTGACCCAGCCATTACAACTACGATCTCATCATACCTATGTCAGAATACCGGTTCCACTTCAAGCCTACCAAACATAATAATAATAATAATGTTTTTTATATACGGTCTGTCATTGATGCCCCGGCCACTTCTGGCTTGTTTTATTTACATTTATTCTTGTTTTCCCTACAAAAGTAATATTTCACAAATACCTTACTCTTATACAGGACTTGAATTTGCTTTAAATATTATTTGAAATTGTACATTTTTTTAAAATCATTATTAATATTATAATACATTTATCAAATATATCAAAAGTGATAGGTACAACCTGGTACAATAGTCTCGTAGTAAGACAAAACCTTTTTTTAAGTTTTTAGATTGTTTATGTCTACAGGCTTTTTATTGTACGAGTAGGTTATCGTGATTTTGATTCATAAATATTGTATTGATCACAAAATGTAAAAAAATATATATTCGAATTGCAACGTTTTCCACTCGCTCATTAATGTTTTCCTCGACAGCACAATGTAGAAACGGGCCATAAACGACCAATTCCAAATTATTTTATATTACCTATATATTTTGTCAAAGACGCTGTGTATTGCAAATATGGTATCACAAACACATATCCTCTTCTTTTATCACAATTTTTGTAAGAAACCAATTGCGCCATTGGTTTCTTACAAAAGTTATTGTCATTGTAAGTCGAAACCAAGTCACTTTGTTATTAAATATTATAAAAATAAAGACATTTTTGTTTCTTAACATAAATTGATATGAAGGTTTGAAAAATATACGTAAAATCAATCAACATAGTATTTTCGAATGCATCAGTGGTCTCTATTGAAATAAGATATTTGTATTCTTAACAATTCTCACTTTTTTCTTAATATTGTATCAATACGAGTGCATTTTTCATAAATTTAGAAATGTTGTGAACAATGATGAAATTAATGTTATGAATTTTTTGACACAATTGGATGACACAATGTTGAAATTTTTAAAAAACGCAGTCCACTTAAATATTGTAAAAATGGTACATCAAATCTGCGATTAATTTGAATGCAAAGATCTTAACCATATTTGATTATCAAAGGATGCTAAGATCCTCATTAAACATTATTAGGGTATAAATTTATTGTCAAAAGGCATTTAAGTCTTTCTTATATTTTTATTTCATGGTTCAAGGCTTCAATTAGTAAAACAGTACGCGAAACGATTAATGTTTAATTATTCATGAATTTTTCTGCTTAATTTAAAGAAAATTACAATTAATACTACCAATTAATAATCATTTTTAGTCGATTCTTTTTGTGGTTCCATTAAAAACGTTGTTGAAATTTTTATGTTAATATTTAATATGTCTTCATTACTTCGACTCTTAGAGTTCGCCTCATCTCTCATTTCTTAATATTTCTATGTAAATGTAAATTTGCTGTAAGGGATGCCTCGTAAAAATACATTATTATGAATTTCTCTTAATAAATATTTGATGAAGTTTCAATTTCTTTTTATGCGAAGGTTTTGTATACTTTCATTGAAGATGTTCCTGAGATTGAATAGCTAATATTAAAATGGGATTTTTGTAGATCTGAAAGTACAATTCTATCACTGATATTTTATTTCAAAATTCAGCGTATTATTACGTTAATCTAAAAATATTACTTTATAAATCCATGAGATCTCGTCATATTTCTCTGCTTTAAAATAAAAATAATTAAAATAACGTATGAGAAAAGTTTATTTAATCTTTCTCTTCTTCCTAGCCTACTCCCGTCCACTCCTGGACGAAGGCCTCCTCCATCGCCTTCCACGCCGCTCTATCTTGGGCTCTCTGCATCCAGTTGACACCGACGTACTTGACCAGGTCATCCCTCCATCGTAGTGGTGGTCTTCCTACACTCCTGGTAGTTGTTCTTGGTTTCCAGGTTAAGACCCTCTTTGACAACTTATCTTCTGGATCTCTGGCCATGTGACCTGCCCACCGCCATTTGAGACATGCGATACGTTGGGCAATATCTGTTACTTTTGTTCTTTGCCGTATCGTTTCGTTTCTAACTCTGTCTCTCAGGGTGATGCCCAGCATGGCTCTTTCCATGGATCTTTGGGTAACCCTTATTTTCTCGGTGCTCTGTTTGGTCAGTGTCACTGTTTCTAGGCCGTATGTTGCAACCGGTACTATGCATTTATTTAATAACGTTTATTTAATATTCACTGTCAACTCGTATTTGTGAATAACAATATCATCACGGCAATTTCCACAAATTGGAGTAGCCAGCAGACCAACTGCATGTTATAAATATGAAAGCTGTCCTCTCCGTGTAATTTGTAAACAAAAGAGTGCGAAATACTTATTTAATTCTAAGAGGTTTTTTTCGTATGTAATAACATCCAATGTTTATATTTTGAATAAGTTCAAAAGATTTTTTTTAATAGATATATCTGGGTTTTTTGTTATAAACCCAAATACAACCTTATACAACTTTCACAGTAAGCTAAAAGCTTGTGTCGTGAAAGGGGAGTTTGCCGGCACCTGGGATCGAACCCCGGACCTCATGTGCACAAGGCCGAGACTCTACCTCCAGGCTACCGACGAACTCGAACGAATTATAGAGCATTTTTATTTTTTTATACTCACATAAAACAAACAATATATAAAATATAAAAATTATGAGATTTTGCTTGTTCTCGAACTCTACTCAAGGCTACTTGTCTGCTGAACTATGTACAATAAATATTATAAATTTCTATGGTCGGTATAAAAATTTTTTAATTTGTTTCTTTTTTTATGTTAGGGTTGACTGGAAGACGTTGCTCAGCAACAAGTCCGCCTTTTGGACCAGATTTTTTTGTTAATTAAATGAGTAAATAAAAATATAAATAGATCAAAAGTGAAAAAGTTTAACATAATGAATAAAATATAACTATGGGCGGGGGGAAAAAACACATAAGTCAATTTTTTCATTTTTTTTTTTATTTGTCCATTGTGTAGTATGTATCAGTGTTCATAAGTGTTCCAAAGCACACAAGTCAAGTAACTTTATTAAGAATGGTATTTTTATTGGTCTTTATCACACGAAATAAATTGATACAAAAATGGGGGAGAATAAGCACATAAGTCTGACTTATGTGCTTAGGAACACAAAATATTTTTAACACTGGCAAGATCTATGACTTATTTGACAGCTCTCTATGGAAATCGAATATTCATTTTTCGCGCGTTTTTGCTGTGTTTTGACGTCTAAGCAAAGGAATTTTGAAAAAACAAATAACAATAAACCCAATTTCTATCTTACGTGTGGTAAATATTATTTTACAATGGGAAGCAGAACCAAAAAGATGATTGAGTTAGCGATGAAGCAGAACAGAGGACTTACTCTTTCTTTAGAGATTTCTGCATCACTTCCAAAGCACAACACCGTGGTCACACTTCCAACAACGTGCTCCAATAATCTTTGTACTTTCACACCTGCATCTGAAACAGAGCTCAGAAAAGCCATAGGAAATTCTCCCAACAAGCAATGTCAGCTTGATCCTGTACCCACACAATTGTTAAAGGAAAATCTCGACCTCCTCTTGCCACTTATTTTACGTATATTCAATCTTTCTTTGACGCGTGGAACTGTGCCGTCACTTTGGAAAGTGTCGCATGTCATTCCTTTACTCAAAAAAAGAACACTTGATGCCGACGACGCAACCAACTACCGACCAATCTCTAATCTTCCATTTCTATCCAAGGTGCTTGAGCGTGTCATAGCGTCCCAGCTTACAGCCTACCTTGAGAGTAACGATTTGTATCAAAAGCACCAATTCGCATACAGAAAACACCACTCCACCGAATCCGCCCTCACAAGGCTGACATCTGACTTGGTTGCGGGCGTTGCATCAGGAAACATCGGTCTGGTAACGGTCCTTGACATGAGCGCCGCCTTCAACACCGTAGAACATGAAATGCTCCTTCAATGTCTGGAGATCGAAAACAATCTTAACGGCACCGTCTTAGAATGGCTACGCTCCTAGCTGACCAATAGAAGGTGGTCTGTAAAAGTCGAATCTGGCTCAACTGATGAAGACATCGTAACTCAAGGAGTTCCACAAGGATCGGTTCTGGGTCCAGTACTTTTCATATTATACATAGGATGCATTGACCGCCTGCTGAGTGTGGCCTGCGAAACTATGCATACGCTGACGATCGTGTCCTCGTAGGCTTCTGTAGTCCGGATCAAAGAGACAACTTGGTAGCTACCACTGTCCAGTGTGTGGCAAAACTCTCGAACTTAATGACCCAGAGACGTTTTAAATTGAATCCAACTAATACGGAATTTATGTAGGTCGCCTCTCCTGGACGGCAACATCTCTTAGACACCAAACCAATCTCTGTCTCCAGCACTGATATAACACCATCGCGCACCCTATCTGTTCTCGGCGTCCTACTGGATGGAGCACTCTCTATGGAGGCTCAAGTGTCAAGGACAGTGAGCACAGCTTTCTTTCATATTCGCTAACTGTACCTTGTATTAAGACACTTATCTGTAGACGCAGTTAAGAGTCTAGTCTCCGCCTTCGTCGTCTCTCGTCTAGACTATTGTAACATCATATGTACAGTACTGCCCCAGATCCTTCTAAATCGTCTCCAAATGGCCTTTAATGCTGCTGCCAGGACCATCTATAGAGAGAACAAGCGCTGCCACATCACACCACTGCTTAAGGAGCTACACTGGCTTAGAGTCCCAGAGAGAGTAGAGTTCAATCTGTGCCTCACGGTCCACAAAGCCTTGAACGGCACAGCACCTCTATACCTCGCTGAGCTCTGTCGCCTCGACGAAACTCTGAGGCTTTCAGATATGAACGAAAGAGTCAAGATTCGGCATTAGCAAAAGAAGATGCATCTGTAAAGTGCTTGACTTTTGACCTGCAGCAGTGTCTTCCGACACCAGCATTGGCATCTTTGGTTGCTTTTTATAAACGACAATGCGACTCGTGAGGCAACATGCTATATGTGGCAGAGTCCATAGCTGGCCGAGGTGCAAATCAAATAGCTTCGCGTTTATTCAAACATTTATCTGCTTTGCCTCCAAGTATCAAAAAAGTTATTTTGTACTCCGATACCTGTGGAGGGCAAAACAAAAACTCCCATGTTGCTGCAATGCTCACTGCTATCTTGCAAAAAGTTTCAATTAATACTGTAGAACACAAGTTCATGGTTTCGGGTCATTCTCATATGGAAGTTGATAGCGACCATGCGGTAATTGAGAAGAAAAGAAAAAAACTACATAAGTTCTCAAATCAATCACCCATACGATTGGTATCGAGGATGTGGCGAGCGATTTAAAGTTGTTGAAATGATTCAAACAGACTTTTTAATGTTTTCATCACTGCTTAGTGGACCATTGGTTTTGAGAAAACGGGATTCTGAAGGACAGCCTTTCAAGTGACACGAGGCTTGCTGGTTTCGTTATGATAAAAATTTTGGAATTATTGGGTATAAAAAAAGTTTCAGCGAAGAAGAATCATTCCAAACGTTAAGTTTAAAAAGACGCAACACTGCAGAATCACCACCAAATTTTGTATTCCCGATTATAACCAATAGTCCCATACCTATAAGTATGGAGAAAAAAAGGGACATTCTTTCTATGTTAGACCTGATTCCCACAATATTTCATGATTTTTATCGCCAACTTCCTTCTGTTAATGCACCGAATCAAGATCCAGATCTGGTTGATGTGGAAGATGATTAATCGTCACACTTTCAGTTTTATTGACAACTATTTCAATTCTTTTATGACATCGACTCACTGTTGTTATCGCAACTACTTTTTTTATATAAGACACCAATTTAATTGAAATATATTAATAAAATCATATGTTTTATTGTTTTTTTGTTGTTGTACCTAAACACATAAGTCATAATTATTTTAGTCATTTTGTTTGTTCAAATGCAATAAGTCACATTTTTTCATGATTTACTTTATTTTCATAAATGGTATATTGTTATACCTGAGAGTTGCACATTGAATAAAACAAAACAGCTAAAAAATATAACGGGTTCTTAGAAAAAAAAAGAGAGAGACAGAAAAAACTGTCTCCTGAAAAGTAAGCTATATTGACTTATGTAGTTATTCCCCCCGCCCATAGATTAATATACCTATATAAACATATATATAAAAAATCGTTTTACTTATTTTTTTATCGAATTCATATTAACGGCCGAATTCTTTTATACTTTAAAATAAATTTATAATTCCATATTAGAAAATATTGAGAATTACATTAAGGTATCTGATAATTTTTATAACGCAGTACATTGACAACTGAGTATAAGTATGATTCAGAATTATTTGAATCTTTCTAAGTGGATACTAATTAACCGTGAAATAATACAGCTTGCAGCACGGATATTTTATTTATTTTTTTATTTATTCCTCCTATCATCCGTAGGCCATATATTTAGCACTTGGAATCGTCAAATAATACAAATAATTTGCTACTCTATAACAATCACAAACAATTTTCAATAGTTCGTTACTTCACCATAATATCAAATACTTCACAATGATCATGGACAAGAAAAGAAAACAAAAAAATGATAAACTGATTAAGGAATTTCATTTCATCAAAGCTATTTTGAGTGTAAAAGGCCCAAAACAGCTTCACGTCAATGTAGGAATGTAAAAGATAGATAAAAAAATCAAATACAATGACAAACAAATTAGCAAATGCTTATATTAAAACAAAGCGGTAAGCTCACAAGAACAAAGTCAAAGATACTTTACTAAAACAAGCAAATTTATCAATATGTTAGAAGAGTGAGTTTATTAGTATGTTAAAATATTAATTGATATCACAGGTACGAGTTGGATCGATGTGAAACATTTCGTCAGTGGAATAAAAGGCTTTCTCGACAAGATACCTTTTTACCTCCCTCCTGAAGTCCAAGGCATTCAGTGATTTGATTTTTGCAGGGAGGTTATTATACAGGCGTATGCTAATCTCCCTGCAAAAATCAAATCACTGAATGCCTTGGACTTCAGGAGGGAGGTAAAAAGGTATCTTGTCGAGAAAGCCTTTTATTCCACTGACGAAATGATAACCGTCTTGTATAATAAATTCTTGAAATTAGATTCATCAAAGCTTAAACAATTGCGAAATGCGAAAAAATAGCTTAATGAGTACGTATAAAATAGCATTATGTTTTATAGAATAGGCTCTATTTTATCTTATGTTCCAAATGGATGAATGAAATCAGAATAACTCAATCACAGCGGTGAATATTTCTGTTCTTTTATCTCACAAATCTGTAGAATAATCATCTTCTTCAAGCAAAAGAGTTTTATGAATTACTTGTAACACTCCTTATGAATTTAAATCGCCACTCTTGCGACATTGTACTTTAATAATAAAATAGTATGTCCCTTCATGGCATACGTGTTACAGGAGGTCTGTAAACATTAATGTTCTTACATACTGTATACAATTGAATAAGACTCCCCATGAGGGATGAATTCTCTATAGAGAAAGAACTTTATAAATTTGTCTCAACACGTGGAACAACTACTTCACATTTCAAGTTTTTGTGTACTTTATACATAGTCGTTACCAAGAGACTTAGTGCTTTAGTTATGTAGATATTCAAACATACTTTGTGTTATTTTACTTGCTTACTTTTCAAAAATCTTCTTTGCTTTACGGTCTCAAACAACCCGATTCTACATTTTTTCAACAACCTAAATAGTTTGTTTTTGTCCCCAACGTACATATATTATTTTTCATCCTTATTTTTGTCTTATTATAAAATCTTTCTTTACCTCTTGCATCCTCCCATGATATCAATTTTAGAAATATAGGGACCGTTTCCATCCTTTTATTTTGCCATATAATAAACCCACGGCTATTTTAATTTGGAGACTTTATCGATATTTCTTTATTATTATTTTTACATTGATCCCAATACATAATTTTTTTAGAAAAATAAATACAATCAATATAGAGAGGGCGGGTTTAAAGCAAAGATGTGATCTCTTTCTAATTAACAGAAGGGTTCCCACCACTAAACCCTGGATGTTTCAAGAACATCAATTCTCATGTCATCCAAACTGTCAAGAACAAACTTTATCGACAATATCAACGTGTTATGTTACATTAGCTAATCAAACTAAAAAAGGCTATCATTACCTATACCTAGCATTAGCAGCCAAAAAAATATACTCTAATTAATAGGAATAAAATGTTGAAATAAATTTATTTCCCGAATATTTTATGAGTCCAAGGACTCCTGTTTATCCGTTCATTGAAGAAAGATCCACCACACACCCGGATACCTCAGGAGTCTTTAACTCCTACTTATCCGCACGTTTATCCGTTCAAGTGACAATTTCTTTTTCTTTCAACCCTCTGCAGTTTCACTATGCCAGTATTGGCAACTCTGGTTGAGAGGAATAAGTGCAGTGGGCAATATCTGAGAAGAATAGTTGGTGTAACGTTGCTTGATAGAACGAGACCCACCGACCACCCGGATAGCGCAGAAGTCTGGGGACTTCCATTTATCGGTTGCTTGATAGAATGAAGAATGAGGATATTTGGAGAATGATCGGATGCAAGAAGAGTGTTGAAGGTAGAAAAAGCGTAAAAAAGTAACGATGGTTCGGCCATGTGGAAAGAATGGATGACAAAGAGGATATACCTACTTATCTGAAAAAGGGGATGGCTTTAAAAAAATATGTGGATCAAATGACGGTCGTGTGTTTAGTAATAGAAAACGACGTGCGTGTATGAGACATTGAACGAATGTAGATTTAGAGGAAGCGAAAAAAGTATGCTAAGATAATCTGTATGGCGTTCCGTCTTCTCTACCCACCACACTATTTTGAGATATGAAATGAAGGTATAATATAGTGCAGAACATTTCGTATTTCATTATTTAACCAACTACAAGTAGTTCAGTTCCGTAGAGGTTATTTTATTTTACAGTCAAATAACCTTTGAATCATTTAAACGAAACATCTATCGGATAAATTTCCTAGAAAACATAGGCTAAAGTAACAGAATGTCTTTCTTGTTCATTATTATTATTATATAATACCTACGGTTTATTTATGAATTTATCTCGAAGCGATATAATAAAAAAATAAATTTCGATAAATCCTGTATACAAAGCATATCCTACCTAAAAAAAATTTAGAGACCCGTCTTATCAGTTTTATTTTTGTTCTTGGAAGGATTTGAAAAAAAATGATGTAATTTGATCAGATAAAAGAAAAATCTTTCTCATCTTTCCTTATTATTATTATGACCAGATTCCAAAACTGATTCATACATAGCTAGACAATAAGACTCCACGTGTAGACTTATTTACTACTACTACTACTACTACTATACCATCACGGCATATCCCACAAGTGGGGTAACCAGCAGACCAGCTGCATGTAAGAAACACATAGACTTATTTACTCTTTGTAAAATTATTTTATTATTGTATAGTGATAAATTTTTTCTTCTTCAAATGCCCTCTCGAGTCCCTCCAACGTTGGCGATCAACTCGGTGAACCTGTCCTTGTTCAGCGTCACTCATCCACATTTAGGATGCCGGTTCCTTTCCTAAGTAAAAGGTGTTTTTTTGTGTTCTCCGATTGGTTAATTTTGGTGCATCAAATTTTCAAGGATAGCCGTGTGTGGAGTTAAGAAAATCGGCGAGCATTATATGAAAAATATCATGCATATGGAAGAATCTAAAGAAGTATGTAAACTAATATGGCGTTCCGTTCTCTCTGCCTACCTCATTTGAGATGCGGCGTGAGGATATAGATAAATGAAAATTCATTGAATTCAATGTATGTTCATCATATTTTTGTACTGAATGTTAAATAAATTATTTTTCTTTCATATTGTATAAGCTCGGTGTCTCTTGTTTTTTTTTTAATTTATATGATTTCCAATAATATTTAACTAAACTTCTACAAAAAATTATAAAACCTTACAAAATTATTGATCTTAAACCTAATTATTTATCTTTACATTTTCTAAAATATTTTTAAGAAATGAAATTAAGTGCCTCGCTTAACTCGAGTCTGAGGCATTATATTCAATACCTATTGTTTACATTATTTTAAAATTTATTGGCAGTATTTCAAGATATCGCATCGACCTTTATACATTTTAAAATAGAGTGTTATTTATAAATTTGCATTTTTCATAATATTATTCTTTTCATAATAAATAGTTTGCATAGATAACCTTGGCTTTAAAGTTTTGCGGCATTACCATAAGCTATGCATTTTCACTGAAGAAATATCGCTGAATGTTTATATGTTTTGCTGTATTTTATATTTATCAGAAATATAAAATATTCACTGATTATTCACTTTTAGTATACATTTTTCTCTATTTTTATTCAAATTATGATTGAGTTCAAGTTGTTACTTTTTATATTAAATATTTAAGTAGGTACGAATATATATGACGTACGAGTGTATCTAGAGACTTTTTATCATAAATACGACTAAAAGAAAGCTTGTTAGAAAACAAAATATTTCAAAACTAAATTAAGTACTATACTATATTATAATCTCTGACCGTGTCCCAGGTAAAATAGGCAGAGACAACGGAACGCCCTGTCCTTACATACTAAAGAAATCTTCCTTCGCTTCTTCTATAAAAACATATTTAAGTTAAGACAATTTGTGAAGTTTGAAAAACTGCTACAAAATTTTCGTTAAATAAAAACTGAAAATACCTCAGCAGGTGAAATATACATAAATAGTATCTACTCGTATCTCTGATTCTATAAACGGTCAAACCGTTGGTTGAAAAGTGTTTGTTTTTCTACCTTAATCAAATGTGTCAAGTATATAGAGAGTATATCTGTATACTGTGTGTATGTGTTCTAAGTTTTTACTCTAAAATATTGCTATTTTGCACACATATTTTATAAGAAACTTTTTCGCCGTCGAGTCGTTTTATTATCGAGAAAGAAAAACTAAGTGGATAGTCTGTTACCACTTAACCTTTTTGTTGGCATATATACGTATGTATATGTATTATATAAACAACAATATATCACAACCAACCACTGAGTCCTGCCCTTACGATAAGAGATTGCAATAAAATTAAATGAAATCGATTAAATAAATCGTAAATTACTGTAAAACGTTTGAATCAGATTACTAAAATCAGATAAAAAGATTTCAAACGGAACCTTACCAACTAATTATTTAAACGGGATAAAATTGTTTAGTGGCTACTTTCAAGGTGTTATGGCACATGTAGGTACATAGTTGTCGCCAATCCGTTATTTTGATATTACATATACAACAGTATTAGCTTAATATGTTCAAATTTGTCTTCGATATTCTGAAGTTAAGTATGATAATATAAAAAAATTAAAACACGATATGGATTTGAGCTAGTATCCCTATGATTGTTCATCATTTGTTGCTTCTTTTTATAAATTTTCGTCATCACAAGTGTGCGTTTCATGAAAACATTTGTGTTGATACGTCAAAGAAATGTTTATTTATCGGTTATGGTAGCTTCCAATTCAACGATTCTGGTAAACTTTAAACATCCCTAATCACATGGCCTCATGCCGATGTGAGTTAGGACAATGTTTCTCAGCAAAATAGCAGTGTCCGTGGCACTAGGTACATAATTTATGTTTTATTATTGTTGTATTTTTTTTTAATTTCTTGCTAAGTGGCCATTTATTACTGTAACATAATTGAATCTACTTTACTTTAAGAAATAGCATACGCATATACAAATTTACTTGTTCTTATCTTCGTTGGGTCATGGTTTCATTACACCCAGGTATTTCTTCCAAAGACCCTTGCTTGCCCATTGCTGCTTCTAAAACATTTAGCTACTCTTTATCGCTCTTCTGGGATGGAATACCGACCTTATGTTCTCTTTCAGAGACTTGAAAGATCTTAGTGGTGGCTATTTTCTGAAATGCTGAGTACGTTATCTAGCTATAAAAAATAGCTCTAATTCTGCTTTATTTTAGCAGAAATCCTTGAAACATTATATTCCATTATGACAAATATTTATGCATGTATCTTTTTTGTTGCTTTGAGTTAAATATGAATAAATATGTTTTATGTTACGTTCAATAATGATCACTTTGCAAATATTTTCGTAAAAATACAAAAAAAATGCTTAAAGTTCACATAAAATGTATTTTATATTTTCATTAACCTTAAGTTAGGCACAACGGTGAATGCTAAAAATTGTAGAAAGGCACGCACGAACAATAATACTGAAAGTAACATTTCGACTTTTGTAAATATACCAACGGCAAATAGAAGCCATTTACTTATCGGATATGGCTAGTTACTTCGTATTTTGTACTTGTTTCAAAGTATTTATAAAACAATATTGTAGAAACAAACTTTTTCATAATGTAGAAGTAAACATAACTTATCGTTTCTTAAAATATTCAAAAGTGCAAAGCGATATCTTTGGTAAGTAAGCAAAAAGAATATTCTGTTGAATACAATCATCTTTATATTTTCATTGAACTAGAACGTATTTTAGCATTATTATTATCATGGCAAATGTTTTAAAGGAAAATGCAAGAGAGTGTTTCCTTGACATTATCATACATCTAAATTGAATCTTCGTCCATCTGATTTGTGCATTTTTTACTGTTAATTTTTCTAGTTTATTTAATTCCAAAAAATGAAAACAAGCTTTGTAGAGAGTTATTTCATTGAAAATATTGTATTATAATAAAATGTTAAATATTTTTTATAAAAAAAAATATTTGTTAGATTGACCTATAATAACCTAACAATTTTAGGAGCACCACAGATCTTTCAGAGGACTTTCGAAAATGGTAGAACATTGCATTGAGAAAGATCATTAATATATAATATTGAGTATAACATATTTGACTGTTCATATAAATCTTTTATTTATTTTATTATTTATTTATTTTAGTCTTCACTGTACATTGGTTACAATATTACATAATGAAATAGTGGCATAAAAATAACAATTATAATTTCAATGTACAGAGGGCGAGTTTATCACTAAAATGCGATGTCTTCCAACTAACCCGGTATAAACATGATGTTATAAAAATAGCTTAGCAAAAACATGGTTTAACGCACATGTATATGATTACTGAGGCTAAAACATTTTGTATGAGAAACAGTAAACGTAAGAACAAAGTGATAAACTAGGATTACCAATTTTACAAGAAAAATATTTTAGGACTCGTGAAAAGCTCATAAAACTCAGATGTCCTGTCAGCTATGTTCTATCCTGGATGAATTCTTAAGCTTTCTAAATACTGTTTTCATAATTCATACAACAGCCTAAGTAGGGTTATAAAAAACGTGAAGATTGTGAAATATTCCAGGATAATTAGAAAAACTTCCGTGACGAACTTATAGCACCCGTCAAATAGTTTCAAGAGCTTTATTGCTCTTTTATATTATTTCCTTACTTACACTTCTTAACATAAAAGCGCCTAGTATACATGTTGCTCCATGGATATTTATTTTCACTCCAATATTTTTTTAAAAAACTGGGTATCCCAGCCTACTTGCACTAGTTTGTGACGATTCAGATATTTTAAGTAGACTTTTAACAATGTACATATTTCAAGTCAAAATAAAAAATGAGAAAATAAAACAATAAAAATAACTCGAAACAAAACCATTTACATTAACCTCACTTGGTAATATTCTTAAATAACCAAACAAAATTTAGATAATTTGAAAACAAAAACAACATTAAGACAGAAAACAAAATCCTTTTTCGATTTCCCTAGATATTTGATAAGTATCATTCATAAATATATTTATAGAACTTGAAAATTGGTAAAGAGATCTAAAACTGTAATTTATAGTTTCTCAAAACCATCTAGGGTAATCATTAAGTAGTATCCAAACTCCTATCAAAGTAATATTCGTGCGGCTTTACGCGCAATTAGTTTTGAATCAGTGGCGATAATCCTATCGTAAAGAAAAGAAAATATATTATTTGTTTTGTTTAAGTCTTGATAACTTTATTAAACTTTCTGTTTTAATCTTGAAGATTTTCTTAAATTTAATAGTTTTATTGAGCTAACCCAGAGGCTCCCAATTTATTTTTTTGTTGATCATTTATCTGTTGCTTCAGAAGTTGTTCTCTCTTATGACACGGAGGACCAGCTATTCTTCCGTTTAAGAATATAGACAATCCTTTTTCAGCTTTGCTGACAATTCCATTAGGTTTTGTTGATAAATTATTGTTACAGAATTTGTTTTCATTTATTTTCTGAGTATATTAATTCTAATTTTCTTCTTCGCCCTCCCCTTTATCCCATTTATTTATAGTCGGCTCTCCTAGTCTTCATAGGTCAAGATCTCAAATCCCCTGCTTCCTCCAAATGCAGCTCTGCCTCCCGCAGGTCCCTGTCCATTATGGGCATCCAGGTAACCACTGATTTGCATATTCTTCTGGGTCCTACTTCAATGTCCATTGTTCTTTTTATGATTTTGTTTTCATTGAATAAAATTACACAAGTCATTGTTATTTGAAAAGGTTTTAGTTTTTTGAGACCACCACTGCTTTATAGAATGTAGGACAGTTTTACTGCTTTATTTTTTTTGTACTTAGGTAGGTTCTGTTTAAGTGGCTCTTATCATAGCGTCTCTCTCTCTTCCACTCACTCTAGGAATTTAAATGAACATCCAAATGCTTTCATATTGCCTTGGCTCTCTATTTACATACAAACTAATATCATTATTATTATTATTATTAGTTCATTTTCATTCCTTTTTATCAAAACATGGAAATGAAAAACAGATATTACTTATTCCAAATTACTTCACAAATACCATTGTGCTATATATCACAAGTAGGGTGGCCAGCAGATAAGCTGCAGTAAATAAATAAGCAAGGTGTTCTACGAGTGCCAACAAAAAATAAGACATCCAGGAAGAATGGTGTACTTGATCGCTAAAATTAGGAAGAGATTTTTTTTTATCGATTCCTATATTTTACAGGACACTCGAAAACTTGCCGAAAAGAGTAAGTTACCTTTTCTTTTTTTTGCCATGTGCTTCACAATCGATATATTCATGAATAAAAAATAATTTCTTGTAGAGTGTTTGATAGTTTTTCAAGTTTGCAAAAAAAAAATTAGTTTTGTTTGTTCACAAATTTGCTCTCTTAAAGTTTTGAGATTGGTTTAGAATATTTTTGGATGAAGGGCGAAGTTATATGAAATTTTGTTAACTTTTACAAGGTTTTCACTGATCCACTTTCAACGTTTTTTTTTTTGTTATCTTAAGAGAATGCTTTATAATTTTAATATTTATACTTGAAACTTTAAAATCATTGTAATACATTGAAAATATTTGTGCTGGAAATTAAGTAATCCCCACTCATGAGAACTTATATTAGATATTTAAATCGAATCTTCGTAAAAACTTATCATGAGGATTAAACAAAAAAGTGTGTTAATCTTTATTAAAACTATAATAGAAGGTGTTGATACATTTTAATTGACATAGGCTAAAATAGTGTGAACCGTTTATGCGTACTACATAGAAACTCGCTGTAGATTATTTTAACATACATACATAAATACCATCACGCCGCTTCCCTCGCGGGGTAGGCAGAAAGGATCGAGCGCCACTTCCTTCAATCCTTGCGTACATCTTTCGCTTCCGTCACTATCATAAAATTCCTCATGAATGCTCTCCTATTCAATGTGCTCAATACGTGACCGTCCTGTAGGATTTGATTTAAATGATCTTGCCATTTGATCTTCGGACGTCCACGTCTTCGAGCACCATTCCTCTCAGCCAAATATATCTTCTTGGTCATTCTGTCCTCATTCGTTCTTTCCACATACCCAAACCATCGTAACTTATTTACATTCATCCTTGTAACTACACCAACTTTCATTCCACATTCCTCTCGGATTTCATTATTACGCACGCGATCTCTCAGACTTTTACCACACATCCTTCTCAACGATCTCATTTCAACATATAAAACGATATTGATCCTACAAAATAATGATTTCAATTGTATCAAAATTTTCGATAAAAAAAATGTTGTAGAGACATATTTTTTTAATCATTCATAAATAGGTATATACGAAACAAGTCTATTATGTGTTTGAATTTATCATAAATATTAAAGGAGACCCACCATTCACCCTTCCATTTATTAATCCTACTTTTAAGAAATTATGAATACGCAAACTTTTAGCACAAAGAGATCAATCGCAAAAAAAGAAATACTGTTATGTATCATATCCACTGAACCTTAAGGGGCCCCTTTAGCAAAAGCGATAAAACATTCAATTTTCAACAAGTTTGGTACACAAACTCTCAAAACTTGTATGAAAACAATAAATAAACAAAACAATACGAACATTTTGATTGGATGAAATATGAAAACAAATATTACTTACCAATATCAAACTTTAACTTTTAAAAAAAACTTGATTTTAGCTTCATAATATTCGTTTATAAAAAAAACATATTTTTAAAAATCGAATTCGGGGGTGTGTTTGGTACACAAACGCACGTAAATCCTACAAATTTTCATATATTTTTTTTTATTACGAATACTTAGATAGTCATTACAATTATACAACAAAAAAAAACTTTTTTTTTTTTTCATGGATATTGACCGATTTAAAAAATATTTTTTTGATAAAATTTCTCATATTTTGAAATCAAAAAACAACACATGAACTCGATTTTTTGTATACTAAAAAAAGTTTGCTAAAATCTATAGTATTTATATGCTTGATAGGATGAATAAAAAATATATATATTTAACAAATAATTTGTATTTTGATATAACAAAGAGTACCTTAATAAATCTCGTCAGTCTGCGATTTATTTATTTATTAGTAAAAATCTAATATTGGTAATAAATATTTGTTTTTTTTTATTTTATCAAATCAATATGTTAGCAAGGGTCAACAAGTTTTGGCAGTTTTTCTATCAAATTTGTTGAAAATTGAATATTTTACCGTTTTTGCTAAACGAGGCCCTTAATGGCTTATATATAAAACAGTGAATCATTAATGCTCACAGTACGTAGATACTTAACTTTCATAATATAATCCTGTCTTGTATATAATTACTAGCACTGTTTTAAATAAATTTTAATCGAGTTAAATGATAAATTACAAACACATTACAAAGCATTTCCCGTACTGCTGCTGCTGCTGCTGATCTTAAAAGCAGTGAAGTTGAAGTTAAAAAATAAAACGCATAAAAAATGTAAGATTAACGACTACATGCTTGTATAAGTTATACATAATGTAATGCTCAGTACAAATGTTTTATTACTGCTGCACCAGTTACCCAGAAACCTTTGCCAACATGAATAACATAAAATAACAACAATAATAATAATATGTGAATAGTACAATCGGAAGAGTAATACAGAAGTCCGTTCCTCACTTTTATGTTTGTTTGTTCCTATATATTTTGTACTTCATAGATACAGTCTGTTGACAAAATAGAAGAAAAATAATTCACTCTATACGAGGTCTCACCCCTTATACTAAAATATCAATCACGAAACATTAAAAAAATTAAAATATTCCTCTTTTTGAGTGTGATGTTTTTGTTTGATAAATGTTTAATATATCATATTTTGTATTTGTAGTCTCTAAGCGAATTTATGTAGGTAATTATTAGACAACCTGAGTATGTAGGCAATAAAGTTCAATGTATCGAGGTCACCGGCAAGAGACCAAGAGGAAGGCCAAAGTGCAGATGGCGTGAAGAAGTGAGACAAGACATCAGGAGCCGTGATGTTTCCCATAAGGATGCGTTCGACAGAACCAAGTGACGTAACCAAACAAGAAAGGCAGACCCCACCACCATGTGGGACTAATAATTGCCCAAGGAGAAGAAGAAGATTTGAGACTAATAAAGAAAAGTTTAAAAAAGTTCTTCTAACGTCAACTTCTTATATACGCGTAGAATACAAGTTCTTAATGAAAAGAACAAGTTTTTAAAAAAGTTTAGAAACACAAAATATGTGGCATGTCTCATCGCTGAATTAAACATGTTGAATGACGTATATGGAATGTTTTATAAGCACTTATCTTCTCCAGAACACTCAAAAACTTACAGGAAAGAGTGAAAAACCTGAATAATTTCCTCTTTATTTACTTTCTCACGGAAACCTACAAGGAATATTTCAGAATTTATGTATGAAATTGGTAATTATTTCTTTTCCGACGCCGGGTAAATATACTAGTATTCAATAGATAATGCTCTCTCAAAGTGAATCATTTATCAAAACAACTTTAAAATATTACGATTCATTCGCTTATAAATTTTATTGCATTATTTTTGCAGTGAGATAAAATGCAATTCAAATTCAAGTTTTTGAGATGGAAAAATATGGATGAGTCATTATAAAGACGGAGTATCCAATTAAGGTTTGGTGCAACTCAATTTCTCAACTTTTACATTTATCAATGAATATATTATTTTAATTTTTCTGGTATCTTTTTCAGTTTTTAAAATTTGCAATCGACTTACAGTTAAAGTACATTCAGAAATTTGATATTTTTAACCTGGAATTCTTCTTCTACTCTTTCTTTTATCTTTTGTTAGACTCAAAGGTCTGTTCATGCAGGAAGAAAGACTCTTGCAATATGGAGGCCCAGCTATCCCAGAATTAAACATCAAACACTGAATATTTTTCACGAAACTATTTGATTTATGGTGGTGTTTTTTTTTCACATAAAAATGCATCAACTTGTTAAAAAAGAAGATTTAAAAAATCAAAGGAAAATACGCACAAAAAATATCTGCCAACAGAACTAAAAAGTATGCGCAATTTTCATAATACCAAAATGACTGCAAAATATTCGGACAATGTTATTTATGGGTAGAAACAGGTAGCAAGTTAGTGTGGAGCAAATGAATATGCTCTATACTATTTAATTATTATTTAAGTATCACAGACCAAAGAGGGGCAACGATAAACTTGACCCTTTAGATGCGTAAAACATAAACATAAAATTGATTTTTATCTTACTGTGAATTCTAGATATATAAGTTTTTTTATATTGCTTCCTGTGAAAGTTGCAACAAACATAGATAAAAAACGGTACTGTTTTTAAACTTATCATTTAACAGAATGTTACAGACAATATGTTTCATAATACAAAAATGGTTTAATATAATAATTTACACATTCAAGTAAAATGATTTAATATCATAGTATAAGATAAATATAATATATGATGCATCACTAGAAGTAAAGCATGTTCATATTCTTATCATAGCGAAACCATGTCAGAAGTTCAATATATTAAAATATCTAACAAACCGATGGCATATATGCAGCTTGGAAATATAAATGAATTTCAACATACATACATATACTACTTTTCTGATCTAGTAAGAATACTTGAAGATAAAAATGTTTATACCATTACGACGCTATATTGAAAATCAAATTCATTCTTTTCGTGTCATAAATATATGTATAAAGATATTTAGGGTGTGTGGCAAAACTCATCTCTGAATCAACGGCGTTATTATTCTCAAAATAGACATTTTTATAAAAATATAATTGGGTTTTTGTTATAGTCCAAATACAACCTTATACACCTTTCACAGTAAGCTTAAAGCTTGTATCGTAAAAGAGAAATTTGCCGGCACCTGGGATCGGACCACGCACCTCTTGTGCATGAGGCCGACACTCTACCTCCAGGTTACCGACGAACTTGGTATTCCACTGATACTTTATATTAATAAACAAACAAAAATACTAACTTTTGTCAAAAGCATTGAAAGTTTTCAAGAACTTATTGAAGTTAAATGAAATTGTAGAATATATGTGTATTCATGATAACTTCGTAAATTTTATATACTTGCAGTACTAGGGGTGCATAAAGTAGAGAATATGCTGTCAATAATTTCATGTACGTAGGTCACTACGTACTTGAAAATATTTCCGTGATAAAACTATTCTTTGAAAAGCGACATGTCTGTATGTATTATTATGTATATATTAAAAAGAATGCAACGCTCGCGTTATGTAGGTATATTATGTTTACCAGACGCATGCAAAACATTTTTGCATATCGATGTTAGAAAATCAACATACTTCGTCGGGCACATAGTAGAATAAAATATTGTATGAATATAAAATAGGTCACGTACGTAAATGAAATTAATTTAATATATTGCATTATTCTAATATATGTATGATCTGTCTCTGTTTACATTTGACAATCGACTAAGATTCTTTTCACAGTTCAGTGTTAGGTTAGAAAAAAGGTAGGTTCCAGTTGCAGAGGCCTGAGTCAACAACACACTTTCGTGTCACGTTCCCGCTCCGTTAGCGTTCGGGTGCAGACGATGTTGCAAGCAAGTGTCAATTTCGTTGCTAAGATACACAATAGTTACGAAAATTAACACTTTGGCGCACCATCGTCTGCACCCGAACGCTAGCGGAGCGGGAACGTGACGCGATAGTGTGTTGTTGACTCAGGCCTCTGGTCCGTAGGCAATATCTGGGTTTACATCTTGAATAAGAATGAAAACTCGATGAACATATTGAGAATAGTACAATATCTCAATTCTCTTTAGTAATATATGTAATGTGACAAAAGGATGAAATATGTATGTTTTTCATGCAGTACTGTAAAAGTTTTTCATGCAATCTGGTGTGTTTAGTGAGTATCTGCGACCATGCTGCACTCAAATAAATGAGAAAATATTTATCTATTAAAAATATCTATTTAATTATGGCTATTAATCGGATTGGTCGTGGGATGTGGCATATAGCTAGACTTAAAGATCACATCTGAACAAAAAGGGTTGTAGAGTGAAGAATTTAAAGAAGTCCTTTCGCACAATGGTCTGATGACATAAGAAGAATCGCTGTGATTGGTTGCAAAAGTCTAAGATAGAGATGTCTGAAGACCTATGAGATTTATAAGTAAGTAGGTATTAATCGGAAACCCATATTCGTTCAAAGGTTTTTTTTTTTTTTTTATTTATTTATTTAAAAAAATGGGCAACATACAATAAAATTTTACAAAATACAACATAATAACCGTTAAACATATTTCTTGTACTTGACCAGCCCATCTTTGAGTTCATTATTATTATTGCCAGTACAGTACAAACACAGAAAGAAAAAAGAAAAGAAAAATAAAAACTAAACAAATATTTCATTCCTGTCTAATGTGGCTCCTAAAAAGGCTTCTGGACATACAGAATATGTCCACGGACCTCACCTTCTCCAAATTGTTATATGTGGTAACGCATCGATGTAGTGGCGAGTTCTGAGCAGCATTAGTACTTTTTTTACTTAAAAAGAATGTCGAGGTGTGTCTCGTTCGTCTATTTGGTATGTTAAAAGTAATTTTTGCTAAAAGATCTGTACAGTCAATATTTGAGTTTATTAAATCGTAAAGGTACAAAAGGTCTGAATTTCTACGTCTTGTATGTAATGTCTGTAATTCGTTTTTGTAGTTGTTGCCAAATTTGTAGTTCATATGTTTCAAAAATATACGTTGAATCCGTTCTAAACTGTCAATGTAAATGTTATATTGTGGATTCCAAATGACAGACGCATGTTCCAAATGACTTCTAACAATTGTGTTGTATAATACATTAAATGTTTTCACCTGAGTGAATGGTTTGCATACTCTCATTAGGAATCCCAACATTTTGTAGGCCTTTAAAGTAATCGTGTCAATGTGTTTGTCAAATAAAAGCTTACTGTCCAGTTGCACACCCAAGTCTCTACAGTCTGATTTTTCAGCTATTGGCTCCCCATTGATTTTATATGTGAATGGTACTGTACTTTTTTTCCTGGAAAATGTAATCTGGTGACATTTTTTTACGTTCAGTAACAGTTTATTCGAGATGTAATAGGAAGTCAACCTATCAACGTCACGTTGTAGATTCTCACAGTCAGTAATGTCTGTAATAGTCTTGTAGATTTTCATATCATCAGCGTATAGTACGTAATCACTATCCCTAAAACATAATCCTATGTCATGTATATAGATATTAAATAAAAGAGGTCCCAAATGGGAACCCTGAGGGACACCCGATGGTACCTGTGTTGTTTCCGATAGATGACCGCCAGGAGGTTTAAATACTTCGGGAGTATGAGCAATTCAATTTTTCTGTGTGATAGAGAAATTATTTATGATTCATCTATCTAACATTTCTAACTAATTTCTATGAACTAATTACATTTAAATGAAAATGTACTTATACGTATCGATTCTACAACAACTTTTTTATGCGAGAACTGTGTTTGAACGTACGTTTGATAAATACAACTTCATTATTTTTATCTGATTTTTATAATATGGCAAAGGCTGAATTGTTGTTTTTTTTGTGTTTTTATTAAATAAATATTATTTTAATGTTTACTTGTTATAATTAAAAAATAATAGAATTATGAACACTGCATTGCAGTGGCTGGAGTTGTTTAAGGCTTGAAAGTGCGACATACCATCGTAAAAATGTATAAATTATTTTAATTGAGTTGGATGTCATGTATAAAGTGAACAATTATGATAATTACAAGGAGAGATTTTTTAAATGTTTTGAGAACTCCACTTCAGCTGTGTTTGCGTTTTTCTAGTTATTATTTTATTTTACGAAAGGTAATTGCATTTTTCAGAACAGCACCCAACAAAAAGTTGGTCTCCCACTGTTTTTCACAAGTTCTCGAGTGTTCTGTAAAACGAGAGTGTTAGAAAAAATAAATTCAATTTACATCTTAAAATCAGCGATGAGGTTTGCGACCCATCCTGAATGTCTTATTTTTTGTTGGCTTGAAGAGGACAGCTTCCATGTTTATTATATGCAGCTAGTCTGCTGGTTTTTTACGTGTGGGATATATACCTACCTATATAGTAGTAATAAAATAGAGAACCACATAAAATAATATTTATTAATTGTTTGGATGTATGGAGCAGATGTATGATGAAAGGTAAAAGTTTAATTATTTTATAGAAAACACATAGAAAAGCGCGGATGCCTGAGAATCACGTGGCTTGACCACGTAGATCACATTCCTATAGACGACCAGTAAGAATAATCCACGCATATATACTTTGTAACTAAATTATTGTGGAGAAAATAAGAATAGTTTGCAAGAATTTAGCATTCCGTACTCTGTGTCTGTCCCATAAGGGATGCTGCATGAGGAAGTAGATAGAGATTTAAAAAGATACGAAGTAGTTTAATAAGTAGAAACCCTATTTATTAACACATCTTAGCCACTTGAGTTCATCTTTTTGCAATTTAAATAAATAGTCAAGATCCTCCTTCATCCTAGAGGCAACGTAGCACTGATACATGCTTAAAACATAGTTGGTACGTATCTTTATTAATACTGTTATCAAACATCCTTCCTTTACCTGGATGACTTTAATAATAATATCTACATACACCTAAGACTAAGACGATTAATGTTGATATTACGCCCAGAGCAAATTATAACATACTCCGTATTTTAATCTTAAAACTAATAATTGCGCCCGTTCATATTTAAGTTTAGGTATATGTCTTTTATGATTATTTTAAATAGACATAAGATAGCTAAAATAATACTTTCTATACAAATTCAAATCCTTAGAGCAGGTTTTGGGCTAAAAATATCATAAATGTACCATATATTGACAGAGATGTTAGTGTTATAAGATGTATAAAGGAATCATATATATCAATTGTATAATTGCTAAAACAAAATATTTTTATTTCAACTTATTAAATACATGTACTTTTTCTTATTGAAAACACACAGACACACACATAAACGCAATTTAATACAGACTACAGCAGCTTCCAATAAAACGGACTAATTTTTGTTATTACTCACAAAGTATGCACATTAAAGTAACACTAACATTGAAGAGAGACCCACCTCCACCCGGATATCTCAGGAGTTGTGAACTCCTATTTATCCGCATAATTAAACTAAATTTGTCCTCACGGGCGGGCCATTGGGCAGGCCTGAGGGGCCAACCGGCCAAAACCGCCATCGTGGGAATCTTTTAAGCAACACTCTCTCTTCAATGTCCCTTTTGAAAGATGTTTATTTAATAAAATATAAAATAATAACAATGTAGTAAAAAAAAAAATAAGAATACATAGAACAGGACAAGAATAACACAAGTAATAAAACAGAAATAATATCGAATAAATGAATTATGTGTACAGATTGGTAGTAACAGAAGGCCGAGGTGAGGTGTCCAGAAACATGTTAATTGGCGTTCCGAGGGCGCGAGCCCGAGAGCCACCAGTGCCTGAATGGTGTGAAAACATTAAACCCTCCCAAAAGGGACATACCTCCCAAACCTACTCTCCACCAAGGGAGACAGGACGACACAACGAAAACACGAGTTCGCTATCGCGCCAACGCCGCAATGGGCAAAATCAACCCTAAGACCCTTCCACGTCAGGCGGGGGTAAACCCGGCTGACGCAAAAGCTCCCAACGAGATACCCACACATCCACAAACACCAAAAATGCTTTAAGGTTTCTCGGGCATTGCAGAACCTCCCCAAACCATATTGGTCTGGGAGTGTCTTCACTCATATCGTCTATCATTACATCTCTAGCATCATTCATCACGGAGCACTCCCATAGGATGTGCCCAGCATACTGCGCCCCCAACCCACAAACACACCACGGATTCTCCGCTAGGCCAAGGTCATATAACCTGCCTTTTAGATCACCGTGGCCCGTAACAAGCTGGACGGCATGGTGATTGAGGGAAAGGAATCGCCTCTTCATTCTCTCACATGGAGAAAACTGTAGACCAATCTAGCAGTTCTCCCCCGATCCCACCTATCTTGCCAAACTTCAAAAGTCCTCTTTCGAATCACGCCGATTGCCCTACTAAATCCTCTGGTCCCAGGCTCCGCATGAACAGAGATTCCGAGATGTTCAACACTGCCGTCAGCCTTGAGCTTGCGCCTGGCTACACCATCTAAAATTTCTAAATCTGCGGGCAACACACCAGCAATGACGGGGAGGCCATCGCTAGCAGCCGTTCGATACGCACCGGTGACGGCGAGCAGGGGGAGTCTCTGTCCCCTCAAGACCGCCGCGGACACAGAACCAACCCCAAGACGATGCGACCAAACACGAGCACCATAGGTGACCTGAGCCACATACGTCGCCCGATAAATGGTACGCACAGTCCCCGCCTTAAGGCCCCATGTACCACGACTGAGTCTGCGTAAAGTATGAAATAACACTCCCGCTTTTTCGGCAGTCGCTCGCACGTGTGGAAGAAAGGTGAAGCCCCTGTCAAGGACAACCCCCAGGTATCGGACTTCATCGACAACCCTGACAGGATGCCCATCCATCCGAAGCACCGGGTTCCTGCCCCTTCCCAGCACACCCTTCAACCACAGCGCGGAGGTCTTGCTCGGCGAGAAAACAAGCCTGTTCACCCTGCCCCACGTCAAGATGCGATCTATCGCGATTCTAAACTTGCCCTCGATTGCACCTCTCGTATCTCCGGAGAGTAAGAGAAGCGCATCGTCAGCATATGCAAAAATGGTGCACCCAGGCGGCAACTCCATCCTCAGAAGGTCATCAAACAAGACATTCCAAAGAAACGGTCCAAGAACCGATCCCTGTGGGCAGCCCATGGTGACCTCCCTCTCAACCAAATGCCCTGCGTGGTGGATTACCACTGACCTTTCGCTGAAGTAGCTGCAGACTATGTTATACAGCCAGCGGGGGCAACCCCGTATCCTCAGCTTGGCCAGGATAAGAGGCCACCACGCATTGTCAAACGCCCCAGCTATATCCAAGAAGACACCCAGCACATTCTTTTCTCTTCTTTCATCCTTCCATTTCAGACAAGCTTCGATGGCATGCTCAGTAGAGAGACCCTGGCTGAAACCAAACTGTTTAGGACTTCCCGGCGTCAGAGCCGACCCAAGCCGGTTCCTCACCAAAATCTCAAGTAACACTAACAATGCATGATAGTTGATAGTGTCGCTTTCCCACTTCCACCCACCATTGCTTGCATACAGACACCGCGCACAGAGAGGGACAGCATCGCATTTGAAAATTCTACCTCCTTTCTAGAGATATTTCGTGTATATCATGTTATCATTTTGATGTATAATACCCAGCCTGAATCGCTCGCAAATGAGTGAATGGCCACAACAAGAATAGAATATTTTTTTCTTTTATTTCAAATAATATCCACAATCTGTGTTTGCATTAAAAAAAAATAAAAAACTAGACAATTATACAAAAATAAATCACAAATATTTTACATTAGATAGAAATGTCACAATTTTTTTTTTCAATCATAGCGTTGACAGTTTTTGAATATTTCCCATAATTTTTTTGCTAGATAAAGTAAATACTTAAATGCTGTCCCTGAATTTTATTTGCAAATTTAATGGTTATTTCCTGGTTGAAGCCAGGAAAATGATACATATACTTACATAGTATGTAATTTATTCGATAATGAATTAAATAACGAGTGTGTATGTTACTAAAAACACTAACATCTACCTATCGATGGTATAGCGCACAGATGTGGTAAGTACAATTTTTACCGAAAATGAGTTATTATACGTATGCGAATCTATATCATCTGAAGTATGTTTCTTAGGAATATTATTGCGTAACTCTGTGTCATTCACGAGATATTTAACAAAAACTATGTGTGGTTAGTACTAAATTGTATGGCATCTCAAACTTTCAACATTGATTATCTCAAAACTATGAAAACTGCACTTACCACTTCTGTGCGCTATGCCATCGCTATGATCGTATTAACTTCCCTGAAGTTACTGTAACATGGTACCATGTTACTCTACCTTTATGCCAGATACTTCATTAAACTGGGATGAAGAAGTGCAATTTTTAACATTTTCAATATTTGTCTTATCATGGAGATAACATAAAAAATATATTTTGATTCATGTATGGACGCAAATGAAAAAACATGATAGTATATTATTCAAAAAAAAACTTTTACCTGATACGCTTTTCAAGCGTTATGTGACAAAAGATAGCTAATTGCTTAATTGTTGGATTTTATTGGTCGTGTACTGAAATAAGTAAAAGCTTTATAATTTCGATACAAATTATTTTGTTTCTTCTCTTTTTATCGAGTTTTATCAACCATTCCGTATCAAAATTAGCCCAACTCCATTTCTAGTGAAGTTACACTCAATTGAGTTTGTAAAAATACCCAACCTTTATGGTAATCAATGATTTGATAAAAATTAAATTTATATTTTTTTCTTTTTCATGTTGTAAATTAATGATATATCATTTCGGAAGTTATTTCCTCTTGTGATACTCCAGCCCAGATGTCTTTACATCTCTTTATTGGTTTTCCTCGGAGCCGTGAACTGACTGGTGTCTCCTATGCAGCAATATAGACGATTCTGTTTTCAGCCACCCGATCTACATGGTCTCTCCAGATTTGTCTCCTTTTCCTACTTTATTTTACGATGTAGACACGGTTGAGTGTCCCATATTTTTCTAATCTTAGAAGGAAAAACTCTCAAAGACGGAATAAGAAATACTGAGATTAAAAGAACGTTTTTATTTTTTTTTTTTTTTTTTTTTAATTTAAAAGATATATCTGGGTTTTGTTATAAACCCAAATACAACCTTATACACCTTTCACAGTAAGCTAAAAGCTTGTGTCGTGAAAGGGGAATTTGCCGGCACCTGGGATCGAACCACGGTCCCCTTGTTCACGAGGCCGAGACTCTACCTCCAGGCTACCGACGAACTCACGTTCTTTAACGAACGTTCTTTAACAAATTTAAAACTATCTCCTGAATGGAGTTTTTGAAACAAGCAATTAACCATAATACGTCCCTAGATTATGCAAAAATTAAAATAACCATCATCATGAACATTTGAATAAATGTTTTTAGTATGGATGGAAAGGTCTATACGTTTATAACATGCAATTTATTCACTGGATACTCGACTTACAGGCTATACTTTGAGGGAATGATTGGTTCATCAACATGCACTGTAAATTGCATTTTTCGACCCAGCTTATAACCTATTTTCTGAGAAAGTTGTTATTCATAATATTGTAAAGGTTCAGGTAATTTCTTAGATATTATAGAAGATAAGGTAGACTTTACTCACTCTAGTGTACTAACAGGATATGATGATAAGAAGGAAAGGAAACTACTTCTCAGAAACTCATTATTCTATGAAAATCGCCTTGTTGTATAAGAAAAAGGTCGTATTTAAATTTCCCTACCCTTAGGTCACTACTCAATTTAAAGACACCATATTATCAGAATCAAGATTTCAAGTACAGGGTTTATACTGCTGAAGAATTTCTAAAAAAAGAAATAATGGACTAAAATTATATAAAAACTATTTTATTTAATCATTGCATAATATGAAGTACCTGGTGAAAAGAACGCGTTGCGGATTTGAGTATCTTCTGAGGAACTGTCAAATAAGCTGTCATTTTTTTTCAGAGCCCATCGCGCGTTTCTTTTATTTAATCTATTCACAATTGCCTTTTTAAACGAAAGACGTCCTCTCAATAAAAAGAAAAAAACAAAAGTAGTAGAAAAAATATTTATTTCCTAATTTCATTTTTTTTTTTTTTTTTTGATTACGATAAATATGTAATTTCGTCCTTCAAGTTTAGTGTTCAATCCAAAAACGGGTTGTAGGTGTGTGAAATTAACGGCATGCAATAATTTACAAGTATAAAGGTATATAAACTGCCTAAAATAGGAACAAAATATTGAATACTAAAAACAATATAATATATAGGTAGTAAGTAAAATAACTTATGACATGCGAACACGAAGTTCTGCTATGTGATTAAAACTCAAACAAAACGCTTAAGTGTTTATTAATATTTCTTATATTTTGAAATTAGGTTTATTTCAGTTGAAATATATTTATACAATCCGGATTTAGATTTTTCTCTCACGAAATCAATAATTATTAATAGCGATAAAAAAATATTATGGCTTAGCAAATTTGTAGTAGATAATTTAAATTTTAACAACTAGGTACTAATACCAGTACACCGTCACGAGATATCCCACAAGTGGGGTAGCCAGCAGACTATTTAACTATTTTGGAAAGCAATAATGAATAATTACCTATTTTCGTTGTTTTGAGAAAACAAGAAATTAAATTTTGTTTAGTGATTGTTTTTCGCTGATTAATTAACGATAAATGATGAAAGTCTAGAAAGCTTGCTCGTGATTTGTAATATTATGAACGTATTAAATAAGACTTTTATTTAAATTAATTCAACATGACCTTCCACAAAACATTATCGATCCAATAAGCTTTTACACATGATTATATTTTTGTATTATTTTATTTATTTAATGATGTGTGCATTAGTTTTAAAATAACACGGTTCGATGTGAAGAATCACTATTATATAGTGATTATTTCACGACTGGACTTCCTTTATTATCTTTCGTGCAGGCACTATTTATCTTTAAGTAATACTTAGTTGACTTTTCTGTTTGAAGTTGCTGTTGTTAAAAAAAATACGTTAATGTTTTACAATTTTTCTACACCATTGCGGCGTTTTCCACAAATAAGGCTAGCCAGCAGGCTCACTGTTTGTGATAAACATATAAGTTTTTAATACTCTTTAAGACATTCAGAATGTTTTTTAACTGTTTTATTTTTGTTGTGAGAGACGTCTTTTGTCTTTCAAGGACATTGTTAATCTGCCATTATCGTTGACATTTCTAGGACATTGCCAATTTGACATAGACATGCAGATTGACAATGTTCTTGAAAGATGAAAGACGTCTCTCTTTATAAAAATCAAAATAGTGGAAAAAAATGCCTTTTTAATTTCAAAATTTTCGAAGATAAATGTCACACACCTGAAATTTTTCACGATGAAATAAAATAATTATTTCAAAATGATTCAATTTTAACATATTATTACTTAAATATAATGTATATAATTAATTATAATCAAATAAATAATTATTTAACTACCATTAATTAAAATTATGCAACAAATCATTGACCGTTACCAAACTGTACACAATATTACTTTGTTTTATTTAGTATGTAGTTCCCAACAGGACCTACCCACGAATCATTAAAATGTTATGATTCAACGAACATTGAAATCAAACACAATTATTATTAAATCAATGTGTGAAATGTGAACCAAAAAGTGTATGAAAAATACTATAGCAAAATATAATGCATTGGGATGTTTGAGTAATATTATTAGAGTTTGTTAGTTCAAGCATAATTCTATATGCTTCTCAATAATAATATAAGAGTGTTAGTTCTGTGTAAAGTGAACAAGATAAGTCAGCAGCAAGATGAACACTGTACAGAGTACTGGAGGACATGGGGGGAGTATGAAAAAGGATCAGAGAGATGAGGTATGATGATTTTTAATTTATTTTGAACACTTTTCATGTAAAATATTTATATTTTAACAAACAAAATTGGTTTGCTACAGTAATCAGTGCAACTATGAGTGGAAAAAAGGTATAACGCATTGTAAAACTTACTTTACCACTCAGGACCTTGTCACTCCAGTATGTAGTGTCGGATTCCACTCGCTCAACAGATTTTCAGTTTATCTTTATGTATGTATATGGGTTTTCGTTTTAAACCAAAATATAACTATATAAACTTTTCATAGACGGAAGAGAAAGGGGAGCTTGCCGGCACCTAGGATTGAACCGCACACTTCTTGAGCATGATGCTGAGATTCTACCTCCAGGCTATGAATTTTATTTAATTTGTTGGTTTTGGTTATTCTTATGGCATTAGTATGCACAAATAGATGAATTTAATTTTAGAATCGATAAAATACTTGAAGAAATATAATAGATATATTTTACACATGATAACCTAGTAAATTGACAAAATTGAGTGAAGCAATTATAAGAAATCAATAGAATAAAAACTAAATATGAGCTTAAAATTTGTAATAAATCTCTGATATTATTTTTGTTGTGTTAACCGAGCCAATTTTTTATGAATTTTCAATTTAACATGATAAGGGTGGATGATTTCATCAGCGCCGATTCATGGAGTATCCATCTCATCTATTTAATTTATGAAAACAAATCTAGAAAAATAATTTCGGCAATAATTGTCAATAGTGACTTACTTGTTGTTCTTAATAAATACTTTTTTTGTCACTTTGACTAAATTTCTTATTCACCTATTGTTTCTTTTTTGTCTATCTTTTTTATTTAATGTTTTCGGTTTGGAATATTGCATTACATATTTATCCTTTGGCCACGTACGTAATTTTGTATCGCAAATGAATTTTGTAGTATCAAATATCCTTTGTACAAAAGTTTTTCAATACGAATGTTTCATTTTGTACATACATGGTATTACTTTAAAGTACGCTTTTATTTCTATTGCATGAATTTTGTATTCAAAGCACGTTTTTGGAAATTTGAATCCTAAAGAAGATGAATTTCATTTCCGATTTCAAAGGACAAGTGTAGGATACGTATACATATATGCCCAAATTCTCTTATGTTACTTTTATACTAAATATTTAGGTACGAATTTTTTAACCAATTTGATTGCTATTGATCTTTTCCAGACATAGAAGTACCTATCATGAAATTGAATTTAAGGAGTATTACTTTTTTATTTCATCATCATCATCGCCTTCAATGCTCTTCTCGGGAGCACAGGGCAGAAACCAGCCTCTGCCATTCAGAGCGACTCTGCGCCAATTGTGTCACCTCTTTCCACGGCATTCTCAGCGCTCTGATATCGTTGTTACCTATAGGAACGGTGTATTATGAAAAAGAAACGACCGGGTCATCGGAACCCTTGTGGACGGGAGAACAGTGCTTTTTTGGCCAACTTTCATTGAGCATTCTCAGAACATGACCCAGCTAGGACCATCACGGAGATTACAGATCTGTGCTGGGTGCGTTGGCGTACAGCATCATTCATGACATGTTCATACCATTTTGCTTCCAAAATCCCAAGACAAATGTTTTTTTTCTTACAGACACTTTATATATTTTACATGTTTATATTTTAATCTGAATTATTTACGTAGGTACATATATGTATATACAGCACATAAGCCCACATCTCTTTCGGGGTAGGCTGAAAAGATTGAGCACGTGTTTAGAACTTGTTCATTCTAGAAAATCTGGACTACTTGATTTAGCAATTTGATCTTCAGACGGCTACGTCTCCGTGTACTCTCACACAAAATATGTATTTTATTATTTGAAAAATGAACACCAAGATAAAAAGAGGCAATTTTTTTTTTAATTTATAATATTATTTATGGCGTACTAGGTAACCATTCTTTAAATACAAGCCAGTTGAAAATACTATAAGTAATTATGGAAAGACTATAAGTAGATAATATACGTAATAATATATTGTGTCTATAAAATTTGAGTCATGTATAAGATGCAAATAACACAAAATTCATATACCTGTAAATATTACAGGTATATAATAAAACAAAATAAAATACAGTTTTGTACGAATTATTACATTCCGATAATTTGAATAAAGTTTACATATAACATGAAACTTAATTAAGATAAAGGTCTGAGAATGCCTAAAGCTATACAACAACCAACGGAAGGCAGCTACTTGGAGAATATTTTACTACTTATATTACAAGAGATTGTATATACTCCTATAAGAAAATTTGTAGAGCACCGTTTGCTCGTAGCATGACCTCAAATATTGTCCATTTTCTATTGTCCAAAGCTCCCGGCATAAAGCTGTGTCTTCAGCTTCTTTCTTATCAAGGTAAGTTTGAATTGAATGTTTCAATATTGACATGGTGAAAAAACATTTTAAATAATTAAAAATATAAAATAACACTGTTATATGTTTCACATCATCACTATGTCTGTTCGTTGGTGATAGAGCCAGCCATTTTTGTGGAATACTGGAAAAAAAATCTGAATCATAAAGTCCATTTTGTAAAAACACCAAAATTACAGACTATAAGAAATGGAAATATTAACCATAAAAATGTTAAAAATAAATTAAAATATTATAGTATAATTTATAAATTCTTTAATTTTGAGATAAAAATTGTTTTCTTTGTGCACGTCGTGTTTTTTTTCTTATTATAATGAAATGTTTACTACTCAAATACAAATCTGCCATCTTAGATATTTTCTGTACTTTTCTTTGAAGACCCTATTTAAAATAGATTTATTGTTTTTGTTTGTTTAATCTTTATTAAGTTAGAGTTCACAATTTTATGAAACTCTAATATAAATCCTTTTCTTTAATTACATTTATATAAATATATTACACTATATTACAAATATTGTAAATCTATGTCCTGAAAAGATAATCAACAATTCAAACGTTATCTTCAACCTCTTTGAACTTGTATCTGATAAAATGAATCAAGATTTCTTATGAATTTGAAAAATAAATATGAATAATTTATCAATTTTTATCATATATTAATTTTTATATTTTCTTTTTTCAGGTAAGCATACAATGAAATAGTACATACACATCTTCTTCAACCTACAAAAAACATCTGTATGAGGTATTCTAAGGAAAGCTAATATTTAGGTATGTGCCATAAGTTATTTTACTAAAATAAAATAATCCAAATAGTAATATAAACACGTCTCAAAATAATGGAAAGAAAGAAGGGAAATAATGTTTTTATTGTGATGTTCGTCTATTTGTCAAAAAATATTTTCTTATATTTTTTCTATTTCTTATTTTATTAAAGATTTATCTGGGTTGAAATAATGTGTATATACTGCCACGAACCTTTTCGCATTAAGCAATATGTTTGTTTCTTGAAGATAGAGTAAGTCGTTAGTAAAAGGATTTGAACTTGGCATCTCTAGCTTGCGAGTTAGAGACCCAATCATCAGGATACGAACCCAGTTTCGGGTTTTAATTTAAAAGATTTCGGGTTCGATTCATCCTCCAGCCGACCGATTCTACCTTCAAAACATAATCATATTGCTTAATGTGAAAGCGTTGGAGGTTGTTTGGGTACATTACAAAGCCAGATCCATTTTTATATAAATAGATATATCCGTAGGTTTTCGAGTGTCGTGTCAAAAGCAGAAAAAAATAAAAATATTTTATTTCTTAAATTCAGCGATGAGGTTTGCCACCCATCCTCAATGTCCTATTTTTTTTGCTAGCATTGAAAGGACAGCGTGCATGTTTATGCGGCTGCTCTGCTGGTACCCTACTTGTTAGATATGCCGTGATGGGATAGTGATTGTAGCCTAGTAAATATGTCTCTAAATACCGAATTCTATGCCACAGAAATGTTGATATATAAGTCATACATTCAGACATTTTACATCCTTAGTTTAGCAATGAATATTTTAATTTTTCATTATACCAGAAAGGACAACCTACTTGTCTTTTACAAAATCTGCTGGCTGTAGGAAGAAACATAAGAAATAGTAAAATCGACAAACAAAAATGTGATATAAGTTCTCTCATGGTTAGCTAAGACAACTAATAACATATTATTATGTATTAATTGTGTCGGTGCACACGTAGTAGAATTCCATAATAATGCAATTTGAAACAAGTGTTCCTTTCTACTATTGTTTTTTAATTCGCAGAGAGACTTTTTCAACTTGTAAGGTCATTATCAATCTGTTAGGTCATTATCGATTGATAATGACCTTATAAGTCGAAAGACGTCTCTCTGCGAATTAAAAAACAATAGTAGAAAGGAACTACTACCCCACTTGTGGGATATGCCGTGATGGTATAGTAGTAGTAGTAGTAGTAGTAGTAGTAGTAGAAAGGAACACTTGTTTCAAATTGCATCATATTATTATGGCTGGTTTCATACAAAACTTTTGGACTATAAACAGATATACGTTTACCTCCATCTGCAGGTAGCTTTAATAACAGTACACATGGCAGATTTACGACCAACTCCATGAGAATTCTTTCATCTTGAATTTATAAACATAATGCACGCGACTTGATTGAATTTTCGAAATGTTTTCACGACGTTTCGTGCAACAAGTTAAACTTTGATTTAGCACAAAAAAATATTATGTTGGCCTCCATATTCGTAATGAAATATATGTTGTGGGTGTGATGCTTAATTAAGCAGAATAAATCACAGACATCCCATTGTGTGAAAGAATTGGGCGTGTGAGCAAATGGATGAAAATTATTGGAATTTAGTATAGAGAAAAGTCATCATATTTCATTTGTTAATAATTTTGTTCTTATACTTTTTCTTGATTAGTTTAACAATTACTATTATTTTGAAATAAATGTAAGTTTTAGAATTTGTAATGAAATTCACCGTCCTCGCATTAATCGATAGTTCTATAATAATTCTAAAATTTATTTTAGATACAGATTATAAAAAATATGCAAAAGAAGAAATCATCCAAATTTGAGTGCACCGCCAAAATGTAAAAGAAGAAAAAAACATTCTCACGATTATTTTTTCTCTACATTCATTAAATATTTACAAAAACAGATGCTTTGTATTTAAAAAGTCCTCTGTAATGTGAATTCAGGTGGAAGATTCCATTGTATATCACAGAACTTTGCCTACTATTTGCCCTTGCGATGATAACATCTGGTCGAAAGTTTGATGGGTTCCGTTGGACTTTATCTTGCTTCCTGTTTGACGAATAAACGGCAACATTTATGATGACAGCAAAACCTTCATTGATATTTATACGCTTTTGTTTATACTTAGTATAATTTTCAAATAATAAATAATCTACACTAGAAATACGATAAGGCAGTAATGATATTACTAACGTTAAAGCGTATGAGAAATTCAATACAAAAGACATAAATAAATATTCAGTTTTTGATAACTTTTTAAAATTACAAAAAGAAATTTTATGTTAAAATCTTTCAAGTAGTTTTGCTCTTAAAATATGACTATTTTATTACCATGTAAGAGAACGAACAACTATTAGATATTTTGAGTCAGTTTATGTTGCACTTAATGTAAAAGAAGTTTTATATTAATTTTTAACGTACAATAGGAGATATTCAATAAGTTAGTGTTATAAGCTCATATTTATGGATTTTCAAGAACATTATTTAAATGTCGAATATCGTATAATCTTCTAAATAAATATATTAGTAAACGTGAAATAAATAATTGAAATAGTTCGCCCTGTTTACTTATACTTACCGTAGAATGGAATGTTAAAAAAATATATTATAATTATACTATTATGCCACTATAGTGTATCACATAAGAGAGTTAGCCAATGGACTTATTGAAAGTAATTTACAATGCAGATTATCCTCTCCGAACCAAAACAAAATGAAACATTTAGAATGAATGACATACCTCATTGTTTTCCGTTCATTTAAATTATGCTATAGATAATTTCTCTACGAATGTATAATGATAATCGAAAAATTAAAAACTAAGTCCATTTCAAACACGCCGTTAAGTTTCTTGTGTAGTTAAATTCCATTTTAAAGACAATGGAAGAAATATACAGCAATTGAAACTTTTGATTTTATTTAATCTAATTATCTATGAATTTTAGAAAATATTCGTTTTATACCTACTCTCAAGGCGAGCCAAATCGTTCTTGAAGTTGTATAAATTATAATTTATTATGATGAAAATAAGACATCACTGTAAAAAAAATGTTTTTTGGCCAATATCACCTTGATTCTGTAGTAACGCTTTAATAACGTATTTTTATAAAATATGTTTATATTATAAGACAAACGTATCAAAAAATACCGTTCGTTTTCACATACGTATTTCTTGGTACTGTTGAATTTGAAGAAACTATCTTGTATGTACTATGTACTATATATAATTTTTTATATATGTATATCCTTACGTAATATTTTTTACGCTTTAACTCACCCTGCAATACTCGTCACTTTATAATATTATATTATACAGTAGTTGTACGTACTCAAGTGGTGGTGTTTACTATAAGGCCGGTATATTTTCTCAGCTGGTTATTTATAAAACCAACGACCGGCATCGTCAACTATTTTAAATACAGCTTTTAGATAAGCTAAAGAACTTCCTTTCTGTCAGCGTTATACAGGCAAAACTTTCATAGAAATCACTACTTAGATAAACCACATTAAGTAAACACTAGTGTTATACTACCAGTAGTACCCACAAATAAGGAATAAGCACTATTCCATTTCTTAAACCTAACTACCTACCTCACTATCATCATCATCATCATCATCACCCTCAACGCTCCTCTCGGGAGCACAGCGCAGAAACCAGCCTCCTCCATTCAGAGCGTCCCTGTGCCAATTGCGTCACCTCTTTCCACGACATTCCTTGCGCTCTGATATCGTTGTCATAGCAACGGTGTATTGTGAAAGAGGGACGCCCGGGCCGACGTAAGCCCTGCGGATGGAAGAACAGTGCTCTTTTTGGCCAACTATCATTAGGCATTCTCAAACCATGTCCCAGCCAGGACCATCGTCTCTCCTGTATTAAAGAGATAACAGGTCTCTGCTGGGTGCGCCGGCGCACAGCATCATTTGTAACATGTTCAATTGTTCATACCATCTGACATCCAAAATCCTTCTAAGACACTTGTAAGTTCCTCACTAAGCGGCATCTTATTCACGAACAGAATAAAATGTTGTGAATTTATTTTATTTATTTATTTACAGGCACAACATCATGTTTACAATATCAGGCAAACAAATTAAAAAGTATTGTCAAATAATTTATTAGGAACGACAGTTTGATGTTTTTATTGTTTGTTTCTTAAAATACTAGATAAGTGTTGCTGGAGAATTAAACGAGTGCGATAATATACTAAGATGGATCAAACCCTTCCCAGAGCACGAGCCACGCTCAATTCTGAGACAGGTTTCGGCTCAAACAATTTTTTATTTTGTTTAAAAAAGATATATCTGGGTTTGTTATAAACCCAAATACAACCTTATACACCTTTCACACTAAGCTAAAAGCTTGTGCCGTGAAAGGGAAGTTTTGCCGGCACCTGGGATCGAACCACGGACCCCATGTTCTGAAGGCCGAGACTCCACCTCCAGGCTACCGACGAACTCGAAATTAATAATATATTTAATAATATATAATTAAATAAATTAATAGTATATAATTAATTATTATTGAGTCATTATGATGATGATGATGATTTTGGATGATTTTATTTTATTTATGACGCCGTTATGATAGATATATTCATTTATTTATTCTATGAAGTATTTTTTTCTGTTGTATTTTATTATATTATGTTGTATTGTATTATATTATGTGAAATAAATTGATTTTACTTTTAATTAGGGTGAAATTTATACCTGACTAACTAGCCGGGTATAAATATACATTTTTATTTGAAATATGGCTGTATGCCTGCATAAAAAGGCACTAATATATGTAATATAAAATACATATAGGTATGTAATATTCTATATACTCGTAATAAATTATTGCCAACAACAAATTATTCACGTGTTAGAAAACATAGGAATTTTTGTTTCAATTAATGTTGATTCCGGAGAAACAATTCTCTTTGTGTGGTGAACTGAACTATTTCATAAATTAAATATAAATGGACAGACGGATCAAAAATATATTTTGTTCTATAAATATTATGTATATTTTTTTTAAGATGAAGCTGGATTTGATAAACGTCCAAATATACCCCCAAACATCCTTTCCGTTAGCAATATGCTTGTGTGTTGAAGGTGAAGTAAGTCGGCAGTGGGTGAGTTAATATGTATTTTATCAAGATTGAATTTTTATGGAGGACGGACAGGGTTATTTTTTGTATGTTGATTTACTGAAAAATACCATAGTAAAAAAGAAGACAAGAATTGATAACAATGCATCAGTATTACTTAAAATTCTTAAATTTTGCAGAATGTTTGTGAAAAAATAATTATACCGCTTTACTACATATATACCTATGTCAACTGCTTGTTTATGGTCTTCATGTGTGTGTATGTTTCTTTTTATTTCTAATTTTTCTGATATATTTTATTTATTTCCTTTTTTCTTCGATTTTTATTTTATATTATATTTGTTTCTTATGTATGTCTCTTTGATTTTAATTTTATAACCGGGTTGAAAGACATCGCATTCTAGCGATAAATTCACCCTCTGTACATTGAATAACTGATATTTTTATGATACTTTGTATTGATTTGAAATCATGTGACCAATGTACAGTGAAAAATCAAATAATTTAATAAATTTAATAATAAATAGGCTTATAATACAATGTTTTACACATTCATGTTTTTACTTCAAAACGGCGCATTTATTTTTAAAAACAAATGGTTTATTTCATTATTTTTATTATTATTTAACCATAATATACTCCCGGATATCCGACCATCTTCATTTCCTTTATCCATGTAAAAATATCTCTTTTATGCAAACAAAGTGTATTTTATTAAAGTTTTAATATAAATCGTTACTTGTTCTCGATTCATAACGTTTTTTAAATAAATACTAATTAAGCGAAAAACCCTGAGATGGATGTTGATATTAAAAATATCATTAAGCTTGTTTAAAACTTTTGAGAAAATCATTAAAAATAATTGTGAAAAAAGAGTTTTATCTATCCTACCTTTAAATATGTATATAATTATGTAAAAATAACAATAATAATAACATAGACAACTATTTTTTTAAATGCGCTGTTTTGTGGAAACCCCACCGCAAGGGCCAGTAACACCTTTTGAATAATAGGGTCTTTAACCTTGATTTGAACAACTCCACACTCTCCAGAGTTCACAAATCGTAGGGAACTTAGTAGACACCGTAATTAGGAAAGATAGAGGATACATTACATTACATATTTGTACGAGATCTTATCCTTGAGGCATGTTTAAGGCTAAAAATATAAGACATTATGTCTAATTTATTGACAGAAATGTTAGAATTTAAATGAGACCGTGTTATTTTTTGTAGAGAAATAAAATATATTATAGTTCTGCAAAGCGCCCGGCAATGAATTGGTCCCGCACTCTTCTAGTTTTCGAGTGTCCTGTAAAAGGCAGATGTTTTAAGATTTAAAATGCTTTAAAAATTTAAAGCATTTTAAATCTTAAATCAAGTGATGAAGTTTTCCACCCATCCTGAAAGTTTTAATTTTTTACTTGCACGTAGGTAACACAGCTTGCATATAGTAGCTGGTCTGCTGACTAGCCCATTTGTTGGATAAGCCGTGATGGGTACACTAGTAGTAGTAATCAAATATATAAATGCTTTGTATAGATAGTAAGTAAGTTATGCAGATGCTTTGTCAAAACACAGCTCGTTTAAATATGTTGAACCTGTAGTACTGTCAAAATTATTGTCATCAAAGTATTGCCAGTTTTTAAATGATTAACTTAATTTATTTCGGCACTTTTCAGAAAGGTAGGTACTTGTGCTATCTGCAAGTGATATTTTTCTTGAGCAAAATACCGGGCTAAGCTACTCTAGTATAAAATATTTGATAATATATTTAAGAAAAATGTATAATAAAGAATCATTTATCACGACTTCGTATTAAAAATAAGGTAGACATCTTTCGTAAATGATTACTAACCTTTTTTTATAAAAAAAATGTTACAAGTAAGATAATGAATATATTTTTATTATTAAAACGCTTTTTCACAAAGAAAATTGTTTATTTAGACTTTCGTTTCTAAGAAATGGAAGTCGAAAATTATTTTTCGTTCTCACAAAAGATAATATAATAAATAACAATATTTAATAAGTTTAATAATATATTTTTGTTAAAAGCAAGACATGATTGGTACCTTTAAAAAGCTTGTATTCTGTAACGATGGAAAGGAGAAAAATAATACTTAAAAATTCATAATGTAGGTGATTGAAAAATATACTCTCTTTAAAATGAATTTGTATATTTTGTAACTTTTTCGTTCTCAATTTACACCTCAAATGAATTTACCGACATATTTTTTGTCGAACTTTAACTAGCGCCCTGTTAGATCCTACCGACCATGACCTCACCATAAACCACTAGATTTAGCAATCTTCGGCAACCAGGAATTAAATTTCTTTTATTTTCTATTCATTTTTCTACTTTTTTTTCGTGACCACTGGATAGAGAAAAAATCTTTTTATTATGCAATAGTGTCACTCAACAGTTCAAAAAATATCCGTCTTTTTTATGTTCTGATTTATTTGTCAAAGAAATTGTATATTGTGATAAAATGTCATCTGAAAACTTATGAATGAAAAAACAAGGCAATTTTTAATTATTTAATCAATAAATAATGAAAACTATTAGTATCTATTTGCACAGTTCATTTTCTCTATAAATGAACTTATGTACGTAGACATATTTTTAGTAAAATGATAAAAAAAATAACTTGAAATAAACAGTGGAATCAGAAAGACACATGGTCAATACATGCATAGACAATTCACACAGATCGAGCTAGTCCCAAACTAAGATATGAATCCTGTGTTATGGGTATTAACGTAACGATACACACATATATTGTAGCGTATTTCCTCTCCTGTCTCGGCTAGCTCACTGCACGTATCTTCAGAGGCCGTGGATTGGTTGATTAGGGCACAAGGCTGATAAATACACAGGATATTCACATAACAAACGTTTTCCTTTTATTGGATCTTTGTTGCAATACATTACAGACGGGGCAGCCTCCATCGACGGCCGTCCATACTATTAAACCATCCGATCTTTCGTCATGGGTGCCAGGCGCTCACGATCCCCTTCTGTAAGGTTCCCCCAGATACAGATGTCGATACGGACAAGCAGGCGGCTCGTCCAGCTCAATTTGCGACCCGGGAACTAGAACCGCGTCTGTTGGCAATTATCATCATAATTATTAGACACTGACAGAACACTTTTCATCTGTATTGAATTTAAGTTAATATTGTGATTCATCTAGAATATAGCCTTAAGAGACTTACCACCATATCTGCGGTTATATACAAGTGTCCGGGGCCCACAATTTATATAATTTTCACTGCCTTTATTTACAAGTAATTATCTCCATCCTTTTTGAGGTTATTCCCGATCAGATGTCCTAATTGCAAGACATGGGTTCACTGATATTTGGTCGCCACGAGGTGACACCAAAGAAAATTTACTAACTGAAGACGTATGTCTTCCAACTGTCCCGGAGTCCTCTTAAAAAGTGAACCCTTCACATGTTTTCTGCCGGTCAGTATTTTATTTCTCCGACTTTGTAACAATAACGCGTTTGACTTCTGACAACTCATTGCGGTGTTGCCATAAAGCGAAATGTGGCTGATAAGAAAAATTAAACCACCAATAATAATATCATGCTACAATATACAATGCGCTAAATACATATATATTATGTAACACCCAAACCCAGGACAATTTGAAAAAGGTCATTCATCATTTTGCTCTGCCTTTAACATTTTTCTCTTTTGAAATAAAAGAAAAAATTAAGCGTTTTCAGAAAAGTTTTAACCAAGTACATTTTTATTCAATGAATTATTTAATTACAAAATTTACGAAAAGTAAGATAATTCTATAAGAAATAATTGAATTCCTTTAAAAAAAAATAAGAAAAATAATTTACTATCAGAACTTTTAGTTTAAAATACCATTATTCATTATTTCTTTTAATGGCAAATCGGTATGCGGTATAATTTTCCGGGAAAAGCGAGTAAGAGTTTGTTTCATTATTTCAATGTGAGAATAAAAAGCCAAGTAAAATACACATACCGCAATTTTTCCAGAAAATTAATATTGCTTTTAAAACAATCTTCTTATTCAGAAACATTCAAAGAATCGCGTTCCTTCAGGCATCGTTATTACAATATTCATTAAGAATTAAAAAAAATATATATAATATATTAAAATAATGGTTTATCTAAAACAGACATTTAAAGTAAAAATATTTAATAAAGTAGGTACAATATTATCTATACCATTATCACAGCATATCCAACAAGTGGGGTAGCCAGCAGATTAACAGTATGCAAATCGTGCTATTTTTGCCAATAAAAAAATATGTCAGGACGGGTGGCATACCTCATCGCTGAATGGAAGGTGTTAAATGTTCCATTCGATTATAAATTGAACCACGCGAGAGAGACGTCTTTCGAATTCTTAGTCATTATCAATAGAAATCGATTGAAAATGAATCTATAGTAAAACGAAAAACATGTTACAATTTATCCAATTATAGAATTCTACTATTTGTGTATCAATACTATAAATATGTCAAATGTCTTATAGGTATGTTAAGTTTAAAAGATATCGGTTTAATGAATAACCTTACAGCTTTAGACTTTTTGTAATAGATAATTTCACTATGGAGAAGAACTTTTTTATGAAATTTTAATTTTATTAAAAAACTAAATATTTACTTATTTATTTGACATATTCTATGACTAACGATCAGTATATAATAAACATGCAAGCATCCTTTCTGTACCAACAAAAAATTAAAGGATTGGTACTATACGTCATCCCTTATTTTTGGTATCATCAATAAGCACTTTAATTAAATATAAGTATATTGTTAATAAATACATATAGGTATAATAAGAATAAAAGTATAATTAGTTAGGTAATTAATGCAAAATATTATTTTTTTTACTTTTCCTTACACAAGACACTCTAAACTTGCGAAAAAGTGTAGTTATAATTGTATTATCTCAATGACAGAAAGTAAATTGTTCAAAACCTAGAGATATTTAACCGATAACGCTCTTACATTGAATGAATAGATATTTTAATTTTGTTTAATCGCATAATAATAAGCAAAAAAAAACAACTGAAAAATAAGCCTCTTCTCTTTTCTTAATTAGTATGCAATTGATGATTAAATAAAGGTGGAAAATGTTCTCAAGTAACGTGTAACATTCTATAGCTGAAACTAATTTGCATCAATTTTTTTAAAAGATGACTTGCGTTCGTTGTTCTTACTTAATAAATAAATTTATAAAACTTTTCGTGATCTTGAACCTCAAATTCAAGAAAATGAAAGACAGAATAATACACCTTAAAGAGGAGTGTTATACAAAGGATAACTTCGCTTATTATACAGAGGAATACGCGTACTGTGTGCAAGGACTATTATAGCGCAATGCGACAAGGCACTTACCTTAGCCTTAGCGAAAATGTATCAAGATAGACATCGTAATAATATGTAACACTTTTCAAATCCTACTCCTTTAAAGTTTATAAATAAAAAATAATGGACATACATTTCCACAGAATTTTTGTTGTTAATTATATGAAGTTTAAACCATTCTTGATAATTCATTTACATAAATTCAGTTTCGAAAAGTAAACAGAACTACTTTGCGAGGATCAAATCAACGAATACATTGAGTAGGTAATTTCATGAAAATTATTAATATGTATTCCATATTCTCCTGAATCAAAAGTTTATTTGGATAAGGAAATAGCGAGTGTTATACACGTTTGAATTTTAATTATACATTCAGTATATAAGATAATATGAAATGATACCTCTTCATATTATAATGATACATGGAAGTGTTAGATATTTATGCACAAATTCTAATTACATGTTATTATTTCTAAGAGAGTCAGAAGAAATACTCATTCAATACTATTATTTAAAACATATAAATATTTTAAAAGACTTGATGAAGTACAAATAAGTACCTAGTAAGGTCAAGCTTTGCAGAATATTGTTTCGCTTGGTAGAAACTACTTATAAATTATCGTAATATAAGTCAGCTTGAGACTAATGAACAAGTTTTAGGATCATTTTCCAACTTCGTCTGATTGGATTTTACACAATATTTCATATTATATAAATAAAGTTCTTTAATTGGCTTTTAACAAAGCACGTGTAACAAAAAAAAAGCTTTTAACCAAGCACATATTTCTCTGTATCTCGGAATTTTGCGTTTTTATAAAGGAAGATTTTTAAGTTATTTTATGAACATCAAATCTTTTGGTAATACTTCTCCAGGGTAAATTTTATAAGCAACAAGATAGCATAGTATCAGAGGCAAGGAAGTATAGGTATTTGTGAGGAAATGTATTTTTCATTCGACGATATCCTTTCGGAACATGCTTCGGATATTATTCTGAACAGTACCTGCCTGCATTGTAAACTACTGGGTGGATCCCATAGACTAGCAGTTATGTTCACACACAAGGAATAGGTAACTCCTGTTACAGCTTAGTATTAGGTCTGACTCAGTAATATCTTACTCACAAGTAAATTTGCAATTATCTTAATTTACGCCTGACTAAATTATTCCTCAGAAGAAGAACAGCTGCTTATTGAAAACTACAGAAATAACATAACTGAACTGTAGGGTGCACTGCAGGCCCTACGTGAATGACGCGCCCTCTTTTAGGTTTTTGTAAACCAGCCTTTATCAATGACAAGACGGATTTTATTCAGTTCAACTTGATTGGGTGATAATAGGAAGTCCAGCTATTGGCCAATGAACTAATTTATTAACATAACGTAATAATTTATTATACTGAGGACAGAAAATACCTCGTTACTCGTGGATAGAATTTTGACTTTAAAGGACATCTTTCGTGTAACGACACGAAAGCACATTATTCTATTCAAAATAAATTCAACTGAAATATAAAGTAAAAGATTTGAAGTATACGTACATTGAATTAATTTATCTTTTGTATTTAATGATCAAACCGTTCTATCATTCACATTATTGATATATAATCTATGTTGGAACACAAGTTTCTTATTTATTTTACATAGGTAGCAAAATTGATTTATAGGCGAGGTTAAATAAAATGTTCCCCAATAGGAGTCAGATTATTCAATAAAATAATATATTCATAAATCAACTATTACTTCTCGTATACGAGTAGAGCAAAATTTATAAAAAAAAATTAACAATGAATAAAAAATTGTTGATGTGTGAGTTTTTTTCATTTAGTCAGGGTTAACATTGGGCATGTCTAGTTAGTTTAAATATGCATTTTTGTTGTGAGTACAGTTGTATGTGTTTGCTGTTTATGGATAAAGTACCAAAATTGTCTGCAACGTTTTAGTGCTCAAAGTTGTATGGATAGACAAACAGTTTATCCCGAGATAAACAATCTATGTTCTTTCATATTAATTGATTAAAGTAAAAAGGCGAAATATCCAAAAAAATATCTATATATTTCTCAAGAAATAATATAATGGGAGTCTTTTCTATGCCAAATTTAATCTGTGTGAGAGGGATAATATTTTTATCATTAAGTTAATTTACGATAGTCGTTAAAACTTTATGTTAGTACGAGTATATTTTCAATCCACTTGCATGCCTTTTTAAAACAAATTTATTATTTTCTAGATATGACGTTGCGAAATTAAAAACGCTTGAAAATGATTATGATGTTTTGATTCACAGCAACTGCTCTCTTTTATGAAGTGTTCAATAAAATCATTTACTCCTAAGTCAATTTGCTGAGATAAATTCGATGAACTTTTTTCTGTCTAAAGACATAATATTTTATTAAAACTTTGTTAATACTTTGTTAAAACTCTATAATTTTCACTGTATAAATTTTATTTTTAGCAGAGGCCTTTCGGACCTAGACCATCTTCAGTGCCGTTAGCTTAGAAACTTCACATAACACGTTATTTAACTAAACAGTGGGTTTTGACTTATCCACCGAATATAAGTCTCTTTTTTATTTGAATAGAACTAGGACGTTTGGCATTTTTGCTTCAAATCATCGATAGATTCCAAATACAAAATAATGCACTGTTAAGTAAGTACATACTGTTTTGTATTGTATCGTTTCGTTAGTATTCTCCATCCTTCTGAATTGAAATGCTTACTCAAGCGATACTTTGAATGAATCCTAGATAAAACACATCGGTAAATTCGACAGCTCTAGTTTTGGAATACCGATTTCGAATATAAAATAAATACACGATTTTACTTGAATAATTTAAAAATTCTACTGTGCACTGAAATGTTAACAAAAATCATACTTAAATAATAATAAAAAACACTCTGATAGACATTAGATAGATAGACAGAAAGAAAGATTGAAAAATTACGTTGAGTTTATGCTTTTATTTTTTACATTTTTTTTTAGTTTATTTATCTCAAAGATAATGTGAAAACTATGAAATTTTTAAGAATATTACTCAACAGACAACATTTACACAACCAACAGATTGTGCAAACACCCTTTAGTAAGAAACTGGCAAGGTGTTCCAGTGCTTACGAATCGGCTTAGGCTGGCTTAAGTTTATAATTATACTATATTTAAAAAAAAATCATCATCATCGCCTTCAATGCTACTCTCGGGAGCACAGGGCAGAAACCAGCCTCCTCCATTCAGAGCATCTCTGTGTCAATTGCATTTATTTTATTAATCAATTAATTAATTTGAATGTATACCTTTTATGTAATTGTTTTTTTATCAATGTACAGTGAAGAATGAATAAATAAAAAAAAAAAAAAAATTGCGTCACCTCTTTCCACGACATTCCCTGTGCTCTGATGTCATTGAAATAAAATAAATTAAATTAAAAAACACGCACATTTACGTCAGGAGTAAGTTAAACGCATTGAATAAAATAAAACATGTGACATGTGTTAGGTTATATAAAAGGCATTATAATGGGGAACTTTCACAAAAAAAATTTTTCAACCCAAAAAATAGTACAGAAAATTAGAAAAATTATGGTACTTTTTATATTTTTAAATGTGCATTTTTAAGGTTTTTATCACCATTTAAAAAAGCAATTTTCACACTTCGCCGCAAAAAGGTTCACTCGTGGCGGAGCAGTGTTTGACAATATCAGGCGCTACAAACAGTACTAAGAGTGAAATGTGTGGCAATACAAAATAGCGCCTAGCGACGTCACACCGGACTAATTCAATAACAGAAAATATGGATTTTTAAAATGAAAATAATGAATGAAAAGTTTTATTTTATGGTTTCTTATTAGGATAATCGTGATCAGCGTATATTTATTAATATGAATTGATAACATTTATTCATATTCCTCACACATGCATGTTCCCTATTAATTGCTATAGATACGAGTATAAGAAAAAAAATATATCAATGAAAATAAACTCAGACGCCAAATTAGAAACAGTGATTTATTACAAACGAATTTAAAATATTATACCCAAATGTTGAATAAGGATATTTCGTTACTTTACATATCGAAATATTATTATTTGCTTCAACAGAATAAAATAATAGAAAACACAAGTTAATGTAATAAATTACAAACGCATATAAATAAATTCACTTGCGGGGGATTGGCCAAATTAATAGCACTTTAAGATAAGACATATACAAAAAGAAGAACACAAACAAGGGAAAAAAGGAAAAAACAAGATTATCCTTATACGCAAAACAATATAATTAAGGATCTTGTTATTTATATCCAAACTAATAGTTTGTTGTCCTTTCGGTCGATTTCACCAACATACATAGATAATGTTTCAAGAACAAATTTAGAAGGAAATTGCTTTTGTATACAGAAACTAAATTACAGAATTCACACTCTTTCGCGTAATGTATTATGTAGGAAGTAGGATCTATATATAAGCAAATATAACATTTGATCTAGGTACTAGGAATACATATTAATTAAAAAATAATCAATTGCATTTTCTTGAAACATTTGAAAAAAATAGTACCAAAATTGTGTGACGATATTAAAAATTACAACAACTACTACTACCATACCATCACGGCATATCCCATGAGTGGGGTAGCCAGCAGACCAGCTGCATGTAAAAATAAACTGCCAAACCAATAAAAACAAGAAAAAATGTGAAAAAAAAACAATTAGAATGGGTGGTAAACCTCATCAAAAGGCAGTTATTCGTAATCCACGAACAAGTTATTTTATATCATCCATTCAGCGATGAAGTAAGCTTACAACTTTGAACCCTATTTATTAATAGCACAGAGAAAACCTGTTTGCTCATTAAATGTACATACCATGTAGATTGAAATTTGCGAATTAATTAACTCCATTCTAATATGATATTCAAACTCATGAACACGTACAAGAATGAGCTAATTTATTTGATATAATAATGTGATTCTTGATTTGATAATATATTTTTTTATTAAGTAGGTATATTTATATTACTAAGATTAAACAATATAATTGAAATAAAGTCGACTTGTTTAATCATCAAAATTGAAAAAGAATCTTGACGAACGTTAGTATAAATAAATCAAATGTTTTTGTGTTAACACTTTGGAAATTCATTATAATTAAAATGATTTTAAAACACTGTATAATTTCCAAATTAAATTTATTCACCTCAAACGTTTTCGCCAAGTCCTCCTGATGATGCCAAGTAGAAGTCTTGGCGAAAACGTTTGAGGTGAATAAATTTAATTTGGAAATTATACAGTGTTCTATAAATGTTCTAGTTAGTATAAATGTGTATGTATTAGTTAGTATAAATGTTCACAAAAGATTTACTGAGGAATTGATATACTTCTTCAGTTTTCTTTATGAACCGTCATACTTTTTTATTACCCGATTTTGACATAGTTTTCCAACATTTTTCACGTTACTGAGAAAAAGTTTCACAAATGTTGTTTTTAGTACGTCCAAAATTATGCCAATAATTTATTAAACGATTGTTTTTATGACTTTCCCATAATTTCCTAACGCACCGCAACGCAAACAATGAAAAGAAAAATATTTGTGACAACTGAAATGATAATAAATTCGAATCTTATCTCTTCATTTGGGCTGTGTTGCAAATATGGAGGAAAAAAATGAAAAAATATCTATTAAAGAATATTTTTTGATTATGGATCATTTTATGTTTTTTTATCGTTAATAACTTTGGGAACATACAAGTTTGGAGCATAATTTGAAAATTTTAATGTAGGCATAATATTCTAATACTTGTATATTGGATGATGCACCAAACACATTCGATTAAAAAGCACGTAAACAAATACAAAATCTTTTAATTTTAGTAGCATTCTTTACCGTGGAGCACCCGGTAAAGAATTGGTCTCCCACTCTTCTCCATAAGTTTTCGAGTGTCCTGTAAAAGGCAGGTGTTCGAAAAAATAAAGACATTTTACACCTTAAATTCGGCGATGAGGTTTGCCACCCATCCTGAATGTCTTGATTTTATATTGGCACGGAGAAGACAGCTTGCATGTTTTATACGCAGCTAGTCTGCTGGCTACCCCACTTGTGGGATATGCCGTGATGGTATAGTAGTAGTAGTAGTAGTAGCATTTTAATTCAATAGTCTGTTATGTGAATGATGATATGCAATAAGAATAAAATTAATCAGATTTCATTCACTAATTTTTATATCAAACAATTTTATTCATAAATCCTTTTTTATGAATTAAATTATTTAAAAAATATATTATTTGGAATAAAACACAATGAATTTACACCTTGTGACCATCGTGGTTTATTTCACTGCATATCAATTAATTTGTTTTAAATTTCCTTTGTGTCATACGCACCTAATAACTGGAGATTATGTCTCTAGCGTACAAGTTCATAGTCAGTGCATGGAATATTTTAGCGATGTAGCTTTTAGCGATTCCTTCATCAAATCAAAACTTTTACCATACAAATTTGCATGTATTGAATATCAATATTTCATTCAAAGATTTACATAGGATTTTGCTGAAAATAATTACGTAGATAACTATCGAGTCGATTTAACACAACAAAACTTGTATAGACAATTCACACAGATCGAGTTAGTCCCAGACAAAGATAATAGGTACACATAAATAAACAATCCACTAAACACGTATACATGCAACTACCCAGACCCAAAACAATTTGAAAAAGATCATTCTTCATTTTGCCCTGGCGGGGAATCTAACCCGGGACCTCGTGGCTCAAAAGCATGAGTGTTACGTCTGCGCCATTCGACCGACAAAATTCAAAACCATGGATTAAAATCAGTACATGATCGAATTTGCCTTATTTTTATTGATATCATTCAATATAAACATAATGCGTTTCTATGCCGAATTTCTTGTCATCAATTTACAGTAAAGAATGAATAAATAAATTATTTGAAAAATGAATGTGATGAAAGTTTGAATAAGGTCACCTGCTTCTATTCACGCATGAATGTATCGCCATGTGTGAGGGCTACGAATGAAAAGATAAAAAAAAATCATCTTTATCAAATATTCTTTGTTAGACAATACATCTCCATAAAAAAAATTCAAATTCAAGTGAAGTTGAAAGTTATTAAGTATTATATAGGTACGAGAATCTACTGAGCGAGTCAAGCTTCGTTAGTTTTCTCACGTTTGAAACTTCAATATATTTCATGCCTTGACTTCAATCTACACATATTTTTTCCGGATCAATCTTATTTCAACCGAAGACGCGCTCAGAGAAAATCCATGAATTACAATATTATATATTACATTTATATTCGAAGATTTCATCCATTGAACTTTTGAAAGTATCCATAAGTATTTTCACCTGCTTAAACTTTCATTTTATCAAAAAATCATTTTTATATGTTTCTTTAACATAGTTCCATAGTTCGATACCAAAATTTATATGATTTTTTTATTTGTTAATACCAATATAAGACGTGGGCTTATAAAACTTTTTGATAAAATAATTGACTATTCAACGATTTCATCTCATTAGTACTTGTTATAACTTAAGTAATATCTTACAAAATAATGTCTTAAATACAGCAAATATCCTTTGTGTTTTAGAAGTTATAAACAAAACTTAGTCGTGATTTATGCTCAGAATATAATAATATGTTGCTAAACACAAATAAATACGAGTATTTTATATATCTATTTGAAAACATGATTACAAAATTGTTTTGCGCTTTTGTTTCTACAATTACCATTGTACGAAGTTACACACGTATACATTCAGTTATAGAAAGTTTTATTATTCCCGATTCAGTGTCTGGATAACCAACATGAGGTTATCTTGAAACAATTTTATTTCTAGGATATTTGAGGAGTCCAAGGACTCCTATTTAACCGTTTAGGTGACAATTTATTTATCTTTCAACTCTCTTTAGTCTGTCAGTACCACTATTGCCAGTGTTGGCATCTCCGACCCTACCACGTCAGTGGGCGGGGGACCCGGCTGACGTAGTAGATTCCATCATGAGATTACTAAACATAGGTATCCTAGAATAGTACTCACACATAAAGCTATCGTTGTAGTTTATAAATAAAAAAATTTCGAACCTTAGGCTTGTCGTCAAATAGTTTAACCTAACTAAGCACACCTCGGGAAAATAATGCATTGCAAGGTTCAAACTCCATTTGAGGAGCTACCAATTTTTCAAGCTTTTAAGTGGCTTCATAAGTAACCCAATAATATTGAGCGAGTTTTTTTTATCTTCGTTCTACTATTGTACAGTTGTTCTCGACAGCATAATATGCCTTTTTACCCACTGGATAACAGAGCAAACATAATACCAAATTCTCATCTTGGCAAGGTTATAAAATTATTTAGTGAACTAAATGTTCATCTTCATATTTTCAACAAAACTTACAATGATTTTATTAGCAGAACAGAGATTTCCCTTTAACTCTGTTGTATATTTTTGATGATGTCTCTTTTGTGTGGTTTATCTCTATCTCTTGTTTTGTTTTTTTATTCGATCGCCTTGGCAAAAAGCTGTTATGGTCTTTGTAAAGGGAGAAATTTTTAAGATAAAAATAATAATAAAGGTAACGTTGTATTTTCTAAACCCATGACGGTTTCATGTCTTAAATTTACTTGATTTTGAAACGTGTTATACCAATAAATTATATGTAGGTAACACATATGTATGTATACAAATTCATTGTAAACTAAACATATATTTGAGAAATACTTAAATTTAAAAAAAAAAACTTTTAAAATCGTTTAACATGAAATCGATGGTATTTTATTTAATCCAGTTACAATTAATGATACATTTTCCCAATACTTAAAATATTTCGCAACTGATACATAGCTATTCCAAAATAAACGAATTTATCTACTGGTTTCTCCAACTGCGGAATAAGTCGTAATGGTGTTGATAGAAGGATATCTATTAAAATAATATATCATCAATAATTTACTATTACAAGAGGATGAGATGATAAAGATGGATATTCAATATTATTATTTTCACAAGTAAATTGTTAAATTGTATGTGTCAAAATGATCAATTTATTCAATTTGTCATACAATTTTGGCCATCTGCCAGTATTACAATTTGATCTATTATATTATTATTATTACAATTATTTTTATATGTCATAAAACTCTATTAAATAAATTAATTGCTTTCATCGATAATATTATCTTACTTTTGATATTCTGCTTTCTTTCTTTCACTTTCTAAGGCAATTTTTTAAAATTCAATTTGTCTCATGAAAAAGAAAAGTGATTGGAAATTCATAACATATCATCACATCTACGAAGTTATTAAGTTTAGGACTATTACCTACTGTTCTATCACTTCACAACCCACAAGTGGAGTAGGCAGCAACTACGAGTAATAAACATACAAGCTGTCTTCTCCGTGCCAACAAAAAGTTTAACTCTAAATATTTAGTTATTAATATATACATTTTGCGTCAAAAATGGCATTTTGTAGGTGAAAGAAATAATACTTAAGTAGGAGATATATACAAAAGTTAGAAACAATGTAAGAACATATACATATAAGTTTATAGACAAGTTGAAAACAAATATACAATATATGGAAAAGTTACCTATCCATACTCTGTATGCAAATTTTTCATAAGGAAGGGCTCAAGGTTCGCCTGAAGGGCTTTCCCCGACAAAATCCTTCCTAAAATCATCAACAACCGTTTATATTCTCCGACTCCATAGTTTAAAAAAATACATACCTCACAGTTACGCATTTTCTTCGTACTAGTTGTAGAACACAGTAGAATTTTCATGATCTTCACATTTTATCAAAAAGATTATTTTCCTGGCATGGTGTTTGTGCGAATTAAGTCTCTCTTTAAAACCTAATAATAATAATCGGAGCGTATTTAGAGCGCCATCACACAATTCAATACTATCTATCTTCTAGATAAGTACTAAACTAATAAAACACTTTCGATTAAAACTGTTAAGGTCTTCGCATCATTTGAGTGAAATTCCGGTCATTTTTCAGATATTCAATACATTTCCCGCGGAACACAGCAAGAGACCTCGACTGCTTAATATCAGTAGGCAGACCATTGATGAGATATACCACTCATCCCAAACATCTTTGAATTGATATGCACAGGAAAATTTGCATTTTTTCCACCCATTTTATTCACAGACTACTCTATCATATGCTTCTTGGATAGGGAAGACACGAAGTGCGACTGCGGGGAGGTACTTAGCGATTCTCTCTTATTGCAATGCCCGCTGATGCGGAATGCATGTGACGAAAATGACGTAAAGATATACGTCGCTGAATACTGGAATGGCAAGGTGTGAAGTCCGGACTCGAAAGTAAAGTAAGTAAGTAGTGGGGAAAACCGTAATAAGGAGCAAGGTTTGGAGTAAAAAATACACAATTGAACGTTGTTTTTGTATCTTATCTTCATACCGTTCCGTCATTGTTGCATTGGTGTGTACCTACTATATATAAAAAAAATCAGCTGTTCCTTCCTTGCGTACTTAATGCATGATTCGGGAATGAAGGCAACATGGATGCAGACTATCTACCTATTATTTAGGAACCAATAGGTACCCTAAAGACAATCGTTTCAAAACAAAACAAAGAGAATGAAACAAATTTTGACTACATATGTCTACACATGTGCTTTCCTTACCATTTTCTTTATTTTAATATATATTTATCGTGTGTGTTGTGCGTATATTTACCTACCTCATTATTTTTACGAGTAAAGAGACAGACAACTTTGTTGAAGATAAAACAATATCATGTACAGCCTCCTCGAGGTGCTATGGCACAAAGATGACGCTTTGTGCCATAATATTGCAGAATTGTATAAATAGTATTGTATAGATATAACTGTATAATTTATTCATTAGATGATATTAGTTTAGTAATTTTTTTAAAGTTATGAAAGAATTTTTGTTTTTATAACTTTATTAACTAAATAAATAAATAAAAAAATCAATAAGATACGTATTGGGTTTAAGACAGTAATATAAAACAATTTATTCGTTTTATTTGACAGGAATGACACATGTTCGCTTGGCTTAGCTTGAAGTTTATCCGGGATTTTCATAAAATATGGAAAATGATTTACAGTACAATAAATAATAATGAAACCTACAATATAAAATGTTATATGGATCTAAAAAATAAGATGGGTATTACATCATTTAGTACATGGATTCTTATCGCACTAATGAAGAATAAAATAAAATAATGTAATCCCTAATTCATCATATCATTTGTATACATGTAGTATCTGACGCTGATGTAAATATTATCAATTTAGCGACGAGGCTTCTCAAGTATTGTTTTTTCGCACGAAGAACATAACCTGCATGTTTATTACTTGCAGATAAACTTAAACACAACAGTGAATATTTTAAAACAGGAACCGATCAAACATTCAAAAACTAAAGCGTTTATTATTTATTTTTCAAATTTGGAACAATAAATGTTAACAATTTTCTTCTTTTTTTTGTCACAATGACAGTTAGTTTTATTGTGTTTGTGTTTTTGAATATTTGCGCACAAATTGTTGTTAATTTTTGTTTATGTACATTAGGGTGTCCCAGGCTATAAGGGTAAATTATTTTTTTTCGAATTTCAAAACGCATACCCTCTAATTTTTTTTCATTTGACTCCGAAAACTTAAATATTAAATATTATTGAGATCGGATAACGATAACCCGTGCCGACTTGACGTCAAAGTTTTAGTTGAAAAGTTAGTATGGAGCTATAGGGACATTGTAGAGTTCATTATTTATATTCAGTAAATAAAACACATTTATGATATTTATTATGTATTTATAGTAAAAGACAAATTAATCATTAAATTTCTTTTTTAACGTTTGCTTTTTACAATCAGGATATACGTTTCTATGTTCTTGTACGCAACGAAATAAAAATTGCTTTTGCTCCTCTTCAACAGTGATTATACCATGAAAGTCTTGCATTAATTTAACCGCTCTTTCTGCCGTATCATTAACTGCTCTCAGTGTCAATAGCTTCCTTTTAGCTTGTTGGAACGAATCATCATTTGACCATAAAGAAGGGCTCTTCTTCAGAAAACTGTCATCAATTTTGAGTCGATTAAATAGGAACTTGCTTTTGACAGAGACGAAGTCATCGATGTTTTTCTCTGAAATTAAAACAAAAGGAACGGTTATCAATCGTATGGTAAACTATAGAAGAAAATCGAAGCATAATTAACATAAAAGACATACCAAAAAGTGGGCCACAAAGTTCTTCTTTGGATGCAATGTAACGTTTATCATGGGCTGATGGGTTTTCTGTAGCTAAGTTGGCAACCATTTTTTCTTTAGTTTCTTGATCGACATCATCGTCAAATAAAGACAAAATAGACACTTCATCTGTCAAATACCATAAATGCTGGCAAAACTTCTGTAAAGCTGCTTTGGAAATGCTTTTATCTACTGTTTCGTAAGCTTTCATGGACTTTAAAAAGCATAAGTCCTGATAAGGTGCTTTTACTGCTAAAATGCATTGGAGCCAGAATTTGACGTAGGATGTCACGATAAACAGACAGACATCCAATAGAGCTGCCTTATCCTTGTTTGAAATTCTGAATTGGGAGCTTAGTAATGATATTTTTAACGAATAAATGGCTCTCGCCATCCACCGAGCTTGGTGCATAGCACCTGGAGGCCGAATCTTAAATTTCTTCTCTGTATCTCCACCAAGAAATATTATTGAAAGCTCAATTAATTCACGATAGTCATCTCTAGCTATTTCTTTAGTTAATTCAAATCGGTAGAATTCTAGCAGTTTATCAATTTCTGAAACATTTAAACAGGATAGCTTTTCTGTACAAATTTGTATTTTATCGGCATCGACATTTTTCCAGTTTTCTCGAAAATTTTTAAACAATGGAATGTCTGGGCTTGTAGTTACTTGGCTGATTTTCGCTTCAAACACACTTTTTAATACTAGTTCGTAGATGTGATGACGGCAAGCAAAAATAAGCATTTCTCTATCCAGTTTTTGTTCGAGAAGCACACATGCACCATTAATACGACCTGTATTTGAAGCAGTAGTATCACAACAGAGAATCTGCACTCTGTCCTCAAGATTCCAGTTGATAATGGCATTCCAAACTGCCTGTGCCTGTTCGCTTCCTGATGAGCTGTCCAATTTTGGCACAGCGATAAGTTGTTCATTATTATCATAAGAAATAACTATCGGGAGGCGTTCTTCTTTAGATTTACGTGAATCTAGAGCCGACAATAGTTTTCCATCCCAGTGGACAGTTACCGTATCCGGGATATTGTTTTGAAAATTAACTTTTATAGCTTCAGCCCGCTCTCTGCGCATTTCTGTACGAATTCTATGGATCGAGGACTTGCTTATAGAAAAATCATCCGTGTTATGCCCTAATGCCTCAATAGTAGCTTCTATTATAAAAACAGAATCTCTCACACTTAACTGACATCTATCTAATGCGGCAACCAACTTCGGAGTTATAAAATTTTTCGGCATACAAGTTTTATCGGGCTGAGAGGAAGCACCACTTAGGCTGGGTCTATTTTCTTTTAAGTCTATTATTTCAGAATCAGAAGATGAGTTTTCTTGTGGTGGTTCATAAGATGATGTCGATGGAGCTAACGATGAAAAATATTTAGCACGTCGCTTTTCCTCCTCAATGTTTCTAAGGCGCGCCTTTTCTTCTTTTTCTGTAAGTTTTTTGTCCACTCCGGCTAAGTGACCAGGCCGACCTGGTTTCCTTTGGTGCTCCAAAAAGATCCTATCTTCATTTATTTTTATTAGCTGAAGCGCATCGGCATGAGCAATGTCAAACAAATTGTCTAAGTTGGAAAGAAACTCTTGTCGACGTTGTTCAAACACTTCTTGTGTTTTTTTCGCATTTTTTTGCAAATCTCTCCAAACTTGGTATAACGAAATTAGTTTCTTAACACAGTTAGGTAATGATTAAGTCGGTATACGTGCCTTTTTCCAGTAAATATTACACTCACGAATAGTTAGATTTGCACTTTCATTGACACTTAAATTCACTTCACGAATATTATAGAACAAAACTCCCAGTACTTGTCCATTAGAGGGAAGTTTCGAACCGGTGATTTGATGTTTTACGTCTCCTATTAAAAAAATCTCCTTTTTAGAACTTCTTAACTCCACTGACATGTTGACTACTCAAAAGTAATGCGTTGACTAATAAAACAAACAAGTAACAAGCAAGCAATGAACGAGATTTCCGTCGCGCCGTACTGTGCAAGCACAGACACGTTTCGCTGCAAGTCGGCACGGGTTATCGTGATCCTAAGTACGCAAAACTTTATTTTTAAATGTTTTGAGACCATTCAAACAAAATACGAGGGTATGCATTAAAAAAATATCACTTTAATTTTTTTGGGACACCCTAAATTGTACATCTAATATTAAAATAATTGTTTTTTTTATTATTTTGATGTGAATTGACAGTTATATAGTAAGACAGTGTGTATTTAAAATTAAAAGACAGTTGTATGATTTATGGTGCATAGTACATCTTCGATTACGAGAATAATATCTGAAAAACGACAAAGGTAAAATATTTTTTATCTAATAATTTCTGCAAAGCGACAAAGAGCGTTGAAACCGGTAGTGTTTTTAAAAAATTAAAGTGGTTGTAGTACATAATTAACTAATTCCCTAATTAAAAATGTTTCGTGATTACCACATAGTTAGTGCCAACAAAATCAAACAAAAATATTTTTGTTTATTTGTTTCTTTTATTGTGTCAATTTATTCTTATCTCATTTGTTAACCTAAAACTGTATTGCGCCAATAATTTACACACGTCGTTTTTATCATAATTCTAAATCTTTTATTATCAACGATCAACGATAACAAAGGCTGAAAAATATAATCCGTCAATGGGAAAAATTTCTTACTTTTTTGTTCCGCGGAGTCCCTGGCAAAGAATAAGTCACCCACTCATTGTTGAAATAACTTTATTTCTCGGATATTTCAAGAGTCCAAGGACTCCTATTTATCCTTTTAGGTGACAATTTGTTTATCTTTCAACTCTCTCTAGCATGTCAGTACTACTATGCCAGTGTTGGCTATAACGACCTCACCACGTCAGTAGGCGGGGGACCCCGCTGACGTAGTAGATTCCACCTTGAGACCCACATATCCACGAATGCCTTAAAGTGTGCAGCGTTTGTGGCATTTAAAAACACATTCCCAAACCAGATGGGTCGAGGAGTGTCAACAGTCATACCCAGAATCATTTCTTTTCTTGCATCCATCATCAAAGGACATTCGCAAAGGATATGTTCCGCATTTTGTTCTGTTGTATAAAGCAAGTATTCATAAATCACGAAGCTTACATTAATCATCTTCAATTCAACAGCGATGAGGTACGCCACCCATCCTAAACATCAATTTTTTTATTGGCACAGAGAGGTGACTTGCATTTTTACAATGTGCACTTAGTCTTCTGACTACCCCTCTTCAAAAAGAAATTTTCTTGCGTATATTTTTTTGTACATAATATTGGTATTTATGAAATTTGAAATTATTTTAAAAATGAGACAAAGAGTTCTCGTGTATCTGAAATATTATATCTGAAAATATCTGAATCATGTATACTCGTATGTATGTAATATGTAAGTATTAAATAATAAAAGAGGTAGATTTATCAGTATGTATACTCGCAGAATTTTTAATCCACACTTTAAAACCACCTTCACGGAAAAGATCCACAATCATATCTCGACTTGAATCTTTCTTCGCTGCTCTTGACAATAATACAAATGAAAAACTTCTACCTTTAAACAAAGACAAATTGTTTTTTATTGTGAAAACAAAAAGCGCATTCATTTCCTAAGTAGAGCTGATGCATCAGTGACAGAAGACAATCTACTGTGCACTTTTCTCACTTCTGTTTATATATATGTTGAACGGAATTTTATGTTAATTTCACCAGTGATAAAATATAGTATAACTCTTTAACCCTTATCTTAGGAAAAATTCTAAAGTTAATTTTGTGACATCTGTTAACTTACAAGTTTTTCTAAAAGTTAAATTGTTTGAAAATCTCTTGAGATTTATTTTAATATTTGCGTACTTCAACTTTTTCTTTGTTTTTTTTTTAATTATTATTATTTTCAAGTGTCATTCCTTATAATAAAATAGATAGATTCAACTATAAATATATTCCCTCTTGTAGTGAACGACTCTACATTCCTCTTGTAATTCAAGCAGAGGGTTGAAAGCCTACTAACGCTTCAATATAATTTTAAAAGGATTGTATGCATTTATCATACACACGATAAATAAAAGTTTCATCTTTTCTTAAAACTATGCAAAATTTTAAAGAGGTTATCTCTTAACCTTAGATACAGTTTCTGGGTTAAAACTTAAAATTGAGATGACAAGTGCAAAAATAGCTAAACCCACAATCTCAGGAATTTGTAGTTCAATCGTCTTTTGAACATCTCATACATCATGTTTTAAAGGGCAACAATAGCCTAAATCAAATTCGGTTCTAAAACGAAGTAATAAGGTGATATATCTTTTTACATTGAACATTATTTCGACAAATTCTGAAAAATTTATCGAGTTGCATGATTATTCTAATAAGTTTTGTGGAGTTATATTTTGTTAATCCTTATGCTTTGTCAAAATTTGATAAAAATAATGAAAATTTATATATAACTTTTCCTTCATATCATAGAATAAACCTTGAGGGTGTTTGGTTTATGTTGCATCAAAAAATTCTATTGATAAATACCTGTTTCCATCAACAAAAGATAAATACTTAAAAAAAAACTAATTAAAAAATATGTACAAAACATTATTTTTTTATATTGAAAAATATTTCTACAAATAAATTTATGTTGATATGAATCTATAAAAAAATACACATATAAAAATTAAGACATTGTACATCTTAAATTCAGCGATGAGGTTTGCCACCCGTCCTGAACGTCTTGATTTTATATTGGCACGAAGAGGGCAGCTTGCATGTTTCTTACATGAAGCTGGTCTGCTGGCTTCCCCACTTGTGGGATATGCCGTGATGGTATAGTATAGTAGTATAGTATAGTATAAATATTGAATTTCTATAATACTCATAATTTGGGTAGACGAACGCTGTCTGTGACATGATGCATGCATGTAGAGGTAATATTTGAAAATGTCCTTGGATACGAAGATATGCAAATATTCCGTGCTGGATTTCATTTTAAATAAGTAAATATGAACGTTGAGTCGGATTTATATTTCTCGTAAAATGTTGGAGGATAAATATTTTAATCTAGGGTATGATAACAAAAATGTGCTTGATATAAATATTCGTATACCGTATAACATTTGGAATAGGTGGCATGACCCATCGGTGAATTGAATTTGTTGAATACAACAACTTAACAACCTATGATCACTAAGAAATATAAGTTACAATCTGCAATCTGTGCTTTATGAAATGCTTTTATAACAATTTTATGAAAGGCGTTTGGCCGTAGGATGATAAAATACATGTTATTATCTGTTGTAGATAGTAAATACATTTACTTACATGTGTTTTTTTCCATCAACCAGGCTCATTGAAAGATATCGCCACAAAGAGTAAAATTTGCACCCCTCCCCTTACATTGAATTATAATTGTAATAATGTGCAGTGTTGCAAAAAAAAAATATTACTATAATAATCTATTTCTTATTAAAATATAGATATTGCGTCCATCATTAGCCTCGAGGTAGTGTCTCGGTCTCATGCACAAGAGGTGTGTGGTTTGATCCCAGGTGCCGGTACACTCCCCTTTCAGGACACAAGATTTTAGCTTACTGTGAAATGTGTATAAGGTTGTATTTGGATTTATAATAAAAAAAATTGATAATTTATACTCCATTGACTGAAAAACACAATATTCTCGGTGTATGTGTGAAATTTAATATTACATGTTTTTAATTTTGGTAAACTTGGTAAACTGGTTTTTGACTAATGTAATATTGTCGTCTGTTATTATATGTATTGTAAAGCCTTCTGTTTCCGTAACAGTTCAAAATAAAAAAATATAAATTTTTAAGACTTCTTTTATAATATATTATCTGTTTTACATTTCTGAATATTGATATAAATACACCTCAAAGAAAAATCTAGTTTTTTTTAAAAAGATGTTACAAATTTGTTTGTTGTTGCTGTTTACAAAATTTCTTTGAATATAATCTTTAACAAGTCATTGCGTTAAGAAAAAATGTTGTATTCAAAAAGCCTCAGAACTGTTATGTTAAACTAAGCTTCACAACTTTTTCGTTTTCTTGAGAGTAATACCTTTTAGCAGCAAAGTCTGAAAGCTAAGCCAAGTATAAATATTTGATTGTACGAAGTTTTTTTAGTGACTTCTGCAAAAAATATATTTTATTATATGTTGGTATACAGCAGTGGCAGGACTAGATATTTTCTATTGGATTCTAGCATTAATAATATATATAAGCAAGATTTTTTTGTAATGATAGGCCCCGTGTGCTTCTTGAGATTAGGTCTCCTGCTCTCCTGTAAGGTGTTGGTGAAACGTCACGAATAAGATATTAAACATCTTCAATTTAGCGGTGCAGTATGCCACACATCTTGAATATCTTAATTTTTAGTTGGCACAGTAAAGAGAGCTTGCCTGGAATAAGTCTACTAGCTACCTGTGTTGTAGTAATTAATGTATTAGAAGCACAATGTCTTGTATTATCTAATATGAGATTTGGATCCAAGAAATTTCATGACGGGGAAGTAAAAATTTCAGATATAGTATGAGTTGGTTCTACATTTTTTTTTGAAATTAGGGGTGGAAATTTGAAATACCATTCCATACAATGTAAAACGAGTTCAAGTAAGTAATATGAATTTTGTGAAGGGGGGAAGAATTTTATTCATTTTATCCAATGTGTGTGTATTGATCTGAAATCCCATTTACCCGAGTGTCAATTTTTTTTCCAGCAATGCACGCAATTATTAAGACACGAGTATTTTTTTCCATACTTACATAAATAGCACACAATTGTAGATATGCAGTACTTTTTTTGCGTGTTTTCAAAATACGACACTGGTGTATGTGAGAGATTTGTACTTCTATAAGAAATTCCATCTTTGGATTTCAATCCATTGGAGAAGTTGAATTGAAGGATAATAGGATTCGATAATTTAATCTTGAGAATAGGTTTCACGGTTACCTTATAAATATTCATGTCCTTATCACCTTTTGTAAAGGTGACAAGTTTTTACAATTCTGCCCGGTAATGGTAGGTAATTTTATTTATATATGTATGTATACTTAGGCTACCTATTTATAACCTGAAACTAAAATATCCATGGTATATTAGGAGTTTTTTTACATGGCATTTCTTAATTTTACTTAGATTGCTTTCTTCTAGCTTATACCAATTACATTAAAATCATCGTTATGTGTCAAAATCTTTAACAATAGATAAATAAATTTTAATAATATTGTCAAATGAGGTAGTTGGTAACCTGTCGATAGTCATAACTATTCAAGAGATCCCTGGTTCAAATTCTTTCGCTGAAGATATATTTTGCTTCACGAAAAATCTTTTGCCTTTTGCAAAGATATCTGGGATTTGTTTGGGTTTATTAAAGACACATATTCATTGTATTTCTTTATATTTTTTACTTATGAATTCACAGTTTGCGGTACTAGTTATTTACAAACATATTTTATATATTATTCACACCCGTAGACACAACAAAATTTAATTGGAAGACAATTAAAACTTTAAAAAAAGTTATGATGATGATCAGATGAATTCAGAAAATATTTATAGATTTAAATTTAATTTCAAATAATTCTAAAAATCCAGCTATAAACTACATGTAGATAGAGTTATTTTGAAAATGATATGTTAAAGTATATTTTATTTTATTACGTAAAAAAAGCTTTATTTCCCTGTTGCTTTAAACTGGAGATAATTTAAGAAACCCTTAAAAACTCGGTTAAGTCTTGAACTTTACGTGAAATGATTATAATCGAGTGTTTTCCGAGCGTTTTCTCCACCTAAACTTAATGAAGAAACCTTGCAATAAACTTGAAATGTTGTTGCTTTTTAAGTAGTTTATCCTCTGAAGGATACATTTTACTTTGAGCTGATGTGGTCGCAGGGAGGGAAAACTTAATAACTCTTGTGGTTAATAAATGAAGACTTATCAAGTTGAAGATTTCGATTATTGCGGTTCATTGCGCCAGAGAAACTGTTTTGGATAAGTTTGTTTTATGTACCTACTTACCTGCTAGTTTGCATTCTACAAGTAAGAGACTTCTCTTACAACTTACAAGGGCCATCATGTTGAATTGAATTACATTATTGTAACAGAGCAAACAGACTTTGAAACGTGGGTACGAAATTTAACTTACTTAGGTACGTGTACGTAAGTCGTACAATGAATTTCACAAAAACTTGTATATATAATAACGTGTTATTACGTTTTACGTAGTACAATTATAACGTTTCTTCATTCACAATGTTCTCTTGCAACGAAAATATTGAAACAAACTTCATTCTTTAACAAATCCTACAACAACACAAATTCAGTTACCTCTTTCCACGGTATTCGTAATGATCTGATATCTTTACCTTAGGAAATTTGAACTCGTTGTTTTCATATTAAGTAAACGCAAATACAACCTATTTAATAATTCAAGAGTTTTTTTGTGTTAACGCTGTGGAAATCCATTTTTTATTTTAATAAATAAAATATAAAAATATATTATTGAGCACTTTTTGATCTCCACTATGTTTGGTTAAATACCGAACGTTTTCGCCTATACTTGTAGGCATCTTCAGGGAAAATGAAGATGCCTATTTCCCCTGCCATTTCCCCTGAAGATGACTACAAGTATAGGCGAAAACGTTCGGTATTTAACCTAACATAGTGGAGATATTTCCCATGCCATTTTCCTTGAAGATGCCTACAAGTATAGGCGAAAACGTTCGGTATTTAACCTAACATAGTGGAGATTAAACAGTGCTCAACAACCTATTTACTGTGTCGGTGTTTAGGTAGTAGAATTCCATAGCGAAATAAATAAAACCCTTGTTTTATTTATTTCGTAAATAAAACCTGTTCATGTATACAACCTTCACTATCTCTATATAATATGTACATAATATGATAAACAAAGCTTTGATGCATGTACAATTGTTTTATTAATCAATCTGTGACCGATTTTGAGACTTTTATCCAAGCAGTCAATCCACATAATTCTCTGACATTGCCGCTTTCATACAACGTTTTCTCAAGGTAAACTTACTTTCTTCATTATCCTATCATCATCCTGTCACTCTGCATATCCAATTCCTTTTTTAAAATCAATAATTTACACAAAAACAAAAACACACCAATATTTTATCTTTCTCTAAACAAAATATCCATGATTGTTTATAACTTTTAAGATTATTGTTTTGTGTTTTACAATAAGATTTTACTTGTTTCATAACCTTAATTAATTTTAAATAATACAATTTGAATACAAGTGCGGTATTTTAAATCTGTCCCTTTTACCGACATTGCCCCTTCGTGTCCTTAAAAAGATTAGTAAATTCATTTATAGGACAGCAAGTCACGCAACACATACACACACTTTGCTATATAATAAAAAAGACAAGTGTCTGTTTATAACGATGGTGTTGACAGTTATATCATTACTGAGTGAGCCCTTTAACAAACATTATTAACATTTAGTTAGACTACAAGGAAATTGTGTTAAAACATGTAAATGCAACTTATCTTTTAATTTGAAATCCCCGATGACATTCGCCTGGAACGTTATCGGTTCGGCGGTACATAAACTAAAATTGGAACATTCGCCTGGAACAAGTTGCAGGCTAACAAATTGTTAACGCACACAAATTTGGGCGTTCTACGAGTATAATGCAAATTTTACTTCATGAAATATATCATTATAGTTTCTTTATATAATACAACATTTCTTTTCTCAACAAATTTTCCCTCACATTTTTTTGAGTTTATGAGTAGGTACCTACCCTTTTAAACGCGTACAGTATTTCTAAGAATATCTATCTTCAATTCAGTGATGAGGGTTGGCACCCATTCAGTATGTTATATTTTTTAATGGCACGAAGAGGATGCACAGCTTATTTATAATATGCAGTTAGACAAATTGTAACCCTTCTTGTAGAATAAGCCACGATGGTATAGATGGATAGAAAGAATTTCGTATAATGTTTTGAAGTTTAATATAACGGGTCGCACATTGTTATATTATAAAAGCCGGGTGACACTAATACATTTGTAATTAACATAGTTGGTAGAACTGTGAGATTGTTTTTACCTCAGGATTTTTACCTGTTAGAATTATTAATTAAACTAAGTGTTATAAAACATTAAATTTACTTCAACATTTATATAGCTACGTTAACTAGAGAAAATGATGACGAGGTGAAATATGAAAATTGTTGGCTTGTATCTCACTGTCCATGTACTTAATATGTATGTATGCCACAAACTTAATGTGAAAAGAGTGCATTTTGGTTCATTTTTAATTAGGATGTATTTTTTTTCAAAGAAAAAAATTCACAAAAAGTCTGAAATTTGATAATGGAATTAAAATAACTGAGCTTTAAAATGCTTTATCAAAAAGAAACTTTTAAATTTTTACAAAATGAAGTTTAATTGCTTTTGGCAAAATTGGATGGAAAAGAGAAAATAATATACATGATCATTGTAATTTTTTAATGAAAATTTTAAATTTATTTATTTATTTACGGCATAATTGCCTTTGATCACAAAATATTACAAGACTTATATTTTCCCTATTTTCATTAAAATTTAAACGTTTCCACTCACGCTTGTGTGCATTTTCGAGGATATTGTGAGTACAGAACTTTTCAAGTGTATTGAGTACTATAGATGATTAATAATGTATGATTCACTCGAAACTTAGCGCTTTGCCATAAATGGAATGAAAAATAAAGCAGTTTAGAAAACATCAATATGCTTGGGCCTTAACGTTGATATTTAAATAACAGATTTAATTATTCATCACATTGCAAGTAATATCAATACAGACAGTTAGTTTTCACAATAATTAAATATTTAATTTTTATTCACTGTGTAGGTATTTAGGTAGTAGTATTCCATTTTTAATTTTTTTACAATTTCATTTTCATTCAATGATTTCTTTATTTCTCTGCTGCAATGTTCACAATATTATCAATAAAAATACGTACACATAACAACATTTCATTGTTTTAAGTAGAAAATCAACTGTTTCACGCTATGAGAAATGTAATTCATATTATGGGAGGTAGAATAAACAAGTCAGTTTTCTCTCTTAATCTTTTTTTATACTCTTACGACCCGAAACACAATGGGTCATCTACCCTCCTAATTACCATAAACATGACGACCAGTAAATATGTACTAGTGATGTAACGAATGTGTGATTTTGGATATTCGCAAATGCGAATATTTGTTGCCGACATTCGCGAATAGCGAATATTGACTTGCTTAAAATTCTACAATTGCTCAAACATTAAATTTTCTACCTCCCCCCCTCCCCGTCGCCCAATTTTCAAAATGTTATAGGAATTTAAAATATTTCTAATCTCCTCGGTTTTCTTAAAGAATATTTTCTTGCGGTATCTTTTTCTTCAATGCGACGGGTAATTAACCGGTATTTTTACCGAATATCCGATACTTTATTACCAAAATGATATTCGCAAAACATCCGAATATTTTTTTGCGAATACGAATATTCGTTACATCACTAATATGTACATACGGCGAAATAATAAGTCTTTGTATAACAATGAAGTAAATTATATAGGTTGAGCACAGGAGTAATTACGTGTTTTATTTTTTATTACCTACTCTATTTTCTAAATAATTTTTTGATTCCGTACAATTAACTGTATTTAAGGTATAAGTATTTGATTACTTTAAATATTTACATAAATACTACATAACATCTTAGCGTGTGTTCTTACCAAGTTAACACCAAGTTAACGTGTGTTCAAAAAAAAATTATTTCAGAGAACCTTCAACTTGTAGCAATAAATTTTTGAGGATTATAATCTAATATAATTTTCAAGAACACCTGAACCACTGCGGTGACTCAATAATTTAATAATAAACTTAAAAGAAAAACAATGAAAATAATAAGAAAATAAACCAACGTACGTACATAGTTATAATAAAATTATTTATTGAAAAACTTTGAAGAAAATAAAAATTAGAATAAAAAATTTATAAATCATACGAAGGACAACACATTTTCAGGAATTATACCTAAAATATGAAACATTTGGGAGTTTCATACAATTTTCTTCATCATCGATCGAATATACTATGAAACTCCATGTAGTGACTTCATGAAAAAGAACATGAAATTAGAAGACAATGATTTTTTTCCTTAGATATAAAATGCTCCATTAAATCCCTGAAGAACATTTGTTTCTTTAATCTGTATGAACAGAACTATGAAATATACAGTTTATATGGCAATAAAAAAATAGAAGGCATTAAAGTGTTCTGTAAAATGGCGGACTCGTTTTGTTGGCAATGTTTTTCACTCAACTATCAATATATACTTTGGTGAACTTCCTGATGAATTTGTTTCAATAATTTATTTAATAAATGAAATACAAAAATATTTTGACCAAAGGCCTATACAATACAAAAAACAATAAGGTTTTTTTTGTAAAGAGAATTTTTAGTGTATAAAAGTAAATACCATTCAAAATTTATCAATAGGAAGACAAATTGAACAATTATCAACAGCTGTCAGGTCTTATCAGAAGTTAAATGAATATAATTGGATCGATATTTCGATTTACTTGAAGAATTTATATATATGTTTCATGTAATAAGGGCTTTTGCCGTAGAATGAATAAATAAATAAATAAAGCTGTTTTCGGCATCCCTTATTTAACTATTATGGTAATTTGAAAAATATAATCGAATGACTTCCAAATTCAAATTCGAGGTAGAATGTTAGGGAGGGCAATAATTCAGATTTTCTACTAGATTTATTTCCGAGATCACCGAGTTGGTGCTCTTTGGTTTGTTATTACGGCAGATTTTACTACTTTTTGTCTTATTCTTTATACAATTTCCAACCGCAGCCTGTTTGAACTATCAGGTAAGCCATGCGAAAACATTTTATAGTCTGAAATGCGAAGATGTTCGACAAATTTGAATTTGATTTGAATTCAAAAAGCTTCTTTGAATATTAGAGTTCCTTCGTTTTTGTAACGACTAAATAATAATGAAAAACTTAAAGTTTCAAAGATGTATTTTTTATGTCAATTTACCCACATTAAATATTTTATATTTTTTTTAATTCGTCTGTAGCTTGTATCATTTTTATACAGAAGTTGATCCAGACCCGGAAATGTCTATTTTTTTAATTTACCTTGCGTAAAAATAAGGTATTCATAAATATTTATAAAAATAATCAACTCTTTCATGCACTAATGGAAAACACCGTAATATTTCTCACAATATCACAAATAATTTATGAATTTGAAAATACGTATAACATCAAAATATAGGTATATCATTTTATAAAAACACTTTGTATGCAAGCTGACTCGTTACTTTGTAATCGCTAATGGAAGTTTTCTGTAAAAATCTTAAAAGCTGCGTGTTTAGTTGGTTTTTTCTCTGTGGATAAAATAAAAACCAAGATATTATTATAACCACAGAAACAACAAACACAGTGGAGGTGAAGGGATTTACAAAATCATGTTAATGGATTTTCACACTATATGATTTGTATCGGATACAAGTCTCCTAGTAAAATCACTGACACACAGTTAAAATATACCGTTCTTTCGATAACAATATAAATAGAATCAAGGAATGAAGTGACACAAAGAGCGTATTGTCATTTTAAATGAGGGGTGCTTGTTTGCTTCTGGGATTATTTTGAAATGATGAGGAAAAGTGAATTAAAAAATATTTTTCCAGCTAACTTTAACCACATTATTTAAGAGATATTTACCTATTTCCATTCTACCTAGAACAGTGGTTCTTAACCTGGGTTCGGTGAGTCAGTCTTGGGGGTTCGGTGAAAATCATTTTAAAGGCAAGATATTTTTGCGAGTTTGAAAAAGAAAAAAAATACTCCGATAATTCCTTCAAACCGCCATCACAAGTTTAAAAAACAATAATGCCAGTTTATTCTAACAATCCAAATATAACATCTGGTTGCCAGTTTATTCTAACAATCCAAATATTACATCTGGTTGCCAGTTTATTCTAACAATCCAAATATTACATCTGGTTGCCAGTTTATTCAAACAATCCAAATATTACCATGTTTTGAATTTGTAAAAATCTAATTTTATTTTTCAAATTAGGAGGGGTTCGGTAAATCCATGTTATGTAACAGGTGGGGTTCGGTACCCCCAAAAAGGTTAAGAACCACTGACCTAGAAAAAGGTTCACTCTGTGAACACATAAATGTTTTTAAGTCCACGCTTACCTAACAATCATGTTAGCCTTTTATTAAATTTACAAAAAGAAGAAAAAAATATTCATTCAGCAGATTTAGATGTAGTCATTAGTCATATCCACATTTCCTGTTGTTAATATACTTGTAGGACCTTTGCCTCTTTATAAAATTTACAAAAAGAAGAAAAAAATATTCATTCAGCAGATTTAGATGTAGTCATTAGTCATATCCACATTTCCTGTTAATATACTTGTAGGACCTTTGCCTCATTATAAAATTTACAAAAAGAAGAAAAAAATATTCATTCAGCAGATTTAGATGTAGTCATTTTTAGTCATATCCACATTTCCTGTTGTTAATATACTTGTAGGACCTTTGCCTCCAAAACAATAGATCTCTAAGCCTTTCTATCTTGAGCAATGGATTGTAAATATAAAGAAAAGAAAGAAATCCAACAAATGACTAATTTGATTCCTAGTTTTTTTTTTCTATGTTGACGGATAGATGAAAAGAGACAACAAATTTGTTAGCAACGTTCGTTCACAAATTGTGTAGGTACCTACATGTTGTCGATCGGTTGAATACTAATCAAATGTCTTAATTCCGTTTGATGAAAAGAGCAAATTTTAATGGAGATACACTAAGGTTGTTGTAATATGAATATCATATAAAAACACTGTAATATATGAAACATATTTAATTTAAAAACCATTTTTGTAAAATTTTCTACAAAACCAAAATACAAAATAATGTTTTCTTTTGTAAAAGTAAATCTCGGGTAAATACTTAGATACACTAACATTTCTACAGTTGATCTTAAATAAATTACCAAATTGTATGGTTACATACACGTTATCTTTTAAATTTACTATTGCTTTAAGGTAAAAAAGGTTCTTTTTAGGTAAATTGTAAAACAAAATATTTAAAATCATACAAGTAAAAACAATATAGTACTTTGTAGAAAAAGCGGGAGTGGAAATTATTTTCTACAGTTATTTAAAAATTTCTTCGACTTTACCATCACGGCATTTCTTACAAATGGGAAAGGCAGTTATCCAGCTGCATTTAATAAACTTGCAAGCTGTCCTCTCTAGGCCTCCAAAAATTAAAACATTCGAGATGAGTGGCAAACCTTATCGCTAAATTTCAAATATCTTTAATTTTTCGAACACCTACCTTTTACCAGGATTTTGGATGTCAGATGGTATGAACATGTTACAAATGATGCTGTGCACCCGCGCACCTAGCAGAGACCTGTAATCTCCGTAATACAGGAGAGACGATGGTCCTGGCTGGGACATGTTTTGAGAACGCCCAATGATAGTTGGCCAAAAAGAGCTCTGTTCTTCCGTCCGCAGGGGCTCCGTCGGCCCGGGCGTCCCTCTTTCACAATACACCGTTCCTACGACAACGATATCAGAGCGCAAGGAATGTCGTGGAAAGAGGTGACGCAATTGGCGCAGAGACGCTCTGAATGGAGAAGGCTGGTTTCTACCCTGTGCTCCCGAGAGGAGCGTTGAGGGCGATGAGATGAGATGATGATACCTTTTACGAGTAGGGACAGGGCACAAAGTTCTTGCATTTTACTGGATTTTCCACACCTGCTTGAGTGAAGATATTAAGGATGTTGCTCAACATATACCTCAATCTGCACAACAAAAAGATTGTGCTTATTAACTTTGTATTTATAAAATGTTATCAAAATTTCATTTCTGTTTAGTTTACTTCATCTTCTTTCTCTTATAGATCTTAGATTGTATAATAAATCTAGAAGTTAATAAAGTGATCTCGATAAATTATTGAAAGAAAAGGAATATTTTTCACTTTTCCATAAAATTAATGTAAAATTAATAAAAAAATGCATTTATTTCAATACCGCCTGCGTATTAAAAGAAACCACATAAATGTTAAAGACTGAATTTGGCGAGCTTTTTAAAACGCTAAACTTTTTTCTTCCGAACGCTTACTATGTTAGTCTTTTACATTTCTGTTAGATATTTTCGTACGACTATTTTGCTTTTTCTTCTCAATTTTTGCAGCATCTGACAATTTACAAACGGTAACGATTATTCAAAACTGTCATCAACATACAGCAGACCAAGTTAAATAAATGTATCTTTACGTTGTACGAGTATTTTACGTAAATCTTTTTATTCACTTTAAATAAAACTGTGACTATATCCTTGCACTACATTCTAAGAAGAACTATTTCAACAATATTATTGCAGTACGATATAAATTTATTTTATTTATTCGCCTTTTAACACTCTTCTCATATACATACATAAACAGGATGGAGACAAACTTCCCCCATTCAGAACGATTCTCCACTTATTAAGTAACTTCCTCTAGCGACATTCCTATCTATTTATTTATATTATCTCAACATCTTCCAAAAGTGGAATAGCCAGCGGACAAACTGCATGTAATGAACATAGGTATATGTCATCCTCTTTGTGTTAGATAACTAAGATATTTAGGACGGGTGGCATATCTCATCGCTGAATAAAAAATGCTTAAGGTCTTAAAATTACTTATATTTTCATCGTAAACCTGCCTTATAAGACATATTTCCTTATAGGACATAGGAAGTATGTCCGGGTTAGTTGGAAGACATCGCATTTTAGCGATAAACTCGCCCTCTGTACATTGAATTGTATAACTGATATTTTTATGATATTGTTTTTATTTGTATAATTGTAACTGATGTACAGAAAAGATAAAAATAAATAAAAAAATGTGAGAGATCAATTCTTTTCGGAACTCTACGGGGAATTTTCCTATCAACTTACCTGATTATTGAATAAATTTTGAGTTAACAAAATTAATAAATTTTCATTGAATTCATTAGGACCTGGCTTTTTATTTTCAAATTATTTATTTTCAAATAGCATTTAAAATTTGCAGTGTATTCTACCCCTCAATTAGAATAATGCACATTTCCTCAAAGCTTATTCATACAACTTTCTCAACTGTTCCGTTGTAGTTTTAATTTTCATTGTCTATCATCCACAATGTATAAAAGTATTCATTTGCAAAAGCACGCTGAATATGTAGCTTTGTCTATTGTGCATCTGAAAATATGATGAAGTAAAGTTTTGAACTACAGCCTTATTTTATTTGCTCACGTAATGATGGAAACATATTATTAATTATGCAACTCGTTTTGTTTCTATTTTGTTAGCAGAAAGGTATTCCGAATAGTTAGAGATATGAAATATTAGAGCTTAAAAATTTAAGCCAACAAATTTCATCTTCAACTTTAGGTAAAGTTTATTTTTTTACTTGCAAAAGTTTTCAAAAATGAGGTCATATTTGATGAAATCTTTCAAATATTATCTGTCTGTGCTGCTTGATAACTTTCATGCGACATTTTTCACTGCTACTTGGCTACGTGATAAAATTATTCTACGAGTGTGGTTGACCTGTGTGTAAATACATTTCTTTTTTAACTTTGAAAACCCTTCTTAAATCAACTTATAAATTAAATTAATATATCTTAAATACAACAAATAAAAATATAAATAGTAAGATTACGGTTAAAATGTGACATAAATTCAAAAATAAATACAGATTTCAGAATATTTCAGGAGAGTTCTTTCAATTAATAGCAACAGTATGTCAAATGTGAACTTGACTTTTATTACTAAATATATTGCCATGGAACACGCTACTCCGTCTTGCACAAGTACCTAGCTATTACTACTAATATCCAGAAGGCATTGTTGTGGTCTATTTAAGCTTACAAATCTTACCCAATGATATATTTTTATGTATTAACTTAATGGAGAAACATGGCGCACTTTGTATTGAGTCTGGTTTGTGGTTAAATTTTACGACGTTCTACTGAATTGGCGCACGAATTGAAATTCGGTAAATTTCTTCCTTTTTTGTGGAAATTTTATACATTATTTTTAATCAAATTAGCCTGATTGTTATGGCTATGATATTTTTGTATCTGATTCGATAATATTAATTGCAATGACCAGGTTATGTAGATAGGTAGGTAGTCAATATGTGAAAGCCCAGAATCCTAAAAATGAGACTTTGAAATAAAAAAAGATGAATAGGTTGGCCTCAGAAAAATAAACAGTTGATACAATCACTATCGCTAGCATAAAATCAGACGAAAATAAGCACAAAAAATATCTAAAAATTTCATTGACAAAATAAATATCAAAATAGTGCTCGAAACTTAGAAATAATATAATTATTCGTTCATTCGTACCAACTAATGTAATTTCTTCACTTTTCTTTAGCCTGATGATGAGAGCGGAAGCTCTTGAAAACCGGCTTGCGTCCAATAAAAAGTCACTGTGGATATACTTTAAATAAGTGTTTTATTTATAATTAATTCAACGTGAGTTTCCACCAAGTACCGTCGGTTGAAAATATCAACTTTATTCGTTCATTGTTTTGAGTTTCCTTTTCAAAGGTTTCAATTATCGATGAAATGATTTAGTAATATTATCACGGTAAATAACTTTCAAACTAAAGAACATTACAGTATAACAATACAATTTTTTTAAGTTAAAGTATATATGTGTACTATGATATCACAAAAATAGTAGATTACAACACTTTTAAAATTATACATTTAAGTTTTCTTTATAAAAAAATATGAAGTTAATATCTATATGTATAAATAAAATATTAATTAGCGCCTTCAGAGATTAAATATTATGTTTGCCAAAACTTATTTATAATGAAAACGTTACATTCCAGATATCACATGTACCTATACACAATTTCTTTCGTTTAAAGTTCTTATGAGTTTCATAAAAAGAGTAACAGTTCAATTTATTTTATGAATAGTGTACATATGCTTGTATGAATGTTACGTCTACAATAAACATTTTAATTAAGCAGTACTGTATAACGATAATAAAACTTTATGGACCCGTTGAGAATACCTTATGCTTATTTACAAATTGTCTGCTATTTTAACAACAACAGTAGCACCTCATGATAAGCGCTTTTCCATTAGACTTGTGCATTTGAGAGGATTTTATCAAAAATATTACCCTTTCCATTCCTAGGTCTGAAGACTTGGATTGTAGAAGGTCTAGCACTGTTATATGTTGTAAATAAGGAAATTCAAATGCTTTAAACTGATGATTTACACCAAAACACCTGTATTTTAGAACACATTTGTTATAAGAATGGACAGGATAATCAATCTATCTATCTATCTATTCCCTCACGCCGTATCCCAAGTGGGGTAGGCAGAGAGAACGGAACGCCATATAGATCTGTCCTTACATACTTCCTTCGCTTCTTCAACAGTCATACAATTTCTCATGCACGCACGTCGATTTCTCTTACTCAGAACACGACCGTCCTTGAGAATTTGATCTACATGATCAAGCCATGTAGTTCTCGGACGCCCGCGCTTCCTCACACCCCTCCTTTTAGACAGGTATATCTTCTTTGTCACACTTTCCTCTTCCATTCGTTCCACATGACCAAACCATCTCAATTTATTTACGCGCATTCTATCCACAACACTCCTCTTGCATCCACTCATTTTTCTTACAATAACGGCATCTTTTACAAGTGGAATAACTGGTCTACTCACTGGGTTAATGGACATATTTGACATCATTTATGCACCATAAAATAGAATAATTTTAAGGCACTGAAAATATTAAACATAATTTTTAATGAAACAATCATCTTTAAGATACTCAAAAGCTGCAGAAAATGTATTTGATGCTATTTACTAAGCACAGACATGCTTCAATAGGCCCTGCATATAATATTATATTATATTGAAAAACATAAAAGGTTTGTTTATATCATCTATGCGTTATTAAATAATTTACTCTACTATAACATGAAACCATTTAATTAATTAATCAGTATTTTAAGGTGTTTTTGTACAAAAACGGTATTTAAATGTTATCCTGGAAATAATATTTTTATCATCAAATAAATCCATGCATAAGAGTCTAAATTTAAAAGAAAAACAAAGTAAAATTATTTCATGGGTGACACGAAGTGTTAACAACGTCATTAAAGTAAATATGTTCTTATTATTATTATTATGTACTTTTACACCTATAAAATATTCGTTTATATAAGATTTAACTTTATATAGTCGTGTTGAGGAAATTTCTAAAGTTGTTCAATTTACATTTCTACTTGAATAATGATGTTCACTTTCGAAATAATTCCAATTCTTAACTTTCGATGCGATTTGTACAAATATTTTTTTTATTTCATCGAATCATCAAGTAATACCTGGTAGGTATAAATGTATTAGGTATCTATATTTTATATTTATTTTTATTTTTTTATTTTATGTTTTACAAAAGATATTAAGGTTTTGTTATAAACCCGAATACACCTTTCACAGTAAACTACTAAAAGCTTGTGTCGTGAAAGGGGAGTTTGCCGGCAACTGGTATCGAACCACGGACCCCTTGTTCACGAGGCCGAGACTCTACCTCCAGGCTACCGACGAACATATAAAAATATATAAATAATTTAAATAAGTTTTTGAGTGTTCGGTTAAAGGCAAATATTTGTTAGATATTACAAATAAGCCATTATTTTAATGCCTTTTCCTCAATGATAGTGCATTACACCCTTCTTTAATATCTTCATTTATGGCACAGAGCCGACTTGTTAGTTCATTGCATTCAGTTAGCTCGCGGGCTACCTCTATTAAATATTTCCACACGATCATCTATTGATATGTGGAGGGAATGATCAGTATTTACTTTTTATTCAAATTCAGATTCAAATATATTTATTATTGATAAATATACAATTTACAACAATAATCATTTACTTATAATTATACAGTAAGCAAAACAATTCATTCCCTCAAATATGAGCAGAGCTCGTGCTTTGAGGAATAGTTCTATTATTTTTTACACGTACTCTTGCTCACAACAAATAATAAATAAAACATCAACAAAAAATAGAAATAAAATATAACAAGACAAATTAGTTGAAATATATACAAATATAGCATAATAGGTAGTGCAAAATAAAATAAAACTACTACTACTACTACTATACCATCACGGCATATCCCACAAGTGGGGTAGCCAGCAGACCAGCTGCATGTAAGAAACATGGAAGCTGTCCTCTTCGTGCCAATATAAAATCAAGACATTCAGGATGGGTGGCAAATCTCATCGCTGAATTTAAGGTGTACAATGTCTTAATTTTTTCGAACACCTGCCTTTTACAGGACACTCGAAAACTTACGGAGAAGAGTGGGAGACCAATTCTTTACCGGGTGCTCCACGGGATTAAAATAAAACATAAAAGCAAGAAAAGAAAAAATAAAATATAAAAGCAAGAAAAAAAAGAAAATGCAAAATAGACAAAATGTAGTAAAACAAAATAAATAATATATAAATAAATTAATATAAATAGAATATAATAAATAATACTTATATGTATTTTATTTATCATATTTAGTTGTTACTTGTACGTAAAAGGGTATATTTATTTTATAATTGATCCTTATTAGCATGCCTCTTTCGCTTCCTCCACATACATAAAAAATTTCATATTATATGCACGCCAATATCTCTAACTGAACAGGCGGTCATTCTTGAGAATTTAATCCAATTTAGTTAAACCACATTGTTCTCAGATGTCCGCGCTTTTTTTACACCCTTTTATTTAGACAAATATACTTTCTTTGTCTTCCTTATCCATTTTTCATTTTAATAGGTCAGAGAAAATTATAAAGTGATGTTCTTCACAATATTGTGAAGAACATCACTTTATGATAATTTAAGATAGACCCACCTGACACTCGGATACCTCAAGAGTTGAAGACTCTTATTCATCCGCATATTCAAACCAAAGTTGTCCTCACTGGTGGATCTTTGGGCAGGCATGAAAGTTCAGCCGTTCTAATAATCAGCAAATATTTCGTTGTTACTATGAAAAGATTTGTCTCCCTTGTTATAATTACCATTCGGAACAGTCTATTTAGCTGTATGTAGTCGGCACTAACTTAGAATGGTAATGGACTCTATAAGAAATTTTATGTATTGAGTTTCATAATTTACAAAAAAACTATGCTACTTACTTTTCAATTACCGATTCAAAGCCCCGTAATCTCTTATTTAAATAGAAATAAAACTTAACGTGAAATTTATATTGTCTTTGAACACCTTTTCAAAGTATTTTTAAATTTCCTGTGCTTAAAAACTTTTTCTTTGATCTAAATATTAATTAATTTCGGTTTTAAATTAACAGACACTAAGAATTTGCATAAATACTTTATATAACATAACTTTACTTATGCAGCTATTTCTGCCCACTGCTGAACTATGCAATGTCTTCAGGCTTCTCTGTCCTGAGCCTTCTATAATCAGTTACCGGCAATCCTTCTAATGTCGTCAGACCATCCTGTGGGAGGTCTTCCGTAACTCCTTTTATATTCACAAGGTCTACACTCCACCACCCTTTTTGTCTATATTTGATCTTTGAGTCTAGCAATATGCCCTGCCCGTGACCACTTTATCCTTCTTTCGACGACATCCGAATATTTTATAGACATGTATTTATCAAACTATTGACTTGAACATGTACTGGAGAACTTATACTAAAATATTGGTTAAATTATTCATTTACTAATTTTCTTACTGGACGAGTTTTACATAGAAATACTTACATTTATTAAAAAAGACGATGAATACGGACAGGGTGACTTTATTGCAAAGGTCCCAAACTCTCCAACAAACGCAATTATTGAATTTTATCAAATAATATATTTTCGTTTACATTTGCATTGACAGAAAAATAAAATATTCATGTGGAATTAAAAATAAAATAATTCACTTTGATACATAGTTTAAACATGTAACTACATCGTAGAATAGAAAGGTGTGACGTAATAAAAATCCTCCAGATTTATGTCAATAATATTTCTCGTCAATAAAAACCTGTTCTCAAGTAAACATGACACCCGCTGGGGTCAATAAATATCGTAAGTGGTTGTGAAATGGTCATCTTATATAACAATATATATGTTACACCATCATGAAAATAAAGTATTTTGTAGGCCTCTCAACACTGTTGCCAAATTCCGCCTAAATATTTATTAGGGTCTTTTCGTTTCGGCAGATCGTTACAATATAAAAATCTTTTCACCATCATACGTGTAATCGATTTCTCTACCTAAAGTAAAACGTTTTTCTTTGAACCTTTCGGGCAAATCGGAATAAGGGGAAAGACTTAAATTATGGTAGGTTTAGGAGATTGGAGCCGTAGTTCAAATGTTCCTAACGGCGGTAGTTTCCTCCGTATTTTATAATATATGATAAAACATAGGTAATAAGATTTTACCATGTAAGTTGTTAAACTTAAAAAGTCTGATTCTAAATTTACCTTTATGAAATACGATTTGAAATTTTTGACATAAAAATTGTTTATAGGATTCATTTATATCAATTAATCCTCAAATAGTAAACATAGCTTTTTCCTCACACTGAGGATAATTCGAAGCACCAGGCGAAAAAATTGGTTTCTCACACTTTTTAGTATGTTTTTGAGTGTTCTGTAATAGACAAGTGTTCTTGTACTTCAGTAACGAGGTTTGCAACCCAGTCTTAGTATTTTATTTTTTTGTTGGCACAGAAACAGCTTATTTATTGCACGCGAAAAACCAGTTTTCAACACCCGATTGTTTTTCATTCAATTCCAACTCAGTATAGTGGGAATTCAAAGTATTAAATATAAATAATTGCTTTTTATTATATTTTGTGCCGTTATCTTTTTTCTGGTTTTAATATTTTAGGTACTCATTTCAGCGATAGCCAATTGAGGTAAGAACAACTATACATGGTTATTGATGACACAAATAAACTAATCTTAATGATAAGTATATTTTTAATAAAAACAATTTAATATCACAGTTTAATAAACTTTTATTATTTTATTTATAACTTTTCAAAACCTAACTATTTTTATCAAGAAATATTGTATTGATTTATTTTATGATAAAGACGGATGAAGGATGTCACCATCTGACGTTGGGATTAAAATTCTCGATAAAATTTTGTAATAAACCTTTTGTTAACGAGATAAATAAATTACATCCCTCAATGATCCAATATTGTGAATATTGCGGACATGAACCTAAATTTCAATCACAGAAATAACACTAAAAGCAGTTTTGAGAAATTTACCGAATTCAGAGAACATAATTATAAACCCCTTGTACAATTTCCCTTTATTCGTTGTTTAATTTTTGATTGTATTTCTTTATTTCATTGTCATCTTAATCATAAATCACTTAATTTTATTTTATTTTAAGATGTATATACGGCAATAAGCCTTTTACATTTTTACATAAATTTGAAATATATAGATGTATACTCGTATATGACCTTTCATTCATGGAATGCATGTTGCACATGCGTTTCGGATGAAAATCAGGTCATTCAGTCATTTATATATGTGTAAACAACAACAGGTACAAGGTTGGTGCACTCTACTATCTTAGTGCCAACACTTATGTATGCAAGTGAAACGTGGACATGGTTAAAGAAGGATGAAAGTGGCATAAATGCAGTTAAAATGAGATCGTTGAGAAGGATGTGTGGTAAAAGTCTGAGAGATCGTGTGCGTAACAGTGGTATTCGAAAGGAATGTGGAATGAAAGTTGATGTAAAAACAAGGATGAATGTAAATAAGTAAAGATGGTTTGGGCACGTGGAAAGAATGAATGAGGACAGAATGACTAAGAAGATATATTTGGCTGCGAGGAATGGTGCTCGGAGACGTGAACGTCCGAGGATTAAATGGCAAGATCATTTGAATCAAATCCTACAGGACGGTCACGTGTTGAGCGCATTGAACAGGAGAGCATGCATGAGGAATTGTATGACAGTAACGGAAGCGAAAGATGTATGCAAGGATAGAAGGAAGTGGCGCTCGATCCTTTCTGCCTACCCCGGGAGGGAAGCGGCGTGATGGTATGTATGTATGTATATGTATGATAAGCAACAATGGGTAAAATGATTCATAGTGTCGACTGATCAAACACTTACCAGAGATTAATATAATTATTATGAATAAAAAAAAAATATTAAACAAACATATAAATTAACAGCATAAACAGGATTACATTAACAATATAAAAAAATAATATTAATTTAAAATTAACAAAACTTTAAGTACGATTAATTGAAATAATTTTTAAAAATATATGAAGAAAATGTGTGACCCTAATATAACTTTATCTATCCACTGCTAAATATAAAAATGAATATAATTCTTAATAAAATTGTACATTAATAATGCATGTATTTCATAAAGAATGAATAAATTAATTAAACAAATATTTAAAACATCTACGTTTTTCCAGGCATTTCCATATTGGGCTATTTTTACTTACTGGTAATGTTGGGATAATAATGACCCAGAAGACCAGGCAGACCAGTGACCACTTGGATGTCTACAACTACCTACAACTTTGCCCTCGCCTTTATCCCAAATAAATGGGATATAGGCGAGGGCAAAGAAGGAGACTGGTGATATTAGGATCTTATTGTTTCTCATGTCACATTGTTTACCTACATTTTTTTAATAATCAAAAAAATAGTGACTGTAGTATCAAAACATGATTCTTTTATTATTTTGTACTAGTGGCAAACCTTTGCTATAATATAGTATAATATAATATTACTTATGTATTTTATATCACCTGATGTGCAGATGATAGCGGGCCCACCGTCACGCAAACAATGTTATTTATTTTCAGTTGGAATGTTTTCAGATTAATTTATGACTCTGAATTCAGTAAATTTTCATTAAAAACGTATTTTTATAATCCGAATTTATTATTTCTTTGTGTTTATTGAATATTGTATTAAATTTCAGAGACAAAATTTCTCTATAAATATGTTCTTAGAATAGTATTTATTCGACATGACAAAAAACTTTATTAATTTTATATATTCAATGAATATTCTAGATAATTCAAATACGAAGATATTTTTATCATAAAAAACATGATATAAAACATAAGTTTGTGTATTTTTTTCTGTAATACGCATTAAGTAGATGCATTACATTACGCATTTTGCTGACGTAAATGCTTTAGAATTAAGATTACATCCAACATATTTAAAAAGTTTGATTAATGCGTGAGATATAAAACATCTAGCCTATTCATATTTCAACCTTCTTCTGAAGTCAGAGATAAGGCAAAAACCTCTTGCATTCTGAAAAATTTATGCAAGTTCCGTCACTTTTTCCATGATATTTTTTACTCTCTAATATCAATGAAAGGAAAATATACAATACCAGAGTCACATTTTAACCTCTTAATATTATCTCCAAACTCATAGTAATGGAAAAGTTTGATGACGATATGATCCTGGCATACAAACTCGGATCTATATAATATAAAAAACTGGACCGATTGGAGTAATAAGGCGTATAGAGGAACTCTACTCTCTGACGCATGATACTAAGAAAATGATCATCAGCGTTGAAGTAGCCTGCAACTTCTATTTTATATTTTGTTTCCATAATATTTTTTTGTTGCTGCCTGGAGAAATATGAGGGAGGCCTATGTTCAGCAGTGGACAGATGTGGCTGTATAGATAGATAGATAGATAGAATATTTTTTTGTAGGTACACAACTCAAGATAAAACATTCACGATTATATTATGACTTTTACGTAATTTCTACCTCTTTCAAATGTTTATTTTGAAATATGTATTGTAGACTTCTGAAGGACGTTTAGAAACTAACGATTTCACAATAATAATATAATTTTAAAATAACTGAGGTTTCTTTTAAATTGCAATATTATGTATATGAAGCAGACGTTGTACGGTGCAATTTAATTTTATTTACGACCTCCAATTGTAATAAAGAGGTTGCTTCTACTTGGTGCTTGTGAAATAACGGCGCCATTTGTTAATATTTCACCTTGGATGAAATAGAAAAATTAACAATTTTATTTTGATAGAAATATTAGGCACATTATATTGATTTATCGTTGAAAACAAAATACCTACTTGTTTTACTTTGTTATGATTTATTATCAAACCTTTGTTTGACTATTTGAATAAAAGAATAAAACACAGAAATCTTTTGTGTCTGATATTTTTGAACGTAATTTAGAAATGTCTAGATTAAAAATATTTTAATAAATATGATTCAACTTGCTTAAATGCACATAAATATACTTTAAATGAAAATCTCAAGTTATTTGAGTTTTTTTAGCATTATTAAGTCTCCATGATTATTATACGTTAGTCTGCTGGCTTCTACACTTGAATATTAAACCTGGGTAGTAAAGTTAGATACATCTTATTTCTGACAAAGACGCTGGTGATCCACTTTCACAATACACCGTTCCTACAACAATGTTATCAGAGGCTTAGGAATGTAGTGGAAAGAAGTAACCTGTGCTTGTTCAGCCATCTCTCCACTGTTGGATGTAGACCTCCTCCAAATTCTTCAAAGTTCCTCTTTCTTGAGCCAGTATTGCCCATCTCCTACCCATGACGGGGATCATTTCATCAGCCCATCTTTTCTGGGCCCGACCTATTCCTCTTCTTTCATCCCAAGTTCAAAGTTACTTAATAAGCTCAAAATCACCCTAAATAGTAAAGCCTCATTTTTTCTTCGTATTTCAAAAGTAATACAATGCTGAACCCACTTATCAGACTTCATGATTACAATTTCATCAGCAATGTCGACCTTTAAATCAATCACGTTGTGGCCTGTCGAGGTTTGAACTGGCGATGGCAGGCGGGCGGACGGTGTTTTGTTGAAATGTAACTGAATACATTGTATTATTATAATTAGTGGGTCAAACCACACCCTCTACCTTATATTGAGTGACAGGACGTGAAATCTGTTTTGTGTCAGGAATACACCGCACTATTATTATGTTCCCCTTGTAGTGAATACATTTCAGAGGCTAGGTATTTTTAGTTGTAAGTTGTATAATTTTCTTGTCATTACTTCGCCCACTGTATATTTTTAAATCGTTAACTGTTTGTTTTTAACGATGTGATTCTTCTCATCTGCTACTTAAACTGCAATTTTTAAATTATTGATCTACCTGTGTTTAATACTACTTATATTTTTTTCTGATTTTTAATTTTTGTTTTTTTCAACTAAAATTCAGTATACACTTAGTACATAACATAGTTTATCTAATACAATTGTAGAAATTTTTGCAGCTCATTTTTAACTTGTTTGTTACTCGGAATTAGTTGCAAACTTTTTTTTTGTCGAACAAATTATTTCCACATTGGTATCGCTGAAGAACTTCCCAATTAACTCAGTGAGAAAATTCAGTTGGGTTATACAGAATTAAATACATACGGCTTTTTGGTATAAATTATTCGAAATGCTCTTCACAAAAACATTATTTATGATTTAGACACCTACCAAATTTATCTTTTGACACACATACATAGTTAAGAGGGACAATGCACGATGAGTTCTTGACTTCCAATCTTAATCGTTAATCTTGTTAATTGGGTTTTAATGACTGAATCTAATTTCATAGTTTCCTTACGCAGCAAGATCAAGCTATAATCTACTAGATATGATTATGAAAGAAAATAGAAAATATGCGTGCAACACGAAATTAAATACATTTGTTCAAAAAACCTTGTTGAGGTGGTTTTGTGAATATACCTACATGTACAAACAAGATTCGTGGAAGGAATCAATTCGTTTCATGGTCTGATGGCTTTGTTTAATTTAATTAAGTAAGTGAAATGGTTCCTAGGTTTGCAGGTAGGTATATGTTTACGTATTTATTTATATAATATGTTCTCTACCCATCTACCTTCTTAGGAGTGAATGGTAGAAAAATTGGGTTTACACTCCATTGGGTCGACTTGTAAAAATTGTGTAACAGAAAATTCTTATTAATACGTTTTCTGTAGGCATTTTTATCTAAAGCGGCTATGAACGAATTTTATGTTACCATAAAGCAAATGAATTAATGTATCTTAACATCTTAACAGACTAACATAAGATCTGTAACTTTGACTCAAAAACTTATTATCAAAATTATACTCCGTAAACCAAGAATATTCCCCACGGATGAACTCTTCACAATTTTCGAGGTACCTACAGTGGAGCAGTTGTATAGGAATATAGCAGTACTACAGATACATAAAGAAACTTTTGATGGTCAGGTCGTTGATACAGTCCGGAGTCGAAGGTCACATATTGCGGGTAATTTATCTGTACCTATGTGTAGGAAAACTATTACACAACATCATTACATCTACCAGGGTACAAAATGGTTTAATGGGCTACCAAAGGAACTGAAAAACGTCGGGAATTATAGAGTATTTAAAAATAAAATAGGTTTATTGAAAAAAAAATTAATTGTTAAGTAGAATATATCTAGAGTAAGTATTAGTTAAGTATATTATTATTTGCCACCCATCCTGAATGTCTTGATTTTATTTTGGCACGAAGAGGACAGTTTGCATGTTTCTTACATGCAGCTGGTCTCCTGGCTACCCCACTTGTGGGATATGCCGTGATGGTATAGTAGTAGTAGTAGTAGTATTATTGTTTAGATGTGTAAAATTAAGAATACTGTAAATCTATCCCATACACAAGTATAACTCTTTCAATGGGATAGTAAACAATAGATTTTTAAGTGTATTTTAGTAAATGTGTAATATATATGTATTTTTGTGATATTTTTCCAATAAATAATAAATAAAAAAAAAAAAAAACTTTGCTGTAGTAGGTATACGGCGTATTATAATAAGGCAATATGATTAAAAGTTGGAATTATTTTCTTTTTTCAAAGGCATTCCGTTCGGTTATGAATAATTGGAAAAAAAATGCATTTATTAATTAAAACTTATAGCCTCTGTGGCTGAAGTACCAACTTTTTTTATATATTTTCGAATTAGTAGTTATGGAGAAAATTTATTACTTCCATTAATACAACACGATCATGGCATATTCCACAAGTGGGGTTGCCAGTGAACTAACTGCATGTAATGAACATGCATATAGTCCAACCCATGCTATTAATAAAAATATCAATTCAGAATGAGCGGTACGCCTTATCGCTGAATTTTAGATGTTAATTATTTTATAGGTGAGGTTTTACGAACACCTACATGCCTTTTACAGGACCCTCGAAAACTTACAGAAAAGAATAATAGAAGACATATTATAAGCTAGTTAATATTGAATTGAGACTGAAATAAATAAATAAAACCCATCTGAGTCATGTTTATAAAAAGAATTAAGTTTCGAAAATGTATCTTAGTATTGGAATAGAGAAAAGAAACCATAATTTGTTTTGTAATTTATCACTAACGTCTTACTGCGGCCTTGGCTTTAAACATGATCAGTAGAAAGATACGTGATCTTTAAACTACTCGAATACCTTCAGACCTGTACGAATTACGACTCTTACGTGATGAGTAAGATGGAACAAATAGAAATAATTCAAACTAATGGAATTAAAACGTTAAAAAGATCTAATGGTTTTCAGTCTTCAAGTAGTTCCAGGCTTTTTGGTTAACCGAAAATTTGAAATGCTCTGTAAAAGTCAAATACGAAGAATATAAAATAAAAAACGATTAGATCAATAGACACTTCATATTCATGAAAAATGCAGTAAACATGAATACGCGATTGTATAAATCATCTTTCTGCATAATCTTCTATTTAGAATAAAATATTTTTCACGTGTTTGAGTTTATATCTTCTTATTAAAATGTCATGTCAGGTCCCCCTGGCGTGGGCTTCTCTGTCCTGTGCTAGCCGGAAAAGCTCTTCCATAGGATATTTCTTAGTCAGGACATTTGCCGCCTTCCCACACCGCGACTACTCTTAATTCTTCCCTTCAAGATGAGTTGGAAGCAAACCATATTTCTCATTCCAAAATACATGTCCCAAATATGATTGTTAAGGAATGTATTTAGATACGTCAAATCTAAAATAGTTAAATTAAAGATTTTTAATTGAAAATATAAATGTAAGTTTTTTCTCTTTGTAGTGTTGCAAATTCGGTTTAATAAAATTATGTAAATAAAAATATTATTAATATGAAGTAATACCAAATCAAATCATAGCTGATAATCAACTGGAGTTTCCGTCTAATTAGAGAATATTCTACATTATCAAAGACATTATTCATATATCATTATTATTCATATGTACTTGGTGTAAACTACTCGGAGAATAATATTAACATACAATCCACACTCAATTTGCTACATGAATTAATAATTGTGTGTAATATCAAACGTTTCTCACCTTAACTAATCTTGCTACGAATTTGAAATCATCACAATTAATATTCTCAGCCTAGTAATCAAACAATTTACGTAGTAGGTAATCCTACCTGTTATAAATTAGCATTATAGCTTCTACTGATATGCCTTTGTGTTATGAATGATAATATTTTTTAGACTTAGTTAAAATATTCTTCGGTTGATTTCTCGATAAAGAATAAGGTCTCTTGCTCTTTTATTTTGCTTTCGAGTGTCTTGTAAAAGGCAGGTATTCGATATATATTATTAGACATTCCAAATCTTTGTCGTTTAGTCAGAAGATGACATGAATTTTTATTACATGCATACGCACGAATGGAATAATATGTCGCGATGGTTTATTTATAATATCAGTTATTTTAGAAGGATTAACTATGTAACAGTTACGAGACATTTTGAATGTTTTTTAAATATTCTACAATGCACATCCGTTACTTGATTTTTTAAAATCGCGATCGATTTCGGTAAACCTTTACCATTGACGAGCGAGATAATACTGACTAATATTTTTGTTAAAACATCTACAAAAACAAAATAATTGAAAACAATAGCTGCACCTGTTAAGGATTAGGCATTGTAAACATTGTGAGAAGAGGTGATTTATAATGATTTATTACTTTATTTACAATATTTACGTTATTAGAAATTAATAAAGCTTTGAATTCAAACGTAAATATTGTAAATAAAGTAATAAATCATTATAAATCACCTCTTCTCACAATGTTTACAATGCCTAATCCTTAACAGGTGCAGCTATTGTTTTCAATTATTTTGTTTTTGTAGATGTTTTAACAAAAATATTAGTCAGTATTATCTCGCTCGTCAATGGTAAAGGTTTACCGAAATCGATCGCGGGTTTATTTATAGTTAAAATATTGCAATGTATTCTCTTTTCATACGTAAGACGTGTGTCTTTATTACAATGGAAAAATATTGAAAAAGTTATTCGGTTTATGTAATAGTGACAATTATTTTATATAATTATATTGTCATTAAATGTATTGTTATGTATGAATTAACTGGCTTGAAAACTAAAAAAAAGTGTGTGGATATCATCTTATATAAAATCACAACAAAACTTCGTCAAAGATATTTAATAAAAAGTTATTTTATGAAATTACAAATGTTAAGTCACTTACAAATGAGTAACTATAATGAATTATTCGCGAGATACTCATCTTATACAAAGATTTAGCGAATACTTGTAACTTAAAACAAACTTTAAATTGTGTTTCTTCATGCGAATGTCTTTGAATGTCGAGGAAATAGTATGTGACAAAGCAAACATCCGAATATAATCAAACTGAGAATCGTACACATCTACTTGTATGTACATAGTTTTCAGTCAAACTTTCATTTACCTATAATGATATAAAATACGACATTCTCCAAACAAACTCTCGTGCAACAATTCATTTGAGAATTCTCTACTCAACTTTAAGTAGAATTTAATAAAGATGCATACATGATGTGATGAGTTTTGCCTTTATCGGTTGTGATTTCAGTATAAATATTATCCTCAATAGATTTCTAATGCATTTAGGTACTACATACTAGTCACGAACTTAAGTACTAAAGTTGCATTGTAAAGTAACGCAAGTTTTGAAGTTTCATACGAGTTAGAATACTGGTCTTACATTAAATATATTATTATTATATCATTGATTACGACTTATCGACTTACTGAATGCATGTTGATTCTTGACTTTATGATCTCAAGGGATAATACACAACTTTGTAAAATATTACTGCAGTAGCAATTCTTTTAGAGATTCGCAATGTGATTTCATCTTTTCATAAATTTTGTTTCCATACAAATACAAAAACAACACATTTGTGGGTTCGAACATTTCTAAATAAGTCTAGTGACTTCCGAGATGCCTCCGACTGGGAGAAAGTTAACAATAAACAAAACAGAAATGCCTACATTGGGTGAAACCAGCCAGTTTTTTTTCACTCAGTAATATTTTCAAATATTGTATCTAAAACCAATCAGATATCTCGTTTCTTGGAGAATCACGTTAACACAATGTACTTGTAATATTGTGCAAAATATAAAAGCAAGAAGTGAAAAGCCATTTTTTATATCTTAGAATCTACTATTTAATTTACTATCAAATAACTACTACCACATCCCACAAGTGGGGTTGCCAGTATACCAGTATACCAGCTGTATGTAATATATATTCAAGCTGTCCTCTCTATACTTACATAAATTAATAGGTTCAGGATAGTTGATAAACCTCAGCGCTAAAATCAAGATGCAAAATATCTATCTTTATTTTTTAGAACATCTGCCTTTTACAGGATACTTGAAAACCTACGGAACAGAGTGGAACACCAATTTTTTTCAATCACTCCATGGATCAAGATCAAAGAAAAAGTTTGAATTAATTTGACAACCATGTTCCTCACTTATTTTTTTTAATATTTTAATATTAAGACATGTATTTACTTGCACTTACCCATTTGAAATTACTTGGTATGTTTTTTCGTACTGTTATCTTTGTCTAGTATGCATTATTTCACTTGATTGTTTTATTTTTATTATATTCTTTGTAATTATTTTGTTTAAAATAAATATTTATTTATTGGAGAAATTATCATGATTTGAATACTAGATCAACGCGAATAAATTTATTAACTTTGATATGATAAAACCTTATTAACCTTCTAAGAAGGTAGAGGTTTTGTTTTGATATTAATTATGTATTACATTAAATTTACTCAAACGACTCGAAATATAAAGTTTATTACTGAAAAACGACCAATAATAATGGTTTATAGCAAAATTTGATGAATAATAATACAAATTAAATAGAATATTCATGTTTTTAGGTATATTAAGTTACGTATCCTTTATTCTTTGAAACCATCAATAGTCATAAAACATGATTTTGATTTATTTATTACAGACATTATTTCAATAATGGAAACAATAAAATGTTATAAAATACATTCGTTTATTGACAATAAATTTTGTAATCGATTCTTGAAAAAAAATCCCCCACAGAATTTGACCTGAATGGTTACATGAAGTTCGTCTACTTTCTATGCTCCTTGTGATATATTCCATTATGTTGTGTGTTGATAGATATAAAAGAAATTACGTCACAATATAGATACACAGTATATTGATAGATATCTTATTAATTTCTAGTGCTGAATAGATATTGAACTGTTTTATAACATATTCAAATGTCATCGTTATTATCTGCAAATCAATGCTACTAATAATAAAAATTCTTCATTCTAATGCCATCATGCCATATTCCAGTGTCATTGTAATTTGTCAGACGAACCATCATCAATCATCCTTTTGCAATGTGGCACAATATCAGCTGATATGTCACTGTGTCAATAATGAATCAAAAGCCGCACTTCGAACCACAAATATAGCACCTTTGTACTTCACAAAAGGCGAGAATTATATTTGGACAATGAATGGATGAATGATAAAATATTATACAATGTCGATGGTTTGATACTTTACTTGACAGTGGTTTTAAGGTGTATTTTGTGGTGGAAAAAAACAGCATTACATAATTATTGTCAATTCAATGACTTAGCGTAAATAAACCGCTATATTTTATGCCATATCATGATTTGTTACAACACTTCCTTTGTAGGAAATCAAAACGTCGTCGGTCAGTAACCTAATGGTAGGGTCTTAGATTTTTTATTCTATGAATAAAAAAAACATGATTTTTGTTTAGAAAATGAACAATTTATTGTACATAGAGCATTCCTTCATATGATAGACCTCAATGACGTTAAGTAACAAATTAGCAATAATGCAGATGAAGAAAGTAAGAAGTGTGATTCAAAAGTGATTTTTATAATAAAAAATAGAAACAAATGTGTGGAATGGGTTTCAGAAAAAAAAACTGAAAAAACGATCTAGTGTTTGACGAAGTTTTTTGTGTAAGTAACTAACTAACTTCGCTCTTCAACGCTTCTCTTAAGAGCACATGGCAGAAGCCAGTCTTCTCCGTCTGGAGCGTCTCTACCCTAATTTAGTGACCTTTTCCACGATATTCCCAGCGCTATAATGTCGTATTCATTTGTAAGTAAGCGGTTCTAAAATACTGTGGTAACAAGATATAGGGACATGAGTCAGTTTTGCGGTATTGAGTTATTTCCACCACAGAAATATAGGTATATGTCATATTCATGGTGTTTTACAATTTAAGTACACTCAAAAATTTACAGAAAAGAGTAGGAAACTTATTCTTTGCTAGATAACCAACGGTTTACGTTTAAAAATAACTTATTCTTTGCTAGATAACCAACGGTTCACGTTTAAAAATAACTTATTCTTTGCTAGATAACCAACGGTTCACGTTTAAAAATAACTTATTCTTTGCTAGATAACCAACGGTTCACGTTTAAAAATAACTTATTCTTTGCTAGATAACCAACGGTTCACGTTTAAAAATAGCTCGTTAATGCATGTCTACTTTAACCTTTAAGAAATATACTTAAGAATACAATACGTATTTATGACATGAAGAAGACGACTTGCATATTTATTATTTGTAATTCATCCGCTGGCTATCCCAACCGTGGGTTATCCTGTTATGGTATGATTGATGAGATGATTATTGTGAGGTATTCGCTATGATGAAATAATACCATAATATATATATATATATATATATATATATATATATATATATATATATATATATTATATTAAGACAGAATACTATCCTGTGTTGCTATCAGTAAAATTTATTATTTAATCTATGATACATATGATAATAGATAATATTATCTAACAATTTATATAACCCCGAGCTGAATAATAATTGATTTGCTCTAATATTTTCACAGAATAATGTAACGTATGTTTTTTTATGAATATAATAATTCAATACATACTGTATCAATAACAATTTTGTACTGAATAATATTCATAAAGAGGTTTTGTGTTATCAAAATATGGTTATTGCATAATTACCATCACAAGTAGTATGAACTATTATATAATATAATGCATAAGTTGCAATTGCTTTGGTAAAACATAATATGCTCCGGCAAAGAGTAAATCCACTTTTTTCCTTGATTTTTGAGTGTCCTCTAAAACAATATTCCGCAACCGGTGTGCTGCGGGCCAAATACGCGGCCATTTTGTTTTTGAGAATTCGGATATTGGGTTAAAGTACCTGATTCTTAATGATTCGATATTCTTTAAGAAAAACGAGTTTTTGAATTATTTCAAATTCCTATACCATTTTGAAAATTTACGAAGGGGGGGGGGGTAGAAATGTAAACACGTAAGATCCGGTATTGACAAAAACAATCGTCTGTACAAATACCCGTTTCATTGTAGAAAAAAGTGCTTTGAGAAAATATTCTGTAAGAAAACCGAGGAGTTTTTAAAATATTTCAAATTCCTATACCATTTCGTAAATTTATCGACAGGGGGGTGGAAATATTTTAATAATCGAGACCACTGTGTGTTGCAGAATTATAGAAAGAAGATTCTAGTCGTAAAACATTCTACCTTTAATTAACAAGCAAACTGTTTTCTCTGTGCCAACGAAACTAAGATTTTCAAAATAGGTGGTAAATGTCGAGTTAAATTTAAGATATTAAATATCTTTATTTTTTGAACACCTGGCTTTTACAAGACACTTGAAAACTTACAGAGACCAAGTCGTTGCCGGGTGTTCCACAGAACTTCGTAGAACAAATAGGTATAAAATTTGATATTTGATTATTCATCAGCAATATTTACAAAAAATATTCTCCAAATATCTCAAATCCTTCCCAGAATCTGTGTCAAATTCTGGTACTTATACGTAGAGCTTACTTTTTATTTTATGAAATGTATACGCAGTCCATGTAGGTTACGATGATGATGTGAAAATAAACAGAGAAATGTGTGCTCTGATTAGTATGTATTACAGAACCAGGCTGAAATTGCTATATACTCGTTTGTATTTCATGGAGTATTTATGAGAATGGCTAGTATAAGATTGCACTGCACAGTAGTAAAACATTTACACGAGTGCTCAATCACTGCTATATTATTATGTCATGTACTAGTAAAAGATTTCATTTTATCTTCACCAATATTGTATCCTTGGTCAGTTTCATGTATGTATTCAAAAATGGTGTGAATTGGAATCGAAAGTGGTATTAACTAAATAATATAAATCTGCATGTTCTTAACAATTAAATCCAATTAAATTAATATGAAAAATAGAAGAACAACTCAATTTATTTATTGTAATCGCATAAATCCACAAACTTACACCATTCATGTCCAAAAATCTCGTCAACTCAGTAGTCGGATTACACAAAAGATTTGGCAATTCTGGGGGGAGAGAATTTGTGTGTTAATAAAGGAAGCACATCTAATAACTACTATAACATCACGATATGTCCCACAACTGGGATAGCCAGCAGATCAGCTTCATATTATAAAATGCAATCAGTCCTCTCCAAGCCAACAAAAAAATGGAAGATGGCAAACCTCATTGCTGAACTAAAGATGTAAAATGCCCTTATTTTTCAAACATCTGACTTCTGAACAACACTCAAAAACTTACGGAAAAGAGTGGAAGACCAATTCTTTGCCGGGTGCTTTGCGGAACAGGTACACATTACATTTCAAAAACTGATAATGTTAATTAGTAATCTAAAATAAATTTATATTTTTCAACCCAGCACTAGAAAAGGTATGAAATCGGACCAAGTTTTATAATTTTGATCAGTAACAAGTTTTACAAAGCAATAGTTCGTCGGTAGCCTGGGGGTAGAGTCTCGGGCTCGTGAACAAGGGGACCATCGTTCGATCCCAGGTGCCGGCAAACTCTCCTTTCACGACACAAGCTTTTAGCTTACTGTGAAAGGTGTATGAGGTTATATTTGGGTTTATAACAAAACCCAGATATATCTTTTTTAAAAAAAAAAAAAACCGTATAAATGACGTACGACATAGAGTTCACTCTTTAAGCTTTATGTTATTGTTGTTTGTACTCACTCATGTTGGACCGAGTAGGTATATTGCTCTAAGCTACCGCTAATATACTACGGACATGTTCAGCTGCAAATTGCGATACATATTGTGCTTTTCCATTGTATTGAAATGATTTATACAAACTTTCAGTAATATTTCTTAGGGATGTCCGGATATATGTATATGTTTTTGACGCTCATCATTTGCATTATTAAGATGACGAAGATTTTTGTATGTTCTGTTTTCTTACTCATTTATTTATTTTTTACTGTACATTGATAACAAACAATTAAACCTAAAAATTACATGTGCATCAAGTAAGGCAAATACAATAAATAAATTAATTTATGATAATTAATATAAGAGATACAAATGTATAACATAATGTATAATATGAAATTTATTACTGAGATGTGTAGATGTTAATTATATTTTAGAACCACTCTAGATTAATTATTCCAGTTAATTCTACTCACCAATATACAACATACCTACCTAGTTAATTTTTATTCAAATAGGTTGACTATTGATGAGTAGGATTAAGTGGAATGATTAATCTAGAGTGGTTCAAAAGTATGATTAACACCTAAATTTTTAATAATTCAAATGTTTTTGTGTTTACACTGTGGAAATTCATTTATAATTTTATTAAATAAAATATATAGAAATATATTATTGAGCACTGTTTAATCTCCACTTTGTAAGGTTAGATACCGAACTTTTTCGCCTATACTTGTACAGTATAGGGAAACAGTACTTAGGGAAACAGTTTCCCTGAAGATGCCTACAAGTATAGGCGAAAACGTTCGGTATGTAACCTAACAAAGTGGAGATTAAACAATGCTCAATTATATATATTTATATATTTTGTTTAATAAAACCTAAATTTTTATTGAAAAGAATATCGATGATTACTCTGTATTCAGCATCACTTATTGTGTAATGATATAACGTTGTATAATTGTGGAACTTGCAATCGTATAGTATGCTCAGTAGTACGAGTAATTGTTTGCGGTCTACTTGACTAAAGCCAGATATTCTAATTGCTAATAATCCTAATTAGTTTCCGTACGAATTTGCAAAATATCACGCCAATTAAAGTGATATACATTCACCACGTCCTGAAACAAATACTAATAAACTACCAACATAATTATATGTACGAGTACTTTCTTTTGTAATAAAAAGAAATAGAAAAAATTAACCTGTAATTCAGGAATCATTTCATATGAGGTGGTTGGTAAACTGATAGTACAGTCTCGGACTTTGAATTAGGAGAGCCGGGCTCGATTCCACTCACAGCTTTGACTTACTTTAACTTCGAAACGCAAGCATTTCGTTTACTGTGAGGATGGCTGAATTTAGTTTAATTTTAATCAAATTCAGATGTATCTGAATATATATGCTTATGTCATAGTTAGTTAGTCACCCATAAAAAAAGATTGTTTAGTAACAACTAAATTAGTATTTAAATATTTGAATATACCTATTGAAATAATCAGGATATAATATCATTTTAATAAAAAAAATATTATGGATCTGAATATTTTATAACTAAGTACATTTATTCAAAAAATGGTAATTTAAAACTAAACACAAGTTTTTCAAGACTCAAACTCACACAAATAAACACAAAAAAAGACAAGACTCAAAACACAAGACTCAAAAATCGTTGAACTATCGTAAACATAAACTTGGGATAAAAAGAATAACGGTTAACACTGCATATAAATAGTTTTTCCTTGGCAATTTTAAGTAAAATCGTTATATTTCCTGATATCGAAATATTTTTTCTCCCAAACATTTCCTCAAATTCAATTAATTAATTAAAACAATTTCGTATTAATTTCATGAAGCGATATCCGCAGTGGATTATTATTTTAATTAATAATATAATTAGTATTTTATGATCAGATATTTCTATAATTAATAACTAATTAAGAGGAAAAGTTTTTAAAATACTAGATTTTCAAAGAATTGAAAACGCCCAAGATAAATCGTAATCAAAAAATATGCTTGATGAAACCCACAACACTGAATTGACTAATAAATTTACCAAATAGGTTCTCAGTTTGGAACTCATCGAGATGGTAGGCCCCAATGTCAGATATCTGTCAAATATAGTTTTCTATGGAGGAAAATTGTTGCCACAATAATGTTATTTGGCGAAATATTTTTTTTTAATTTGTTATTCGCAAAAATAAAATAAAACCGGCAAAATGAAATCTCATTCAAATATAAACTTTGGGAAATTTGTATTCGAAGTAGAAATGAAATCTAACTCGAATGTAAACTTAAGGAAAATTGTATTCGAATTCGATTTTTTTTTTGCTGGTTTTATTTTATTTTTGGCGGCGGCAAAAATAAAATAAAACCAGCATAAATAAAATCTAACTCGAATGTAAACTATGCCGGTGTCGAAAAACTTGGTGACCAAAAATAATTTAACGTGGTGACCAAAAAATAATTCCACATATGGCAACAAATTCGTGAATATTTGACTGGAAGACGTTGCCTAGCAACAAGTCCGCCTTTTGGCCAAATTTTGTTAATTGTCACGTTTTGTAATGTTGTATTTTATTGTTTATGTATTTGTGTAAAATTATGGTCAATAAAGTTTTATTTATTTATTTATTTATTTATTTAATATTACTTTTTCTATGAAATCTCACATTTGACAACAGTGGGGCCTACCATCTCATATAGTGCCCTCAGTTTATCAGTGTCATCATCATACCATTACGGCATTTCTCAAAAGTGTAGTAGCCAGCAGACTAATTGAATGTATTAAACACGCAAGTTATTCTACGATTTAAACCTTCAGGATGGATGGCATGTATCTATGTAAAATTGAAGATGGTAAATGTTCTAGAAGAAATGTCTTACTAATAACCGTTTTTCGCAAGACTTTCAAAAACGTTACAAAAATGTGAGATACATATTCTGTGTCGAGGATTCCACGAGACTATCGCACGAATTAAAATGTACAAAGTTCTCGTAATTTATAAAATTATTTAAGCTTAATAAAAAAAATATAATTTTCATATTATTTTATCTGAGTATAAAGTTTTATAATATAATTTGAACATACCTACCAAATTATATAAAAACATTGAAATTTTTGTTTTAATTAATAACCGCGAACAAAATGAAAACCGCATGTTGGCAGCATTGATTTTTATTTTGCGGTGTGATTTAATTAACGAATTTAATTATTGGAAAATAATTTCATTAAATAAACAGACGATTTCATGCAATTTGACATGCTGTATTGTTATTTATCAATTACAAATATTAATTAAATATTTAATAATTATTTTTTGGTTTCATCTCATGATTTTTCATTGATATTTAGGGATTTAAGTTTTCATTACATTAAAAAACAAATTAAAAAGCATTTATACAAATTGTACACAAATACTAGAATAACACTGTTGGATAAATTTAAACAATCATTTCATTCTTCTATAAATTAGACAACGTGAGAGAGAAAAATGAAAAGGTCTCGCCTCTCTCTCATTTTTAATCTATAGTCCACATATAGTAAATATATACACTATAAAATTAATAACATACCACGTTTTAAAATAGATTAACCGTTTTAATATAATCAAAAAAAAACAATATCTACTTAGGCGTTTGAATGTCATATTATTGAAATGATTTTTTTCATTATGAAGAATAACTTTAAATTTAAATTATTAAATTAATTATTATCTAACATTTCGGTGACGATCACCAAATATTTTTTTAATGAAAAATTATATCGTTCTATGAAAATATGAACCAAATTATGAAAACCCTAAAAATTATCACTAAGAACGTAAAAATATTGAATACACATATAATTCTATAAAATATGTCGACTTTCTAGAGCAATAATTATATTTTTAACATAGAACCTTTTCTTTTTTATAAGATGAATCTGGATTTGGAATAAACACAAATACATCTCAGACACCTTCACATTAAGCAATATGCTTGTGTCGTGAAGGCGGAATAAGTAAATAAATTATAAGAATAATGGAATTGAACCCGAATCTCTCCATTGAAAATCCGAAATTCTACCATCAGGCTAACGATCAACTCTTTTATTTCTATAGATACTAATGGAAAACATTGTGAGTGTACTTATGTACAGAAATTTTCTGAAAAACGGACATCACAGTTATATCACCTCTCAATAACTATGTATTGTTTACCGTTGAGTTGGAGCATAAGCTCCAAACGGTATTATTTTAAAGCAACAATAACATTGCATTGCAGAACGATCGGCAATGCCAAAGAGATTTTAGAAGAGATTAAAGTACATATAGAGTAATTGTTGGGAGAAATTACTTGAAACATTACGATATCTATCGGTATTTATACCATTGGTTCCTAAATGTAGAATATTCTACAAAATATAGGTTAAATCTGTTATTAATAATATAGTGTTGCTTCGTATTTGTTTTCACTGCTACGTAATGTTCTCATATTGTTATCATATGGATGTTTTATGGTCACCGAAGAAATGGAAAAACCAAAGATATTCAGTGAAAAAATCCATTTAATATTCTGAAATTTCGAACCAGTCAGATTCAAAATACAAAAAATATGGGTCATTTAAAATAAAAAAAATGTTTTTTTTTACTATTTTCTATTCTTGACTATTCCTATTGACTAAAATAAAATTGAATAACAGACTTCACCGAAGTATGAAAGGAAATGCTCTGATTGTTTGCACTAATGAATGAAAATAAAATATATACTGATGAATATAAATAAGTTTATATAAGCTGAGTTCGTACTAACAACGTTTTACATTTATCTACAAGTGCTTTTTTTACATACTATATTTACATATGTCATTGTCATTAACATTGAGTATATAAAGAATTGAAAAAAGAAGAAAATCATTTAACGTATGTATTTTAATTATCAAGAAAAACTTACGATGAAGTAACAAGTTCTAAATCATCTCTAACACATTAGTCGCTTGAGTTGCCAACCATTGTAAATGAACCGCTAGCAGTAGAACCGACAAAACAACAGATATCTATTATGTTGTAGTATTATTGGTAACAAAACACTAGTAGAATAATATGTTTACTGCAGTTGTAATACACGTTATGTGTCTATAAGTAATAATAATGGAAACAATAATATGTACAATATAACGTAACGTTAAGTACAAGTTGTATTTCAATTAGTTGAGTGCATTGGTGCCACTGCAACACAAAACAATATACATAACGATCTATATAGTTATGCAATATCATACATTCAACATATTTTTTACAAAATATGAAATGACCTTTGACTATTTTGACTAGAATATTTTTCAAAAGTCACCTCATATTTTTGATATATACACTTACGTGGGTGTAAAAATTCAGATGAATGCTAAACCTTCATTCAACTTGTATTTTAATATGTTGTATTTATTTATAAATATAAAGCAAACCACTGAATTTTTCACCGTCGCTTTTCTTAATCCTCAGAGTCGTAGCTTACCAACTTTTAGCCTGCACTGCATGATTTTTTATATTTCTTTAGTTCTCCCTCGAAGTTGGTTGAAAAAATATGTAGTATAGATAGAAATTGGAAATCAAAAATCGTTGATTATTTTATCAAAATTCCGTCACCTTATAAATTATTATAAATATCACGCCATTTCTGAAAAAAGCCAACGAACTTTAATAAATGAAATATCTTTTAACAATGATGAATAAATTGAAAAAACAATAGTTCTAGAGATCTTGATTAATTAACTTTAAAAATCTGAAAACAAATTGAAACGATGAGCTTAATGAACTAACTTAAATACTTGAAAATATACTTTAAGTAGAAACTCAACTAACAGCTGATAATAATAATGCTTTTGAGAGCTTTGTCGTTCACTTCCAATCCAATATTCTCTCTCTCATTTAGGATTATCTAGTAAACACTTTGTTAATTGCGCACCTTTGTTGTTAACAAATCAACTTAACTGTAACGAAATTCTGTGATATAGAACATTTATATTCACTTATTGCCATTGTGAGTTTGCGAAGTAAATCACTCAAGGACTTGAATTGGATTCTTGTTAGCAGACTTGATTCAACTAATTGAGATTAAGGATAATATGCACAACCGATGATATTTTTTACACTTATCCGATTGTTGTCATGTCAATACTATCTCATTATTCTTCAATGCTCTTTCCAAGAGTATAAACTTAGTGAATTAAAATCCATTGGACTAGTCTGCAACGAGTTTGGATTTTCTTCTCCACTCCTCCCTATTTTATTTTAGTTTCTTTTATTCTACGTGTGTATCACACTTCTTGTCTTCCCGAGAGTACAGGGTAGAAATTGAATTGCTCTATTCAAAACGCCAATTTAGACAATTTTTCCTAGACATTGTAAATTTATTAATCCTTTTTGCACATAATCATTATAAAACGGTGTTAACAAAACAATACAAAATTTTAAATACTAGAACAATATGAAGTGGCAAGATTATCACTATCAAGTTATTTCTTCCATCTAATCACGAGTAGTTATTATTGAAAAAAAACGGCGTATTGTATTAAAAAAGAAACGTCTAAGCTGTTGTAATCCTCTTGAACAAAAGAATAGAGCTTTTTGGTGCCAACAGTGTCAACTTTATTTGGAAATTTTCAAAACATGGTTCATCTAGGACCATCATCTCTACTGTATTACATATCTTTTCTGAGTGCGCTGACAATACCATTTGAAGCATGTTTAGATTAATCGTTTTTCAATTATTTATTAAAAAATTATATTAGATAATTTATTTTTACAATAAAGTGTTAAAGCTGTAGAAGAATTGTCATCCACACTTTTCAGCATTATACAACCAGATAAGTCTTCATATGATCAGTCATGATCAAACTTAATCTCAACAGCCTAGTGCTGAGCAAAAATCGCCTGTCCAAGATATACAGAATATCAAAATTAGGCTCAAAACGTGGCATCAAATTACCAGTATTAAAAAAATATATATATGATCTAGGGGTTTTTTTTTTGTTTACAGAGACACACACAGAGAGTTGACAAAACATTCATAAAATAAGAAAAAAGACACATTTATCTGGCCAGGCCAACCCCCCAATTAAGCGTGTCTACATCATGCACGTTCAAACAAAATTATACAAAAAAAAACAAACATAAGGGTAAAAACTAACCAATGCAAGCCCAGTAAAACAGACTCACATTACCGCAAACAACACACTGTAAAAAGGATAGATGAAAAAATACGAAAAATACGAAAAATACGAAAAATACGGTTAAAGAAGGATGAAAGTGGCATAAATGCAGTGGAAATGAGATCGTTGAGAAGGATGTGTGGTAAAAGTCTGAGAGATCGTGTGCGTAACAGTGATATACGAAAGGAATGTGGAATGAAAGTTGGTGTAATAACAAGGATGAATGTAAATAAGTTAAGATGGTTTGGGCACGTGGAAAGAATGAATGAGGACAGAATTACTAAGAAGATATATTTGGCTGAGAGGAATGGTGCTCGGAGACGTGGACGTCCGAGGATTAAATGGCAAGATCATTTAAATCAAATCCTACAGGACGGTCACGTGTTGAGCACGTTGAACAGGAGAGCATGCATGAGGAATTGTATGACAGTGACGGAAGCGAAAGATGTATGCAAGGATAGAAGGAAGTGGCGCTCGATCCTTTCTGCCTACCCCGCGAGGGAAGCGGCGTGATGGTATGTATGTATGTATGTAAAAAATACAATTATATAATTGATTAAACCTAGAAACTTAACCTACAAGAACATTAAAGTTGGCAGCAACACACTTCCTGAACCCCGTTAGGGAGTCACTAAAGACATCCACTCCTTCCACGCGATGTGTTCACATTTTGAAAAGATATTTTTAACATATTTTATAAATGAACACAATATTTTGTTAATTTTTCACTATTGATTTTATTACTCGAGTGCTTTCATCAAGTAAGTTTGACATTTTCAAGAGAGTTCTCTTGAAAATGTCAAGCTTATTTGTCAAAAGCTCTCGACTACTTAATCAATAGTGAAAAATTAACAGTATTTTGCGTTAATATCAAATTTGTTTAAAAAATATATTATTCAAGATAAAAATTATGATATCCCATTTCAAACCACAGAACAGGTAACAAATTAAACTAAATAATGTGTTCATAAAATCAGCAATTCCAAACTCATTCCTCTACAAACTCTATATTCTCGTCTAATGTACGGACACCATACAAAAGTTAAAAGTTGTTTTCTACTCTAGCAGCTAATTCACCATGTACTCGTATCAGCACTAAATAGTATAAGAGATATTAAGTTTATATGGATGAGTACGTAATATGAGAATAAATATATAGTAACTCTATATTAACCATTGTAAAAGTTTTCATGTTTGTACAAGTTATGTATTTGATACAAATCTATGCTTTATTTATGAAATCTAACTTACTCATGTAGAATGTATGTACAAACAAATCAAATGGTTTTAAATGAGTATTTCTATGAGTTACGTATGAGTTTGTTTGTTAACGCACACAACAATAATTTAAAGTCTCCGTAATCCAGAGGAACGATGGTCATAACTGAGACATGTTTTTAGAATGTCCAATGAAAATTGGACAGAAAAAATATTGTTCTTGATGGTTTGGAAAACTTCTTTCACAAAACACCAGACAACTATATCAGAATGTTAAAAATGTCGTTGAAAGAGATGACTCAAATGACGCAAAAACGGGTTTTTGGAAAGAGCGTTGAAGGAAAATTGAGTAGAGCAGCAGAATATTCAATATAAATTCATTGGAAGAAAAACCTATGACATCTACGGAAATTTGGATTTATCAAGTGTATTCCTTGATAAAAGCACAATTTGTATTTTACATATTCATTAATAAAGTAATCAAAATAATATGAAAGCGCTTCTCAAAAGAGTGTAATTGTTTTTTCATAGTTCTTCTAATCGGATATACTAACATATATTTAATTTATAAACTTTTTCTACAGATTGTTATAGACGCTACCCTTTATGAATAATCGGGCTTTCAGCTAGTTCATAACGTACCTATTGTATTTTCAACCGGATAATGTTTTGAATGAGTATAATATGACAAAGATAACAGAGTACTTGGAATGTCATGGGAAGTGGTGATTCGATTAGCGTTGAGTCAAATATTGTTTTCACATTTAAAAATCGGAGTTATTAACACTACTACTACTGTACCATTACGACGTATCTCACAAGTGGTATGGACAACAAACTACTACTTGTAATAAATATGCAGATTTTCCTCTCTGTGACAATTAAAAATGAAATATCCACGATGGATGATATGCCTCATCACAGTTAAGCTATCAACGCATCCCAAATAATTCCGAATTTTTTTAGTATTTGATAATGTTTATATAATCGCGAAACCTTTCATAAGTAAAATAACCAGTAAAGCAAGCTCCGTATTATTATAAATATTAGTCTTATCCACTTTATATCATTAAAAGGGAAGATGGCTCACGTGAAACTCACGAATATTCCCCTTTTACAGGACATCCCTCCCTATACACGAGATATCTCTAATAGGGAGGTAGTTGTAATATTATTGTGATTGTTTTTCATTGTTTATTGAAAATAATATTGTATTGTGTACCTACTTTTGAAATAAATATATTTATTATTATTATTAAAAAAAGTGGGTAAAATAATTATTTCTAAGGACTCCACGATTATTTAATAATAAAGAATTAACTTTTGGGTGATTCATCCCATTGAATGAAATTAAAAAAGATTTAATTCAAAACATTTTTTATGCCCACGTCTACTATTTTATGACTACATATTTATTTATTCATATTGATCCTTTTATTTGCAAACAGCGAGTTCCGTGTTAAATATTATAATACTTTAATAAAACGATTTACGTTACCGCGATTTGAGAATACTCATTATATTGTGCTGTAGTGTAATAAATAGTTATGGGTGTTATTAACTTTGTATTTCGCTAAAAATAATCCACCTTATACTGTTTTATTTTGGTTACGTGTAAGTAATGAAACTCCTTTTTACTTACTAAATGTTTTAAGCGACTGGTATCTGACCAGTAGAAATGTTTTTTTTTTCTATGAAAGCTTTTTGTCATTCATTGCTTTTTTGGCAACACTTATGACTGGTATCCGGCTAGGGTGATTATTGATAGGTTCTTGTTTTTTTCTATACTCAGTATTCTATTAATTTATACCATCACGGCATTTTCCAGAAGTGGGATAGCCAGCGGACTAACTGCATGTAATAAAATGCAGATTATTATCTTGCAGGTAGTAAAAAAATAAGACATTGAGGATGATGACATGATGTCACCTATACTCTCGAGAAAAGCGTTCAAAGTGTCAACATAAAAATATATTAAATATGCGACTAGTATCTGACATATCTGGCTAAAAAGCACATCATTCATTCATTTTAAAACTTTCAGCTGGTTTCCAGGGTGAGTGCGGATTGAATCTGATTGTGAAAAATAACTTATTGCGAAGGGTATATTACATTGAAACACGTGTAGTAGTAGCTTTACTATTTTTTAGAAATAAAGCGACTTTAGCGAATGATTTACCAACATAAATCAACCAGTTATGATGCTAATATGTTGTACAACTCAGTAGCACAAAAAATACTAAGGTACGGTGACTTTTGATTTATCTGCTGAGATCCAATTTTTATTTTCTCTACCCTAAATATGAGATTTTACATGGAGTGAGTGTTTTCTGAACTTACTTACTTTACTTTTCGTATGGCTCGGTGTTGATTAATCTTAACCCATGTGGGCTGCGTCGTGTCCTCTACAGTCTTGGCTCTAGTGTCGAGAGCCAGCTCACCGATATGCTCACTGTTTTCTGAATAAAAGCTTGAAATAGCGATGGGCAGGTAATATATTCAGAAGCTCAGATTAAAATGTTTTTAAACACATACCTGACAGTTCACATAGATCGATATAATTATTGAGACTCACGCGACGATACTCGTCCACTAAACACACAGATCTCTATACACCCATGATTGTTCTTGATTTCGCCCAGTGGACTTAAAGAGTAGACAAAGTATCTCCTGGAGACCGAAGAATCATACTTGCTGGGAAGGCCACCATTGAAATGGAGATATAGCATGATTAAAAACGTTGATGTATACATGGTACAAAGGGCGAATAAATTGTAGACTATGGGTAGAAGTGGAGGAAATTCTCAACCAGAAGTTTGATGGAAATAGACTTAAAAGAAAAATAAAAGATTCTTTTATGAAAATGCTATTGCTTTTTTATGACAATCCTTGCAAAAAAAATTTGAATTGAAATTGAGTAATGGATTTCAGGTAACCATTTAAATAATTCCATATGACGTCAATTTTCCATTACAAAATTCAACATAATTGTAAAAAATCCAAGACAGCGTTAATGCAAGTCAGTTGTAATTATTGATAAATCATTCGAGCTCATTGTTATTTCAAACATTTCTTGTACTCAATAATAGAATAAGATCGAAAAACGTAAAATGATTTTCACTTCAATAGAATATTGTTCAAGTTTAATTTATCGACCAACGGTTCTTGGTGGAAGTTCATATTAATAATTTTCAAAATGAAACACAATATATAGTTATTCCACTATTGAATAAAATCTCATACTTAGGGTAGAGAAAATCAATAGTGGAATCTAATATATAAAAGGAAGTCGTGTGTGTTACAACACTTATAACTCAAGAATGGCTGTACCGATTTGAATGATCTCTGATTTGTTGGATTCTTCTCCGCCTGGAATAAACTATAGGCTATTAAAACATCTTACAAATTCACGGGAAGAAACAAAATGAAGAAAATTATTTACGCCATACATTTTTAATTTCAAAAATAAAAACAATATGGAGAGTTATGCCGCTATTAGCGCCCCCACGTCGCCTGTTGCATTGTGCTAAAATAATCCGTAGGTTCTGCTATATTAAGAACCAAATTACTTTAACTAATATGAACGAAATGTGTACAAATATTTGTTTACTAAAATTCGGTAGTTACATGGCAATAGGTTGTATCTCACTAAAACATAATTTTACAGGAGAGCAAAAACAAAGTTTGCAAAAGAGATATTTCAGCCAAATTTCGAGCATTTATATATCAAAATGAAGGTAATTATTATTTCTACAAGATAGATGTCACATTCTCTTAATAATTTCTTCTACAAGATGTATGTAACATTCACTAAATAATTTCTTGCAGTTTAAAAATATTTGAGTTTTTTTGCCATGTTGATGAAAACAATCTTTCTACATGTCAATAAGTTACGTCTTTTCTCTCTTTATTCTGACTATAAAGAGACATATCCTTTTGCCACATCAAATATTACACTATTTTGAGCATTTTATGGACAACAACAACATTAACAAACTTGAAAACGCAAAAAATGCGAGATACAACCTATTGCCATGTAACTACCGAATTATTCGACTAATATTTATGTATCGATAGATCTTCTGTCACAGTGTGGACGTGCACAGATTATATTTGAAATTGTATTTTATTTTTGCAGATGGAAAATTATTATTGAACCAAAAATTGTGCTATTAAAGATGAAAATAAGAATGTGTTCATGTAGGTAGTTCTGATGCAAGATTGTGTAGTGAAATTTGCAGACAGAGAAGAAAAATTACGAAGAAAATTATTTACGCCATACATTTTTAATTTCAATAAAAAATGCAATATGGAGAATTATACAAAATCAACAATGAAGTTTTTTTTATAGATTGGCCTATTTATATGATAATTTTTCTATACATTCTCAAATTAGAATCGTTATCCATACAATTTAACATCTGTAGTTCTGATATTTCAATTTTTAAAAAATCATGGAAAGAATTTTTATAAATTTTAAATGAATAGGTAAAATCTACCTGACAAAAAAATTAGTACCTACATAATTATATTACGTACTGCAGATAATTTATAAACAAATCTGAGTTAAGTATAATTGTTCAACATAAATTGTTCATGTCGGCCGGTATGGCGCGGAGCTCTTTCCTTTGAGTCACGAGGTCCCGGGTTCGATTCCCGGACAGGGCAAAGTGAAGAATGACCTTTTTCAAATTGTCCTGGGTTTGGGTGTTACATATATATGTATATAGTGCATTGTATATGTGTGTATCGTCGCGTTAGTACCCATAATCAAGATTCATCTAAGTTTGGGACTAGCTCGAAGTGTGTGAATTGTCTATGTAAAAAAAAATTAATGTAACTTTCGCAGTTTAGCGGCCCCACCCGTTATCGGGTGCTTTTTTTCCATAAAAAAGGTAATATTTTTGAAACTTGAGGAAATTGTTGCCATATGTAGAATTATTTTAATTTGCCGGCAAAGAAATCCACTTCGAAAATTAATTTCCTAAAATTCCGTACATATTACTCGACAACGGGTGGGGCCGCTCAAGTTTCATAGTTGCGAATTTTTTTTCCTATAAAAGAATTTTCCAAAACTTTGGTGACCAAAAAATAATTCACCATATGGCAACAATTTCCTCAAGTTTCGAAAATATTACTTTTACATGGAAAAAAGTACTCGACAACGGGTGGGGCCGCTAAACTGCGAAAGTTCCAAATGAATTATATTTTTTTACACTATACCTTCGATGACACACTTTGACAATTACGGGAGTTTGTAAAGAGATTAATAATATTAATCATTCATAAAGTCAGTGGGAGAGGGCAGAAGATAGGGCAGGTGTCGAACATGTGTTGAAAGGCTTGGTTTGGAGTGGCCAGAGGTCCTGGAAGCAGCGGTGGACAGTTATCTCTGGAGGAGATACTTAGGGGCAATGGGCCCCCGACCGAACTAGGACAAGGGGAAGAAGATGTATGTATGAAATCGTTCATTGATTCTTAGGCGGTACGAAGTTCGCCGGGCCAGCTAGTAACTATATATTGTATAAAAATATATTATTGAGCACTGTTTAATCTCCACTTTGTTAGGTTAGATACCGAACGTTTTCGCCTATACTTGTAGGCATCGTCAGGGAAACTGAATTTACACACACACTACAGTGTGGAAACACAACTGTGTTTACAACACAAAAACTCTTGAATTATTAAAAAAAACTTTTGAATTACTATATATTGTGTTTCATTTTAAAAATTATGAATATTGTTCACTTCAATGATATATTCCTTATTGTGTGGATATTTTCATTTGAATTAATTAACTTTGTGTTAAAATGTAGGTCTATTTTAAACTCACCTAATTCCAAGTTTGCTTTGTGGATCACGCAAATTGATATCCTTGACAAGCATGAAACATATTTAGACTTTCAGCAATTCATCATTTGTTGATAGCAGTTTCGCTTATAAAAAAGTTTTTAATAGTTTATATTTTCTATATTTTTTAGTTCAATTTAATTAACACTTTTCAGAAATGTCGCTTGAAATTTCTATATTTGAACGAGATTGATTTAAACTTTAAAAGTTATTTTATTCTATGTTATTTTCTGGAGGATTTTCTGTCTCAAAAATCTAATAATAGTTTGTTGGTTCGACAATGTATGGAAAGTTTTTGAGAATTCCGTAAAAAACATGTTATACTTAAGATATTTAACGTCTTCGAATTAGGTTTTGAATATCTTATTACTTCTTCTTCCTGTGCCATGTCAGATCCCCCGACGTTGGCGATCACTGCGGGGAAAAACTCCATGGCCTGTGCTGCTCTGAACAGGTTTTCCACCATCCCCATTCCGTTCCACTTTTTATTGTTGCGCAGCCAGTACATCTGCTTTCTGCCAACTCTCCGTCTTTCTTCAATCTTGCCCTCCAATATAAGTCGGAGGAGACGGTACCTACTTTTCTCAACGCAGTTCTTGAGCCATATATGAGACCTTCCTCACTTTGATAATTGACAACAGCTCTCTCTTCTTATAACATTTATGTTAATTAAGACAAATCTTTATAAAGAACAATTACTTTATTCCCAAATCAGTCGCAAACGAGTAGATGGCCTTGGGAAGAATAGAATTACTTTATTTTTTGTCTTATTACATATTTTGTGGTAATAATTTCTTTGAAATAATTACAAACGACATGGTTGAGTCGTTTGTAAAATTTTATGTTTTTGAACTTTTATAATTACGGAGATACATGAAAATCCGCCATACAGAGGAGGATGGTTAAATAACTGTACTCACTTAAAAAATCTTATTTCTTTTAATACCTTTTTCTTGTGATATTTTTAATATTTTAAGTACTTTCAACCTGTTTCTTTCTGTATCTGATTACTGGTAGTATTGTTTATATTTTTTTCTTGTGGCAACACCATAATTCGTACGCAGTGAAGTGCTATTAATTTCAGTTCTTGCTGACTTTGGACGTATACGCACTACTTGAAGTTATTTTATCTATTTGCGTTTGGTTCATTAAACAAATTTAAACTCTTGCGTTATATAGATGAAGAATGACATTTTAAATACTTTTTTTATGAAAGAAAACTGATAAAATAACTCCAAGACAGCAAGAATTAAACTTACGTCTGTAACAAACTTCACTGCATACGAATTATGGTGTTACTACTAGTAAAAACTATGAACTATACTTCTATAGTAATCAGTTTCAGAAAGAAACAGATTGATATTACTTTAATATTAAAATGTATAATTTTAATATTAATGCAAAAAGGTTTGTAAAAAAAAAAAAAAAATTGAGTTAGTACATTAATTTGGCCACCCTCCGTTATATTTTTAACGAGAATGTTCAAAATATTTTCGCGAAAATATGCAATAAAGATATTATAATCCAAAAAGCTATTTAGTTATCCTTAAGATTACGGATTTGCTTGCTTGGGGAAAATCTTTGAAATTCTTTTCTATGTCAGCTAAAGAATTTGCTTTTTAATGTTTGCTACTTTATACTTCGGAAAGTATTTTATTATAAGGGTCATGACTCGAGAAGAAACGATTCTCCTCTAAAATGTAAATAAACCTTTACTTTGCAAAAAAAAATGTGTTTGTCAAATATAAGCTTTACTGTTCATATCTGTAGTCTATCAATAATCTATCAAGTTTTATAAGATTTTACAATCTTGTCGCATTAATTTTATATAAAAAAAAACAAATACTTTATTCCTTACTTAACATTGCGTTAATCATTAGTAAAGTTGGTGGATTGAAAATTGAATATTGAAAATTCTATTTATTCTGCCAAATAACAACAAAAAATGTCGCTTTCTTATTGTAAACTTGGTTTAAAAACTTGTAATTCCCATATAAGGAAGCAGATATACTTTATTTCTGACATCTGGTATTTATGGCTTTATTGTTTTTGTCCCTTGAAGTCCCCGACAAATAATGATTCTCCCACTCTTTTGAATAAGTTTTCAAGTGTTTTGTAAATAGCAGGTATTCTTAGAAAATCCTTATTAAGACATTTAACATCTTCAATTCAACGATTTTTGTCTTGAGTGTACTTACTTTTATTAGCACTGAAAGGATATCTTATATATTTATTTTGTAACATCAGTGTTTAGATCACTCGTTAATTTAATTAATTTTCAACATTCCTCACGGGAGTAAAATGGAAGTGCAGATTTTTGTGATTATCCCATCATATCCTCAATACTCCTAGTGCTCTAAAGACGTAGTCATAGGAATGTTATATGGTGCACAATGAATTATTTTTATACGTTTCACAAAATTTACGTTATGCTGAATCAAACTTAATTCAGTGTTATGGCAATACTTTATAAAGTTTTTCCATACCTACAACTTGCTGACTCTACGTGTTTTGGTTATTCGTTTATTTTGCCATCATTTTGTAAATCGCAGGAAACGGATGTAGAGAGGAAATGGCCGCCGAAAACGGTTTTCGATATTCACTCACAAACATAACTCAACAAACTTGCGTTAGAAGAAAAAGAACTACAATGAATCGTTAAGCTATAATATAAAGTATATAGGAAATAATAATAAAAATATTTTTACCTGAGGTTGTAGATATTTATTCAGAAATATAATATAGATTTTATGTTGTTTTTCAAATTATTTTGTAGAAGGGATAAAGGCGGTAGGATTTTTATTGTGTGTTGTGATTGTTTACGGATATCCTGTATGAGTAAGGAGTTTGATATATTTTATCAAATTTATGATACGTATAAAATATTTTAAAAGTATTAAATATCCTTCCACTGACTGATATGGTGGAGATGCCAAAACAGGCTTAGTGGTGCTGATAGACTTGAGAGAGATAAAAAAATTGTCACTTGTCATTAGCTCAAACTGATATGTAGTACTCCTTGGACTCTTGAAATACCCGGGAAAAAAGGTTTATCAACATATATAAGTATAAAATATTGTAAGTTTTTGACTCAAAATTTCCTTTTGAAGAAAATAAATATTAGGTGTTAGATTTTATTTTGTTGATAATAAAATTCACTAAAGCAATATGGTTAAACTTTTCTTTGGTCTGGACGAAACTTTTTCGTAAAACGCCGTTAATATATCAACAATCTTGGGGTATTGGGAATAGCATGGAAAGAAGGGACTCAATTGGCGCAGAGACGTTCTGAATGGAGGCGTTCTGAAATCGGTTACTGCCTTGCATTCCCAGGGGGAACCTAAAATAGCAGATGAATAAACAATATTATTCAATGTTTACCGATTTGATATCGCTTAAAAGGTTTAAGTCAGTGAGGAAATTACAAATCTTTGAATAAACAATGTAAATTTTAATAAGATTAGCATTTAGGAAAATTATTTAAGAAATGTTTCAAGAAATATTTAAACCCGGATGTCCCTGGATGTTAAAAAGATATCAACTTCTTATAAACTTTCCATGCTTTTAAGTGATCACCCTTGGTACGTAAAGGTAAATTGTTCTTTATATATAGGTATATAAATGTTAATTATTATTCACCAGGTACTCAAATAATTTTCTGATTTTTTTTTTTTTTAAATGAAAAATATTTAAGTTGAAAATTACTTAAATGATTTAAGTAAGGTATCAATGTGTAGCATATTTAAATTTCTTAATGTTTTATGGTTCAGAAAAAAAAATCTTGTTCATATTTACATAGTCACACATGAATATTAAATACGTTATGATGTTTATATAATACAATTTATTTTAAGTTTAATTGCATAGGATGTGCCTAAAAATGGGTTTTGTTAACGTTTCAGTTGAATTCCTTTAGCCGTAATTGTTAAAATGTGTTATCGAAATCATGAAGCAACGAATCACAAAATTGATAAGAAGTTTTTTTATATAATAAGTTTCTTTATATTTCGACATATCACTGAATTTTGTCAACAAGAAAAATGAAAAATAACTGAAACACACTCACGAAAAAAGTAATGAAAATTTCTTTATAGTATTAAATTGCCGTTTCATTGAAATTTTACTTATTTTTATGCAACCTCTGTAGCACAAACTGAAAAGTATTTTAGTGCGCGTACATACATCGCAACCATAAAGCAGCTTGTGAGTGGTGGACAGTGCCATCTATACGAAACGAGTCAAAGCTTTCCAAAATATTGTTTGGTTTGTCAGTTTTCTTTATACGAATTTTCAATACACATGCAAACTTAATTTAGACGCAAACCTTTCAGGTTTATTTCGTATCACAACCATTTACAGTGGGTTTTTCTAGAATCCTATCCAGTTTGTGATTGAAATGTTTCATACAAATTCTAGAGATGTCGAATACTTTCCGCTTATATTTTTAGGGAAATATTTATTCAAGTAACCGAAAATATAATGAAGTGGTTCTAATACTCGTGTAACTCGTTTTAAATGTAATACTGTCTGACATTTTTCTATGGATTCGTCGCTACTATGCTTGCATCTAAATATATGTAAGAAAGTGCCTAGGTAATTACCTTGGTTATTACATAGTTAGATTATTATTATTTTAAAATAAGTACCTAGGCACTTCCTTAGTAGTAAGAATATTTTGAATTTATTCCATTTGATTGTTTTGTTTTAAAATTGAGAATTTTGATAAAAGGATGGTTTTTGACAAGATGTAGAGAAACGACAATTTATGTTATTTAATTTTGTAGTGAGTTACATACAATCCATCGGATTGGTCTGCAACGAGTTTAGATAATTCTGAATAATTATAAATATGTATTTTAATAAAATAAAAAAATAGGCAAAGATATATTTAGTTTTTTGTTATAAACCTAAATACAACCTTATACACCTTTCACAGTAAACTTAAAGCGTCGAAAATACAAATTATTTTGATATTCTCTCAGATTAGTATTTTGTCGCCATTCACATTTGGTTGCTCAGAAAGTAATTATGAAACTCATTTTTTTTTGTGGAATAATCACAGTACTACTTATTTAGCTTAAGAGCCCTTGATAGGTAGGGAACTCGAAATTGTCACATGATTTTACGCAACCATTTTTCAACATTCATTATTAATTAATTGCAATATTTTCGTGATCGAGATGATATTTTTACTGTTTGTTTTTGATAATATCAAAATTTGAACATATTTTAATGTATTTTTAATAATAATAAAAAAAATAACCGAGAGATTCATGTAGAAATTATCGATTGAAAAACACCTTCCGAAATTTCATCACGACTAGCAGAGGTATTTTAAAACAATCATCTTAGAGGTTACATAAATGATGAAGTAAATTTTGCTCCAAGGATGCTTTAGAAAAAACCTATTTTTCTTAAATTTGGGCAATATTTAGCCGTATTTTTTTTAATATGCGAAAAAAATGGGATTTGTGACGTGCACATAAGAAAATATAATTTTTAGTTCGTCAAGTTCGAATAAGGAAAACATATTTAAAACAATTTTAATTGAATAATTTGTCATATGATTATAATAGCGTGATGTGTTATTTATATTTTGAAATTTTCATTTTAAATTTTCCGCTTGCGGGAAAGTTTTTATGAAAATTTCCGTAGAACTCAAAAATCGGGTTAGTTCGGCCAGCCGAGCCAAAGAGTCGGCACGCTGTTGAATCTGCGTCTGATTATTTATTTAAAATTATTAAAAAATAGAGATGGTTTTATGCTTGAAACTACATAATCACAGCACTAGATTACTTGATTTTTACCAAGGAAACATATTTTTATATGTGTCATCAAGTAATCCTTATATAAATGTTTTTTTTTCATAAAAAAAAACATTATAACTTAATATACCTAAATAATATTTATTTCCATGTCTGTCAAAATGCGAATCGACGAATACGAGAATGAGTGTTCAGTACTATAGATGAGGAGTTCACAAGTAAAGGCACACCGATCCATTTTTCACAAATATTTAACTATGAATGAAGTAAAATAAATCAGTGAAGTTGATATTTTCAACCGACGGTTCTCGGTGGAAATTCATGTTGAATTACTTACAAATAAATCACTTATTTATATTATATCCACTGTGACTTTTAATCAATAAAAAGTCACAGTTTAAACACTACAAATAAGTGTTTTATATAATTAATTCAAATAAATTAGTATTTTTTTATTTTTAATTTAATGTTGGTGAACTTGTTTGTGTACTTAATAAAACTGTAGATTGACCTCAGCATATCCGCCTATTTCTCTTTTTGCTTATTAGTTGCAACATATTTCTTTTCTAATGATAAACGCAAAGTGCCAGCTAATATCCAATTATTAAAAGATGAATACAGAAAATATGCTCTTAACACTAAATTACAGTTCGTATACCTTACAAAGACTATGATAAAATAATACAAATACATAGAAATATATCCGGTATCAGGGATCTAAATTGCTGCCGGTACCTACTCTGCAAAGAATTCACCAAATTTATTTAGGTATGCTGTTTTCTTAGTTTCAATGTTCTAGAGTTGATGTAGGTAACTTTGTGTATGAACTCCTCAGAATGACATTCACCGATGTCAATATTGTTGTCATAGCAACATTTTGTTATTTTTGTGAGTATTAGTATTAAATCAGAAATATACTAAATACACTGATTTATAGTTTTATTTTAATTTTTTCATTATTTAAAATGACGAAAGAGTCATTACGAATGTTAAGAAAAAATAAATTAGCTACATATTATTCACATGATCAAAATGAGTGAGTATATTATAATGGTTGATTTATATTATATCGTTTTTGACATATTTTTTTTTTTGTAACGTAACCTTTCCTAAAGTAATTATTAAAAATAAAATATTTTAATACGCGTGAGTAAGCAAACAATGCAGCATCACTCATATATTGGGTGCAATGCCAAAAAGAGAGAGAGAGAGAGAGAGTAAGCAAACAATGTTTCTGATAGAATAAATTAATAAATTCTTTATGTTTTATACTTTCCAGATTATCAGATGATTAGATGATTAGTGACATTAAAACGGTGATGGAGAATTACTAAGACTTGAATTATCATTTGCAAATGTAAGTACATAGTTCTTAACTGATATCCTGATATTTAGGTATATAGTAAAATCAGCACGTATTATCTTATTTTCATGTTACTATTTCAAATAAGCTGATATATGAATACACGCAACATGTTTGAATCTCGGATACATATGTATGTTTTAAAACAAGCTTTGGTACAATTATTATTATTTTATTTTATGTATTTATTCATGATGCTATTCACTAGTTTGCGAATGATTTAAGTATTCCATAAATGTAATAAGTAATAATATAAAATTAGTTTGTGAATCAATAGTGAGAAAATGGTTTAATGTAAAAATATATCTCAGCATGCATTTGATTTTTAGATTATTATGAGTATTCGAAGTTTTCTAAATATGCATATTATATATTTACATATTTGCAGAAACCACTTTGCATGTATGGTTACTATGGAAACATATAATATTTATATTTTGACATTCCATTTCCACGTGAAATTTTAGCACAAAGACATTGTACTTTAATTATTGTATCTATCCGCTCCTGTCGATTGAAATCTATTGTGTTCTATATTTTGAATCATACATTTCAATCGATAGGCACGGATAGATAGGTTATTGAAACCGGCCATAAGACACGATTACACATTAAATCACTTTATTGCTATAATTTTGTTTTATTTCGATGATGAAAAAATACTCTGCAAATATATGGACAGATTGTAAATTTATCCTTGGATTATGATGACTCAAATCTTTTTTTGTGATACTAAAGATGCATGAATCATTCTCTCCAAATCCCGGCCTTTTTGTTGTTTGCAATTTAATGGTGGAGTCAAAAATAATAAACAAGGGAAAAACATATTAAATATTCTTTTATACTTTTGCAGCACTGGTGCCACAGTCGCTGTTTCTTAAGGCAGCCATCATTGTCACTTAATTTGACGTCCCAGAAGAAAGAATAAATTATGGTCAACTCAATGCAGAATGGTGCAACAAATTATGGATAAACTCAAATATACCTACTTTACGTGTACTTTTTAAGGTGTATAATATAAATTATATAATTGTTGCAGAATAAAACTGAGTATTAATAAAAAAAAAAGTATTTGAGTACTTTATTGGAAATATACCCACTTATACGCCCACATATATGTACATACAACAAGGTAGACATGTAAAGCTAATAAGCTTTTTTATGACCAATGATTTGATGAATCTATCTATACCCTCACGCCACATCCCATGTGGAGTAAGCAGAGAGAAGGGAACGCCAATTAAGTAAACACCTACCACTATCCAGCAAAAATAATAATAGTCTACCTACCTACGTGTTTGCTATATTCATGTATAGGTATATGTAGGCCTATTTATAACTCTTGGGGCATGAATGCTCTCTCGCAGGTGGGCCTTGTTGACCTCTGGTGCATCAATTGCATTATACATGCCGTTTTTTCAATGGAGTGCACAATCTTGTTAAAAATTATGTCTTTGTACGCAATGATTTTTGTGTCATTTGGTGTCATAGATAATGAGTGAAATATACATCACGTACGTCGCATTTTTTATCTCCTTTTTCACTTACCGCAAAAAGAGAGACAGTGATTTTTTAATGTTCGTAGTTTTTCGGACATAATATTAACTATATTAACGTGTGTTAGTGACCAAGTGGTGTATAGATAATGAGTGAAATATACTTCATTTCTTTATCTCCCTTTTCACTTACCGCAAAAAGAGAGACAGTATTTTTTTAATGCTTCGTAGTTTATTGGTTCGTACGTAGTTTAAAAGTTAAAATTTGGAGTAAACACCTGTTTTTAGGCAATTTTTTGCATATAGTCGAACGATTTCAAATTAAATTCTGGCTGTGAAGTCCTGTTAAGATAACCAGCAGTGTGACCAGATTTTATTTTCAAAAACTACTAAATGGGGAAGTCAAAAACTACCAAAAACTACTAAATTCTTAAAATGGTATAGGAATTTGAAGTATTTCAAAAACTCCTCGGTTTTCTTAAACAATATTTTATCACAGTACCTTTTTCTACAACCTACCGGGTATTTGTACCGACTGTTGTTACTTTTCGGATACTTCGTTACTCACTTAAATTATTACCCCCCCGTCGCCAAATTTTCAAAATGGTATAGGAATTTGAAGTATTTCAAAAACTCCTCGGTTTTCTTAAACAATATTTTTTTGCAGTACCTTTTTCTAAAATGTACCGGGTATTTGTACCGACAATGGTCAAAATCGGATACTTTTCTTTTCACGAAAATTTCTACCCCCCCCGTCGCCGAATTTTCAAAATGGTATAGGAATTTGAAGTATTTCAAAAACTCCTCGGTTTTCTTAAACAATATTTTCTCGCAGTACCTTTTTCTACTATGTACCCGGTATTTGTACCGACAATTATTTTTCGGGTAGGTACTTCTTTTCCCAAGTACCTGATACTTTATCTACCAATTACCGACCAAATACAAAAACTACCAAAAAACTACCAAAAACTACTAAAAAACTACCTACCAAAAACTACTAAAAACTACCAAAGAAATAAAAACTACTAAAAATTCTTGCCAAAGCCTCAAAAACTACCAAAAAAGTAGGAAACTACCAAATCTGGTCACACTGATAATCAGTGAGAAAATAAACTAAATTATTTAAAGAAGGTAATTAATATTTTGATTTTCAATAGGTGACGTTATTGAATTATGGTTTACAATCATTCTCACCTTCAGAATTAGTATTAAAAAATATAAATTCAACAATTTGAAACATGTCAAATTTTAATATAAAAAAACACATTTATTTTTTCATAAAGTTGCAAAAATATTATACACAGATTTTCATGTCAATTTTGAGTATGAAATTCAAAATTGACTAGAAAATCTTGCCGAAAGTTATTGAACTATTTGATACACACATCTGCACTAATAAATATCGTCTACTCCATATAAATCTTTTAGTCTGTTTCTAAAAAAGTATTTTTTTGACATCTTTTAAAACCTTTGACAGCTAAAAAAGATATTAACTTTATCAGCTATAAGTTTTTGAATAAAAGAATAAAGCAAACCTCATGTTAAATTCATTAATACACCACAATTTATTTGACATCGACATTTTACGAGGGAACTCAGGTTTCTTCCACTGACAATCTTCTAAACCTTTACAAAACAAGCAATTTGCATACTATGAAGGTATTTGGGGGTATATTGAACAAAATCAGATTCATCCTCTAGCTAATTATTGACCCAGAGCAGATGAGACGTATGTTTATTTTGTACAGTTAGACTGATGATTACCCCTTCTGGTATCTCACTTGATTAGATAATATACAGATAAACAAAGTTTAGGTAAATTTATTTCAACTCATGGCAAGACTTTCAAAATATATGTAAATTAAACACAATATGAAACTACCATACAAAAAGTAGAAAAAACAACGTAACAATAGTCGGTAGTGCCCCGTCCGGTGACGGGGAATAAGGTGACGTTGTCTTTTCTAAGCCTTATACGAGTAAGGTAGTTTCACGTGTCAAATTTTCATATAATCTCATACAATCATTAATTGCAATAAAAAAAACATCGATTTCAAAATATACTTGGAAATATTTTCATTATATCTGTGTTTCATTGAAACGTCTGTGACGTATTCAAAATTTCATCTTCTATGTTAATAATATAAGCAAAGATATTGTTATTTTGTCACATGTCACACGATGATGTTCTTATTATTAGTATTATGAATAATGAATGTTATCCCTTAGGTAATTAATTATGAAAAGATATAACAGTATTATTTTACCGAAACATCAAAGAAGACATGGGAACAATGATATTATTTTAGAATGACCATAACCACGAGACACGTACAATATTTGCATATTTATTTTTTATTTATTAATTAATGTTTTTTTATTTAGAAAACCAAAAAAATGTGCATATTTTTTTATATTCAAGATTTCAGATTCAACAAAAAACACAAAGATATTGATTTATTTAAAATTAATATACATCTTTTCTTTTTCTTTTCAGGTGAGTACCAACTAACGAAACTTAGCATTATTCAGAGGCATGGAAAAAGGCATCGTAGTTCTGATTTTGAGACGTACAGAGATCATCATTTTAAAGAAGAGAGTATTTCATGATTGAAAACTATAATACTTTTGTAAGCTTTGGAATATCGTGGTAAATATTGTCTCTCTTTTCTTTAACATTGCAAAAAACAAAATGTATATATTATGAAAATTAACGTCAGACGTCAAAAATAGGAGTTGTAGAATAAAAGTTGATTCAATAACAAAATGGATTTTGAAAACGCTTCATAGGAATTGTGGTTTGGTAACAAGATAGCCAAGTAATGTTCTTATGTAATGGATAAATAAGTTCGATGTACATTAAAACAAAAATTATATGAATGTTATGTATATTTTAGGATGATCTTGATTTCTCTCTCTCTCACACACACACACACACACACACTCACAACTCTGCAACATACTCTTTTGATCTCAACTAGGTTCACCGCATCGTAATTGATGAAGTCACAACATGCTTGATTTGATTGCTCGAATGCATGGACATTCTACTGTAGTTCATTCTGCATTTACGTGTTAGTCTCACGGCATGTACGTGTTATTATTTTTATTTACTTTAACTAAAATTTTATCTGAAAATTTAAGATAAATTAGTGACATGTGTCTTGAAATCTACGTTTTTTGTGGAATGAATTACACGTTACATATATATTATCAACTTAATTTTCGTTCCAAAACTTTAGAATTAAGTTACTGAACTTAAGACTGTTGTTTCTATAATTTACCAAGCCCCTTCATTTGTGTGTGACGAGGGTAGGTATTTCAGTTGATGTGAAGTTATTTCCTTAACAACTTACCTACTATTACGAAAACTTGATTTATTTTTCTAACAAGTATAACTCGTAATTCGTAACCTAATATAAGTTGTCTTGACAAGAACGTTTTTCGCAAAAGTTGTAAGATTTTTTATGTTGAAAGATAGATTTTTGTTTTACACACCCACCTACACACACACTCTTTATCTTCTGTTTCATAAAACGGAAAAGAAAATTAACTCCTGTCTTTGTAGAAGTTTTTTAACAAAAAAGTGTTTCATCGAATGATATAACATTGTCGACACAGGTCTTCTGATAAGAGACACTTTGGTAACTGCAGGGTTACTCTTGACAAAACTAAACACGATCTTAATCTAGTCTTGATCTTGATCATACGACGCACGAAGGGACTGTGGTCAAAAACACTGCGCTACCGCTAACGCGCGATAGGTTTGCGTGTATTTTTGGCCAATAGTCACTTCGTGCGTCGTATGATCAAGATCAAGACTAGATTAAGATCGTGTTTAGTTTTGTCAAGAGTAGCCCTGCTGTTCCATATTTAAATTCCAGTGATATAAAGGCACATACTCGATGGCAATATAGGAGACAAACTCACTTCATAGAAAATTCTATATATCCTTGGCAATTTTGTTGATAAAAATTGCACAAATATAGAAAGTCCTTTATTATCTAGACTAGACGAGTTTCAAAGATTCTATGATTACTAAATATTTATATTGTATTAATTATTTCTATAAATTATTATCATAGAAATAATTGTTTGGATGGTTTGTTGCAATAAGTCACAGACTTTCACAAAACCATATTTATAATTAAGGTTATAAAATTATATAACTTAAAATAGCAAGCAAATATGAAACGTCTTTTGTTGTATACAAATTCAATGAAATTCACCAAATACCTTCCCAAAAATGAACCAAGAATAATTGAACGTAGTTATGCAGAAAGCAGACAGCCCACAAAAAGTATAATTTAAATATGGCCGTCTTTGCATATAGACACTATATTATATTGAATGAACTGATTTTTTTTTCAACGTATTTTTTATGAAATGTTTATATGAAAGGCCCCTGGCTGGTTTTTGTAGACTGTAGTATTAGACATTTTAAATCTCGTAAGATAAAAAACTCAAATATACGTAATTGTGGACTGTCTGCTTTCTGCATAACTACGTTCAATTTGACTTGAATAAATATCGATATTTGAAAAGGAAATGTTAATGGAATTCTTCAAGTTGCTATGGAAACTTAGCATAATAAAATAACCAAATAAGTTCTACGATAAAATGAAATTGGTATGCATTCTTTATACCTATCATACCTTTGTACTTATAATATTCAGAATTAGGTATATTAATAAGAGGCGGTATAAAATTCTTAATAGAAGTATCGATATTTTATTAAAGAACAAAATTACATGCTTACCAAATTTTATACCTATATTGATAAAATACAATTTAAGGTACATTTTTCCGTCTTTAAGTAGCGGTATATGATTTGATGATGATAATGGATAATTTTTTAAGTTAAATGGAGTATTCATCTCAAGGATGAGATATTAATATTCAAATATATCTGTTAGAACATGTAAGCACACCTTTATAATTAATTCCATAGAATTTTGTTTATGGTAATCATTATCTATAAAAACCAGTGTAACTTGCATTCTTGCTCTCTGTCATTTCTCACTTGCTTCAATGAAATAAACTTGTTCTCTTCGGCCCTGCGTGATTTTAATAAAAAAACCCGGATCACATCTCCCAGGATAAAGCTGGCCTAATTAAACAATTATTGGCCAATTATTGTTTAATTAGGCCAGCCCAAATTGCCCAATGATAGTTGGCCAAAAAGAGCACTGTTCTTCCGTCCGCAGGGGTTCCGTAGGCCCGGGCGTCCCTCTTTCACAATACACCGTTCCTATGACAACGATATCAGAGCGCAAGGAATGTCGTGGGAAGAGGTGACGCAATTGGCACAGAGACGCTCTGAATGGAGGAGGCTGGTTTCTGCCCTGTGCTCCCGAGAGGAGCGTTGAGGGCGATGATGATGATGATGAATTAAACAATATCTTACGGTTGATTCTTATCTCTTTACATTTACATAAAAAAAATTATAAATTCATATTGATAAAATAGATAAATTATTGAAAATATTTTTTTATCGCAAACCAAAGATGGGTTTTTAAAACATGTTTCTCTCTAATTAGTTACAAACATAGGTTAGAGATTCGGACTTTCAAAACAGAGATTCTGGGTTCAAATCATCCCGCTTCTGACCTACTACACCATCACGATTAGAACACATTGCTAAATGCAAAGATAATATTTAGATCTATTTCACAAACCAGTTTCGTCCATACATCAATAAAAAAAACTTGATATTCTTAAGAACTCTGGGTTAAAATATTCTCGCGACTTATACTTTACCTTCATGGTATCAGCAAATTGCTTGCTGTTAAAATCCGAGTTAATTAGGCAATTTTACCTCCTAAAAATTATTATTTTTATACGCCCTTAGGTTCTTGTAGACTAATCCATTCTTTTCTTTTGCTGTTATTAAAAAAAACTTTTCAATGATATATTTATCACTGTTGATGAGAAATTTATAATTGCTTTAAAAATAAATATATTGTAAGGCTCCTTAATCGGCTTTGATAAAATTATGTTATCCCGAACCATTAAAAACCACCTGATTGGTTGTAACTATCAGCTGCTCCCGCCCTTTTTAGTCTATAAAAGGGCACTACGATTGCGTAGACTTCAGTTTATCCAGAGACTTGACGTTGAGAGGTAGTCGCGCTACGTCAGTTTCTCTAAATAATATTTACGTGCAAGCTTTCGTCCACTCGCAGTTTTCCCGGGCATTTCCATATCCATACATAAGGTGCAAAACAACACATTGTATATACGAATATTTTATAAATATTATTGTTTACAATGAAATAAATGTTATTTTCAGAACATTGCTACTAAATTCATCCATCTAAACCAAAGTGTTAATTGGTAATTGGTAAAAAAAAATTTAAAATACCTAATGTTTAGAATTTCGAGTTGAAGAAAAAGATGAATTAAATAATGTACAAAATTAAATTTCGAAAAAAAAAAAGTACTCGAGTAAAAGTTTATTTACGTTGTTGATCCTTTTTTGTGGATTATACGTTTGTGGTAAGGCAATTTTTTTTTAAATTTAAATCATCAAGACTTCTTTACTATGATTTTGTGATGAACAATAGAGTATTTATTTATTCTTGGTATATAAATATATTGTCCATTATACTTTCGTGTTGAATTCAAAGAATCATGATTATGTTTCCATAAATCAACATAAAGCTACAAAATTGCCGAATGGTAATTTTTTGCCGGACAGCATACATTTTTTTTAAAAACCTATATTCAATATTTTCATTACTTTTCTATAAAATATTTGGCGTGAAATAAACTTGTCAGAAACTGAATGAGTTAATAATTATTTAAATTTATTCTTTCTACAATGATAAATACAGTAATATAATGCTTTTGAGTGCTAAAAAGTAAAGCGAACAATATTTTTATGTTAATTTCTTGTTATATTGTGTAATTGAGTACAAGAAGGCGCCAGAATGTCAATAGTTACAAAACAATCTGTAACACTGTCGTCGCCAACTTATCCAACAAAATCTTTATTTCGTCTTTATTTCTCATCTCACTCCATCTTGGCATAAGCATATTAGCTTAATGTCATTTATACATTTGTTAAATCTTATAACAATATTGAATGTTTTCTCTTCACCCCAAAAAGGGAACTCAAAATCAGTCAACTAACCTTCATCGATTAATCTAAGACAATATTATTTTTTCACTTATTTTAGAACCATGTAAACAATAAACTACATATATGTAACAATTTCTAGAGATTTTAAATAAAAATATTTGAATTTCAATGAATTTAAAATATGCTATCGCGATTCCACTGTTCTTAGTCTTAAAAAGCTCGTCAATGGTGTGAGATCACTGAAATCGCGAAAGCATATTTTAAATTCATGTAACAAATAAACATAGAAGTACAATATTATTTTGTCGTTAATATTACATATCAATAACATACTTAACTCTCAAATGTTTCAAAAATCAAAGATTCTTTATCATCCTTTGCAAGTCAAAATTTATTCATAAAATGAAAGAACCAAAAGCCCCTCTATGAAGAGAATAATTCATCTAGAGAAATAAATAATGAATATTAATTTTTAAATAAAATTTCAACTTGAATTACTATGTTTATTTGTTACATTAATTTAAATTACGCTATCGCGATTTCAGTGCACTTGCACCATTGACGAGCTTTTCAAGACTGACTTACAAAGACCTTTGTAAGTCAGTCTTGAAAAGCTCGTCAATGGTGCAAGTGCACTGAAATCGCGATATTGTAATTTAAATTAATGTCACAAATAAACATAGTCATTCAAGTTTAAATATTTTATTTAAAAATTTCTAGAAATTGTAACATAGTTAATGCCTCTAAAATGAGTGAGAATATTAATTTATTAAATAAAATTGCAATGAATAATAAACATAGGTCAAACAAAATTAGGTATAGAAATCTTCTCAAATACGACTAGGTACAAGAACTGTTCATATCTTAAAGAATATAACTGAAAAATACAATTATATAGTGCTTAAATCTTAGGAAGAATGAGAGAAAGTCATATTTATTTATCTTTGTTGAAATATTCGTGCAAATCTGTACAAAAAAAAACAAATAGCATGTCAAAGCGCAGATTGAACCATTAAAATAAAAATGAATTTGTTTACAGGTATGTCAGATTTATAAATATTTAAATATGCTAAAGCGTGAAAATCTTGATTAAAATAAAATCTTGAAAGCAAACAGAAATAAAAAATTCATCTTTATGTCGTTTCAGCTTTATTTTAAATCATTTCAGAACCTTCATCAAAAAAAAAAACTTCTTTTTTGCCTAATTACTTAGTCTTTTGATAAAACATTTCTATTACTTTGTAAGTTTAGTTTTTAGTATTTAATATTTATTCAGAATAATTACAAGCATATTATAATAATTCATTGTGCTAACTTAATTAACAGTTAAATAATTAAGGGGGTTTATAAATTGATATACCGTGATTACATTTTATAGAGGTCATTATATCATTATCCTTTTATGAGCTTGCTGAAGGATGAAAACCCGACAGACAAATTTATGTTAAAGCAAATAAATGTGGAGGTTTAACATTTAATACTCGCTTGTTATCTTTAAAAATATAACTTACACAGTTCTGTAAAATAAAATTATTTGTAAAATAATAATTACGAAGAACAATTAATGTTAGTATTATAAAGATAGAATAATAGATTTTTAACAAGAAAAATATAGCAAAAAATCTTAACAATAATGTACATAGACAGACTGGAAAAGGTAAAAAATAAATTCCTTGACATATATATTATAATTTATGACGACTACAAATTCACAAGGCTACAACTTTGGAACATATACGAACTGTAAGTGACATGATATTCATATATAATCTTCTAAACGGTATCATCGACTTGACCGAACCTATTCAAAAAATATATGTACTTTAACTGCTCCCCAAGACGAACAAGATCCGGTTCTACAATTAACACTCCCACAGTGTATAAGAAATTACTGCCAAGTCTTGTACAAACAACGAGCTAGTGGTGGTAACGACTCATTTTTTGGCGCGGTAGATATCCACCAATATACTAAGCTTAAATTCAAGTATCAACTAGGTATTTGATATTTTATTAGGAGGCTGATTCTGTTGCCAAAGTTTTCCTTTCCTCCTTCATGTATTTGTTTATTTTTTTCTCTTTGAATTAAGGTTATATATAATGTTTCTTTATATGCTTTAATAAAAAAAAAACTATTTTCTCTATGATATAAAGAAGACATTACATTCGTGGACAGATCATGTTTTAAGAATATGCAAAAATAGTTGGGAATTTAATTATTATTTTTTACAGTGCATTGGTTCTATAATAACGATATCAGAGCATTTAGAATGTTGCGGAAAAATTTGACTCGCGTGAAAGCTTGTTGCCATCCTGTGAATCTAAATGTAGCACTGAAGACAATGAATGGATGAATTCTGTGTTAATCCCAAACGTTAATTAATATTACTATACGTGTAAATGAAAAGATTAATTAAATTATTCACTAAAGAGATTTGTGTAAGTCTTCAGTATAATCAATGGCTTGAAAGGGCTTATTATTATTAACATTCCAAATCAAACCATTTGTGTATTATACAATTTGGATTATTCTGCGTGTATTGAATGACAGAAGAGATATTGTGTTATATCAATAGGAAAATACCAACCTTGCTTGCTAATCAGGTACCTACATACTTGTGTAGAATATTGTTTCCACAGTACGATTTGAGTTTGTATGTATAATGGATAAATTATAATGAATTAATTGTGTAAGACGCATTACCTTAATTGATTACCTTGTTTAATGTATCTTTCATTATTTATTGAATGTCAAAATGAAATAAAATTTGATCGACACAATAGTAGGTGCGTAACGATTATATATTTTAATGTTGTAATCGTTTTAAAATTATATATCTGAATTGTTAAGGTATTTTTGAAATCGAAAAGCTGAGGTATTTTTATCAACAACTTTTGAACATTATCAAAAGATAACCACCTCATGACATTATCTTTTTCTTATAACAAATTAGCAGTATAGGACAACATGCATGTTTATTACATGCAGTTAGTTTACTGACTCCTACTTATGGAAGATGCTGCGAAGATGAGTAAATAGATTCATTGACAGAGGAGCAAATTACAGAACGTAGTTAGTAATTACTATATATATCGGACGTCCCTCTTTTACAATACACCGTTCCTATGACAATAACATAAGAGCGCAGGGAATGTCGCGGGAAGAGGTGACGCGATTGGCACAGAGACGCTCTGAACGGAGGAGGTTGGTTTCTGCCCTGTTGTTCCGAGAGGAGTGCTGAGGTCGATGATGATTTTGGATGATTTTATTTTTGACGCCATTTAACTGTCCCTAGACCGTCTCAAGGGCGCCAGTGAAGAGTTCAGCTTTTAATTTGCTTCTGAAGCTGGTGACAGTCAACAACACCAAAGGCTCTCTCATAGAAGTTAGACATACCGGCTCTATTGGGCTCAGTAAGTCTATTCACGGCCAGTTCCGAAGAGCGTAGAGGTCTTCTAGTGGTCGAGTCAAGAAATCAAAGCTATGTGAGACACGATTGTTCATAGCCAAAAGGCATACCTTGAATGTCACCCTTTCCTCCACCCTCAGCCAGTGTGGTCGTCTAGGAGGAATGATTATTGTATTAAGAAATAATGAATTAAGTTGAATATATTCGTATTTTTCGTTATTATTTTGTCTCAAAGAATTGCATAAATTCGCTTAGGGAATTGAAAAATTTTACATTTATTAAACAAAAAATAAAGGTGTACATTTCAAAATCTTTAAATCAATGTACTTGATTTGAAAGTTTTTTTGTGAATAGTCATGACATGAACTCTTAATCATATCATTAGAGGAAATTGACTCACGAAAAACTGTGACTGTAAAATATGAAATAACGAGTATAGTGTGCTTTAAGTAAACCTATTAAGATGATGGGTTAAGACGGAGTCTGTAGGTATATATATTTCCATATTCACATACATAAATCTTCATGAAAACGCCTACGAACCCGCAATTATTACATCCGCAGTAAAGTGAAATAACGTTTTCAGAATATTTTAAAGTTCAGGTTTCCCGTCATTAGAAATTCACGTGTTTTCGGATGCTTTATACGTGACTTATGTTTTTTTTATGAAAATCAATAAAACAGCAAGGTATTAAAGTTTCATATTTTGCGGTTGTAACTTTTGGTAATACTTTTGCAAAAGTTTCAACATCAAAAAAGTCTGTTGTATTGTTACGAGAGTGAAGGCAATTCAAAAGTATGTTCATTTGAAATTTCTATTCTATTATTTTTCAAAGTTTAAAAGTAAGGAATCCTTAGAATTTCATTCAAATATTTTTCATATCCTGATTCTTTACTTTGTCTTACCAGAAAAACTTAAAGAATTTACTAGTTTTACTTTATTCTTTTCATAACTGAAAATTCTTTTTCCTTGTGATGCATACAAATTGATAAAAATACATATTTTTTTTTTTTAATAAAAAATAAAATGACAATTTATTTCCCTGGTTATGGGTATGTAAGGATAAATCTGTAAGGCGTTCCGTTTTCTCTGCGTAGCCCACTTGGGATACGGCGTAAGGGTGTAGTATAGAATGGAACTAACTGTTAAATTACTCCGCGGACTACCTACCCGGTAAAGAATTGGTCTTCCACTTTACTGTAAGTTTTCAAGTGTCCTGTAAAAGGCGGATTTTCGAAAAAATAAAGCCAATTTACAACTTAAATTCAGCGATAAGGTTTGTCACCAATCCTAAATGACATTTTTTTTTGTTTTCACGGAGAGGATAGGTCGCATGTTTATAACATGCAGCTGGCTATCTGGTTACCCCACTCTCAAGATATGCCCAGATGGTTTAGTAGTAGTTGTGGTAGCACTAGATAAATAATATTATATCTTAAAAAGATATACGAACTAGAGAGAATAAATTACAAAGTCTATTATTATCTGCCTTGATAAATAAAGGTTTAATTGTGTTATTAATATTTATTTGAATTAGCTGAGATAATTATTTCTCTCTCCATTTTGACTTTGTCGACGGTTTTGAAATGTTTATTACGGAATATTTAATACAAAAGGCTTCAAAATTATTGTAGTACTCGGTATCACTTGGTATAATCCTTGATCAATTGTACTGGGAACAATGCTGTAGAGACATCTTAAATCTGTTGGTTATAAAATTTGAGTACTCATGCTTATCACAGAAATTGCGTAAATTAACATTATTTATACTTATTTATTTTTAAAAGTTTAAAAATAAATCACAGCTTCATTAAGATTATCATCCTATGAAGGAATTAATTTAAAATTAATCACTTTTTTATATAAAAAAGATATCTGGGTTTTTGTTATAAACCCAAATACAACCTTATACACCTTTCACAGTGAGCTACTTAAAGCTTGTGTCGTGAAAGGGGAGCTTGCCGGCACCTGGTGTCGAACCACGGACCCCGTGATCACGAGGCCGAGACTCTACCTTCAGGCTACCGACGAACTTATTTATAGTAAAACCACTGTGACTTTTTCTCGGACGACGCGAGCCGGCTTTCAAGAGCTTTCCGCTCTCATCATCAGGCTAGCGAATTCGCTTACTTTATAAAAGGCTATAATTATTCACCAATTAATATTGAAAACAAATTCTCAACATCAAAAAACTTTGACCGTAGAAATATCAAGAAATAGTGAAGGAGTGAACATTTTATTATAGTTTTGTATCATTAAAAGAAAGAACGGATGCAAGAGGAGTATTGTGTGAGAGAGGAGTGGAAAGGATGCTTGTAAATAAGTGATGATGGTTTGGACATATTGAATCAATGTACAAGGAAAGGTTGTCAAACAGGATATAGCTATCTCACAGAGGGAGTGTGAGAAAACGCTGGCATTCGAGAACCACGTAACCTGTACACATGGTTCAACTTCTGAAAGAAGGCGTGTGAAAAAGAAATCGAAAGTGCGTGTATAAGAAATTATATAAATGTTGAAGAAGCTAAAGAAGTATGTCAGGGTAAATCTATTTGGCGTTCCGTTCTCTCTACCTACCCCACTTGGAATACAGTTTGGAGATGGGAAAATTTTGGAAACAATATTATGCACATTATATCTTAGTGTTATCTAATGCAAAATGTTCAGTTTAGCTTCTTACATAAAATTTTTCTCTATTATACAGAATTCAAGTTCTTAAAAAATAATATCAAGAACTTTTTTGGGTTTCTTCGTTGAAGACAATAGTTTTCGTACAAAAAATATACGTTACTTACAATTTTAATCAAGATATTTATAGATTCATTTTAGAAAGACAATGTTATCTGGAAGATTATTAACTTTTTTATGTTACAGAGATATTTTTTGTGTACTTAATTCTATTCTTTTACAACTCGGCATTTTTCTGATAAATAGTTTTTTTTATTTCGTATAAAATAATTTCCTAAAAAGCTCTGATTAAATTTTAAATACTCACTCATTTTCTTTTATGTAATTCCAAAAATAAATACTTTTACAAAAAATATATTCAGTTTTGTACGTACAATTGTTTGTAAAACGGATACGTTTGTTACGGTAAATAAAGGTAATTTTAAAAAAACTGGCTTAGTGAAATTTAAAAAAAACAGTTTCGTGATTAATATTATATATATTACATTTGTGTCTGTTCGTTAATATGCATGTATGTTTCTTATGTTATTTATTAACGGATACACCATAATTAGACAAAAAGTCGGAAAATAATCACTAGCTACCAGTTGCATCATGCAGTTATTGCGAGTAGAATGAAAAGTTTATACATATCTTAAAAAAAAAAATTATATTATTGTCACAAGTTTGCATTTATATTTCAATATATTGAATAAATATCAAAAAGAGTATGGATAATATTACCCGGATTTATTATATTATAACATAATAATTATGTATAGACAATTCACGAAAATCGAGTTTGTCCCAAACTAGGATAAAAATCATGTGTTATGGGTACTAATAAGACGATACACATACGTTCAATTCAATAAACACATTTACATAAATAGTCTTAAATGCAAAGTTTCAATTTGCATAAAAAAAATTTACTACTATAAATAAGTATTAAACTGTTGTGATAAGTTGAAAACAATTGACACGAAGTCGTGTGTCAAAATTTTATAAAAATGTTATATTAAAATAATTTTGACAAGGTCACATATTTCAATAATAAAAAAATTAACTCGTTTCGTTATTTCTACGATACGAAAAATATGCTTGCTTACACCATATATTATTTGTTTTTTTTTTTCTTAATTTCACATATTTTCGAAGCAAACCCGGTATTAAAGTTCGTAAATAATAAATAGATTTAGTTCGAAGCGTAAATGTGCTATTGTTTTTCGAGCCTGGATAATCTTTTAATCTTCGTTACTCTGTAGTGTATGTGTGCCATGTAATTTATTGCTCATGTGAATATAATAAATAACAAAATTTTTGTCGACTTTCTGAATTTTTGATCAACAGTTTGTTTTTTTAGAGTTTTGTTTATTTTATAAAATTGAGATTGTTGATTGTTGAAAAAAACGTGACTTTTTGTTAATAAGAAATTTGTTAATCTACCAAAAATATTGTTAATACTACCTATACTTAAACAAAATTTCATGGATATGAGAATGACTCATTAGAACTTATTAATAAATTCCATATTTTATTGGAAAGAGGATTTATGAGGATTTAAGAGGATTTCACTATCTAAAAATTACATTAGTATGTAGTGACAGAATTGCCCACATCGCCGCAAACGAGACTCTACTAGGTTGAAAATTGCAAGGAAGGGTACCTAAAAGTTGGAAGAATATCTGATCTGCAGCATTGAAAGGGAAAGCAAAGTCCAAACTAACAGATAAATTATCTACTACAAGCAGAAACAGTATCTAGATATTGATTTAACAAAATGAAATTTAGTGCTGAGGCTATTTAATATTATAAATTCATATACCTTTTTACGGCAAATCAATTTCAAATTGTCTTTCCGAGAAAGCACGTGAGACGTTTCTGTCATACAAACCAATACTTATAAAAAAGATATTGCTTCATTACATCAACAGTTTGTCCAAAGGCACAACACAGGAAATAGAAACAAGATATTATTAAACCCTCATGTCGCCATATTGTTTTTAATGAAACTGGTTTTAAAATAAATCCGAATCCATCCTCAATCACCTTTACAGTATACTTGTGGTGTGAAGGTAGAGTAGGTTGATGTCGGGACGAACCGATCCCAGAAATTCTGAATTGATTGAAAATCCGAGACTCTTCCATCAGGCAATCGACCATTTCAATATATACATATAATATAAATTGGTTCTGCATTACGCACGAAATCTATAAATCCTAGAATAAATGGTTTTAAACGCTACATTATTTTCGCTGGTTATCTCCAAAAATCCTTTTAATATTGGCAAAAATGGGTATAAGTGCGCAAATAATAATAATAATGATAGGACTGAATCGTCCAAGTGCGATAAATTTAACATTCCGAAGCGTTATACGAAATATATATGGATATTATGAAGGTAGGTAATTGCTTCACGCCCGAGAATTGAGAAGATTTATTAGTTTTTCATATAAAGAGCGCTTATCATTCCGAGGAGGTGTTATTGCCGACGCATTTCATTAAAAAAGCGTGTAAGAATAATTCTCAGAACAAAAAATGTCGTCTGTGGATCCATGAAACCTCCAAAGTGTCATTTTTTTTTCAAAATGAGATATTGACAAAAAAATATTCCTCTCGTCGAGCCGTATCTACCGACGAAATAACCTATATATACGCTGAGATATCGACGGAAAAAGTAGTTGAGAGAAATTCTATCCCGTACGTGCTGCTCTTTCTTAGATAATTTGTAAAAACTCACACGTACTTAAAAAATTATTAAGTGAAATTTTTCGAATCATGCTAAAAAATTCAATAAACAATTGAACTTCTAAGACACTTTCCACTTACGAATCAGAGACAAAGATAATCGTCATCCAGCTTAACAGGGTTTTTTATTAATTCCAATGAAATTTTGATAAATGCACATACGAGGTATCATAGATTCACAGGCGATATGTCCGGATATAGGCAAATTATAGGCTTTGATAGATACTTACGTAATATTACATGGCTTTCAGAATAAGCTTATTAGCATATAATTTTTTGTAATTATTGAACATATCGGTACTCAAATATTTTTATTCTTTTTCTATATGTGGGCAAGTATGAATATTTGAGACACTCGGATCTTCTTCCTGTTAAATAATATTTCAACTTTTTCGTTTAAATATCATCATTTTAATTTTTTTTCTTGCTCGACAAACCACCAATAAAAACATTTCGCTGACATAAAGTGATATTTTATAAAATCATCAACATATGGATACCTGGCATAAAAAAATATCTTTGTAAAAATGTTTCTATTCGTTTTTTATATAACAATAATTGTTTGACTAATAATAATAATTGTTAAATTTTATAATAATATGAAAACACACTATATATTTGTTTATTTTTCAATGAAATGATAATAATTACTTTATTGCATAATAATGTAAGACTTATATAATAATTACGTAAGGTAATACAAATGAATAACATTTTGGAATGGACAAGTTTATCGCAGAAGCCAAATTTTTAAAGAAACTCCAAATTTGGCGTACATAGATTTCAAAATTAACTGAATTTAATTTTCATTCAAATGTAACTCAAAGGTTTGTACATTCACAGAGTGAAAATTCATACTGATGATATTCTACTTTAATTACAATACAGTTGACTTCTCACTTAGATTTATTTATATCCCGAACGCTGTTGTTAATGTTGATATATTCAAATGTCGCATATTGACATGACATATTGACTTGAAAATGTCAATTTATCACCATTGTCGAGTGTTGTAATCAAAGTTTAATTCAATAGATGGCGATTCCTTCAAAAACAAAGTATAGGACACCTTTAGATATACTTTATTTTATAGCATCTACATTTATCTTTATAAATATAAATATTTGTAATGAACATTCTTTTCATTAGGTACTTTCTACTGCATGTTTAATCTTTTAAATAGTTATAGTCTGCGTAAGAAAATATTTTTTAATATAAGCGGAACCTCCATATAATAGATATAAAGTTTAACAACTTTGGAGCTTACGGTTTATGGTATGCAAAAAATGAAATACTGTTAATGAAATAATATAACGTACCTATATAGTAATTTTATTAAATTTATCAGGTTTTAACGTCAGTTTATAAAATACTAGCTACAAAAAGAATAAGTTTATTAAATAGTGATGAAGAGTAAGGTATTCACAAAAAATAAATTTGAAGATAAATTTCAACCATCTGAAAATATTTTGAAATCTGTAATAATAAAATGTACGCCAATATGCCTCTATATTTTTTTTAGTCTCTAAAATGTGTTGTTTATATCCGTAGAGTTCTTGAAATATTTGTATTTTTATTTATTTATTAATACATTTTTTTTAATATATCTGGGTTTTGTTATAAACTCAAATACAACCTTATACACCTTTTACAGTAAGCTTAATACTTGTGTCGTGAAAAGGTTGTTTGCCGGCACCTGGGATAGAACCGCGGATCCCTTATTTACGAGGCCGAGATCTTCCAAGATACCGACGCATTAAACGACGTAAAAGCCTAATAATAAAAGTAAAAAAGAATTAGAGGAACGTTTTCGTAAAATATTTTGTAGGTAAGTAACAATTCATTGAATTGGTCTGCAACAGGTTTGGATTTTCTTCTTCATTCCTCTCTATTTTCAGCTAGTCTCTTTAGTTCTACTTTTGTGGCACAGATCATGTTCTTCTTCAATTGGTCCATATAAATGTCTCTTGAACGGCCTCTACCATTTCTGCCTTCGGTCTTGCCCTTCGCGATGGTGATGAACAGGCCTGGGTGCCAGATGTTGCTGCCAATCCAGTTAGCTCGCTGTCTTTTGTATAAAATATTTTACATATAAAGGTTCCCTGCCTCACACACAGCCACAGTGTAGAGGACAGAAAAAGATGTTGTAAGAAATAATTGTCAATAGACTATGACCCTCAGCTATAAGGGAACCTAAAAGAGAGAAAAAGAGAAATAGGCTCTTGATAAAAATAATAAGAAATAAAAAGTTATTTTCCATTATTTTAGCATTATTTAAATGCGATGTTTTCTCAGAATTATTGTAATAAATTATCATCAACGTGAATAATTCATTACAAAATAAATAGCAACAATAAATTCTTTGCTGTACTTTAGGTAGCTGTTACGTAACTACAAATATAAATATTTTATTGTGTTTTTTCTACGTTTTATTTGTGTTTATTTTTACTGTGTTCTGTGTGTGTGTGATGGAATGAGAAATGGACTTTGTAATAAAAATATATTTATCTTGAATATATTTTTTCTTATTACACAAGTATTTTTTTTACAACGAAACAGAATTTTAACGGTCCATGTTGAAGTCTGTTTATTACAATATTTTTTTTCATTTAGGGTTTTATCCTATGCAATTTAACTCCAAAGACTAATTTTCGGTTATGTTATCATATTTTTTCGATGTAATTCATATTTAGATTAAGTCGAATTAGATAATTGACTTATAAATGATATTTTCGTTATATTGGTTTACATGGTACAAATTCCATGCCACTTTATCACAATAATGTATAATTTCACGTACTATTTCACTTTTTACTATCAATGTTTCCACCGTTGAAGTGAGTTTTTTTACTATGTGACGTATTTTTGATATTAAACGTCATAATTATAAAAATGTTAATATAAATATAGCCACAACAAATACTTGATTATTATTGTGTTTTGTAGATTGTAATAAATGCTGATTTTACCAAAGATTCTTAAAGATTTATTGCGATTAATGTAGTGTTTTGTTAATTATTGGTTTTCATAAGTACCTATTAACAAAGGTAATGGATTGCTTTTATCAATTCTCAACAGAGATTGATGTTTGAAATCGTTCATACAACGAATCTAATAATTTATTATTTTGCCTCAACGTAATTACATAATATTGATTTATGGTTATTTTTTTTTATTCCTTTTTAATTTGGAAACGTTAACTTTATGCCATCGTCGTAGGTATGCGAATAATTTGATAAAATATAATTGCTCTTATTTCAATTGTTTCCTATTAAAAATATTGATAATTTGGTGTTTTCTTAATTCTACGGATTTTTTTTTATCTTGCAGTATATAGATCACGACAAATTATGATATCGTAAGAGAAATGCTCTTATAATTAAATATCACAATAATGTAATGTATGGTAATATTATCTATTTTTTGATTGCAAACTTGTAAAACCAATGGCTTGTATTCTGAAACAAACATAAAATGTACATATTCTAATCCCTTAATAAATTCCTACGTCAAAGTTCTCTCTAAGTCATTATATGACTGTTGTTCAAATCAGCCGAAAGCTCCTACATAATACATCATATTCTATACTTTATGCAGATTGAAATCCTGGTACTCAGCAAAGCACTCCCACCCTTTTCCGTAAGTTTTTAAGTATCCTGTAAAACGCAGATGTTCGAAAAAATAACGATATCTGACATCTTAAATTCAGCGATGAGATTTGACATCCATCCTGAATGTCTTAATATTTTCGTTGGCCCGGAGTGTTGTGTGTTTATTTTGCTGGCTACCCCACTTGTGGGATATGTTGTTATGAGATAGAAGTGGCAATAAAAATATTTATATAATTTTATTACGCAGATATTATTTTAACGGATGCAAGTTTTCAAAGGGGGTACTAGTTTTCCTGTTTATTTATTTATTCAAACGGTTAATTAATAAATAAAAAATGTGGCTTTGTTAAAAATAAAAATCTAAGACATATTTTGTACATGCAAATGGAATAAAATAATATTAATGAGAGAATTTTCACTCACATCAGCTAGAGTACAAGGTATTACACATCACATTATACTGCGTACAACCCCAGTTATTTTCATTGTTTCGTTTTTGATGTGTCGTGTAATATTTTAATAATACTTAATTATAAATTATCTTAATCTTTGAGGTATTAAATTGCCTGTTTTTGTTTGTTTCCTTTTGTTTTACGTGTTGTATGCCATTATTGTACATAGTGCCTGCTAAAGATGAGATAAGTGTATTCGCATGAATAAGTAAGTGTATTGTGAATTTTGATGTTGTCATGTAATGTGTGATGTAAAGAATAATATGAAACATATAGAAATTATATTTATATCTACAAGTATTAATTAATTAAAATGATATGACAAATTTCGTGAATTAATCCTACAAATAAAAGACGATTAATATGCTCCTGAAATAGGCACTCTCAAGTTTTTTCACGTTCCTTTGTAGAACACTATTGACATCAATAAAAAATTTGCTTTATTTTCACTGTACGTTAGTTATTCTAAAAGTATATAATTGAATTCAGTAAGAGGACACATATATTTATATTTCAATGCAAACAAAGCTTATTATATCGCCACTTAGTTATAATTTACAACCAGTCCAAAAAAAATGCAGAAAATTATAGGGTAACATATTATTGTGTATGTCTTAGCAAGAGATAAAACTCAACTGACGCAAAATGACTTTGAATTGAAGTAAATCAATACTTCTTTCTTTTCTCAAGAAAATCTTGGATTAAGGAGGAAAATATTTTAAGACAGAAAAATGCGATAAAAAATATTTTATTGTTTTCATAGTAATGAATTCATATTAAAGAAAAAACATTCATATTTTACCCAATTAATATTCAGTTTTGGTTGAAGTACGACGTATTCTTACGAAATATGCTTGTTGGACAAAATATATAAAAAAATGGATTTTCTTTGGATTTATAAATTTAATAAATGTGAGAAAAACACCTGTAGTTTCAAGTAAAATAACAATATATATAAATCAAACTTTTTCCGAACTCCTTGTTGGATTATCCATTTTACTCCCAAGACAGGTGATATGTGATCTGTAATGGAACATCTGTTATTTGAAAATATCTCATCTTGTTTCAAATATTATATTGTGTACAAAGTAATACATCAAAAATCTAAACAAAATACAAGGCATAATATAATATTACATAGGTACGTTTTTTCACAGAACATAAAATCGCTCAAATTATGTTTTTAAAATATTATTTTTTATAAAAAAGATAACATTCAACTTAAATTTTTGAAAAGCTACTTTTTTCTTTTTGGTGTTAGTTTTAATACTCATAATTTATACGGAAATCTCTTGTGTGTACAATGATTTTTTAAAGTACTTCTATTACAAGGATAATTACAATACTTAGGTTCTAAGACATTACTTTCTTCTTAGATATGATAGACATAATATCTAATAAAAAATGAGCATTTATCTGAAAGAATTTTCGATCACATAGTTACGGTACCCAAAACAAAATCAATTTTTTCTTATTTATTTTCTAAGACATATTTTGAATTTGAAAAGAGCCTTATATACCTGCCAGATTCTCTCACAGCAAGCAATATACTTGTGTTATGAAGGTGAAGTTGTTTCGCTGCAGATGGAATGCAGATGGATGGAATCGAAAAGATAATATAGTCTACCTTGGTACGGGCTCATGCCCAGTTAGGTAGACATTTTAGTGACTTATCTTTTAAAATCTGTTTTGTAAATAAAATAAATAAATAAAAATAAAAATAAATAAATAATATCACCTTATTCGGTAGTTCCCCGGACGGGACTTGAATCCATCGAACCCGGTGACATCGCCTGGTAGCTTAATTGGAAAAGCACTCCTCGCGGAAAAGTAGACTTGCGGGTTCAAGTCCCGTCCGGGACCCGTCCCGTCCCGGATCAGGTGACGTTTTTTTTCTAAGTCTTATATAGTAATTTCATGTGTTAAATTTACATACATAAGCTCACATAATGGTTAACTATAAAAATAACATCGATAAACATTAGGTATGTAGTTCATTTTGTTTGATTTTCAAATTAAGTTCTTAGGGAAAAGCACAATTTTCATAAATTCACATAAGCATTATGAGTGGTTTTATCGAGATTGACAAGTTTTGTTTTGTTTTGTTTGATTTTGGTTTCCACTTAATTGTAAACTTCTAAAGCTTCTCTTAACACCCAAAAGCAGCAATGAACTTATCTAATCTCATTTAATCTCAGCACGGACTTTGCGCGAATGATCGTATGAACAGATACGAATTAAACACATGAAATACGATTTTTGCTTTATTTTAATTAAAAAAACAATGAATAATGACTATTTGAAGTATTTATAAATCTATTATTCAGAATTATCCTCTGCAAATATAAACTATTCCAGCCCAGAGTCAAAAAAAATAACATCCTTAAATTTCAAGCAAAACAAACCCACTTCTTTGTCGTCATCTGAATAATCAACCATTTTTTTGGACTGTTCTTTCACTTTCACCTTTGCCTTTTATGACGAAATCATCTATAAATTAAATAATGTTCTTTATTTACTTGTGTATGTGATGAGCTTCTGTTAAAAAGACTTTTAGATGGACAGATCATAAGGCACAGAAGAAGGGGCCAAAGCTCAAAGTAGTCACAATCCAATTTAGTGAAAGGTGAACCTTGAAAAGAAAGAAAAAAGAATAATTAGTTTATTTATGCAGAAGTGTAATTTTATTATGCCATTTAATTATATCTTTCCTTATAATCAAATATACATCTTGATTTGAGGAGCAAATTCATAACATCTCTATTTGTTTACTTCGGTGACACATCTGCTCTAACCTTTCCTAAAGCATTTTAGCAAAACTCAATTGAGTTATGTTTTCTTATTAAATATTTTCTCATAGTTTCTGTTTACTTTGAATATCAGTAATAGAATGTACACAGAGAACATGGCTTAACGCAAACATTTTCGGTTGATCCATGGCAATATACAAGAACGTCTATAATCTAGGGTGAAACACGCGCAATCCTTGATCATTTGAGGTTTATTTTTTATTGATGTAATATAAATACAGTTTTTTAATTTCTCTCTCTCTCTTTCAACTCGGTCACCCTTCAACGTTCCTCTCACAAGTACAGAACTGAATCCAGCTTTCTCCATTCAGTGCGTCTTTTTGCCAATTACGTTGATGATAATTTTATTTACCATAACAATTAATATAGATATAACAATACATAGAATATTTGATAAAAACTTAAATCTAAACATCCTCCATATAGAGACAAGTCTCGTGTAAAGGAGCGTTTGATAATTTGTTTCTTATGCATCATTTTACGATCCTTCGGCTGTCTCAAGGGCGCTGATGAAAAGAGCGGCTTTCATTGTAACATCGCAGATCAGCAGACAGCCTATTCTACGGCAAAAGACCTGCAACGCCAAAACCCTTGTCATGGAATTGAAAGGTTTTGTATCTATTGGGTTCTCTCAATTTATAAATGGACGTTGCGGATGATCAAAGCGCTCTGCGAGGAGCAGTATCCGGAATAAAAACTTCGGAAATGCGAAGCGGCGACATAATGTTTACGGCTTTCTTCATTACAAGACAAAACTTGAATGTTATCCAGTTCTCAATTATATCAGATTTTAGAATCTGATATAATTGAGAACTGTGTATGAATCTTATAAACGGTGTATTGTCAAAATCAAAAACATTACACGTCAAAATGTGGGTGGCTTTGATAAAGTATAAGTAAAACTCAAAAAACCTATTTTTAATTTTTATTAAAATGGCGTTTTACAAAATAAATTCCATCAAAATACTTTAAGCGTCTTTTGGATTAGATATTAATTAGAAGATAAATCCCTGTATCCCTTATTCTATTGTATGTACATTTGGATTATCGCATAAACCATAACGCCCTCTTTCTCCTCCCTCCCCGTCTTAATTCTATCATTTAATTTTATTAAATGCTTATTTCGTAATAATTAATTATCGATCATCCAAATTTATTGACATTTATGAAGAAATTTTTTAATGTTATAACCGACAACTGTTAAATATACAAGACGGCTTGCATGTTTATTACATCCAGCTGGTCTGCTGGTTATCCTACATTTGGGATATGCCATGATGGTGTAGTAGTAATGGTTAAATACACATTCGCAAAATAAACTTCGGGCTGCGCTTGCTTGAAAATCTAACTGTTTTTTATTTATTATTTTGCAATTTGTTTTGTAAAGTTAAAGTCTAGACAGGTTTCTTTTAAGAGAACAAGTGTGACGTTTCTAAGTTTATAGAAATATATTGTACATCAAGACCGTGCCGATAGTCACATTCTTAATTGTATTTGTTTGGATATTTTGTTAGGGACTTTGTAAAAGTATAAAAGAACTGTATTTATTGTTCTTTTGTGTAACACATAATCTTTTGGGAAAAAAGAGTCCAAACAAATTGTTGCATATATATTTCTAAACAAAATAGTCAAAGAAAATATACAACTATGGGTTTATAGTAGGGGTTGCAATGAACATTGATAACAGAAAAAAAACATTATCTTCTCAAAAAAAATAAGACTTTATATTTAAGTCGATGTATAAGTTATTGTAGCTAGAGGAATTATTGCATGTAATCAAAAATCAGGTTGGATATCATAATCAATATTAATTGAAGATTTAAATGAGATGCAAAATATCTACATTAATTGTGGATTTTTTTATATTTTATTGTGAACTTTATGGAGGAAACATTATATTTCCAGGGGTTAATTCAGGTTTAGGGTATGTTTTGCAAATTTATTTAAAAAAACAAACACGCTCCAAAAACTCTCACAATAAACGATAGGTATAGTTGTGTCTTGAAAGAACCTATAAGGTTCTTTCAGGTTATATTCAGGATGGGTGGCATACATCATTGCTGAATTGAAACTCATTAGAAATTTTGATACGTTTAATCGACAAAATAATGAACTTCTTTTTAGAAAAAAATTTGAGCATATAACTCAATGTTTTCACCAGACTTGTATATCCCTCTCTACTTCCACCACAGTTCCACGTCATTATTCCCACGAGTCGTGTTATTTCGATTACGTGCGACATTCGTTTAAACGTTTTTTCTTCACATGGGAATTCCAATTGTAGTAAGAGCAATGGTCTAAATTATAAATCACAAACAGTTGGTGTACTAAACATTTAACAATAAAGAAATCCGATCCATTTATACGATAAATATTGACAATCAATTAATTATTACAATCCTTCACAGAACACTCTTACATTGCTAAGACAGCAATCAAATAATTATGAGTTGGAGGACGGGTGCAAATTACACTTATAATTATTTATTCGTGGATCGAAATCATGCATTTAACTATTTTTTCGCACCCTGGCGATCTAAACCCTCTCCCTCCATGGCATCATCTGGGTAATTTTATGATATCTTATTACCGTATACAGCGAAAGGTTATGATTATAAATACAATAAGATCATTATTTTTTGTGCTGGAATCTACAGAATAACATATTGTGAAAATTGACCAATTTTTTTGTGAGAATTTCAGTTTTATTTTATAAATTTTCAAAAACTTGTTACTGTTCTCGAACATAATTATTTGAAAAATAAACCAAATTTCTCTTAGAAAATAAAAAGAAACAATGTTAGGTGGGATGCGTGACATGATTAATGTGACGTTACTGTTTTGATTTTTCTTATTTATTAACATCAGATACCTAATTATTTGCGGAATCAACGTATAATAAATAAATATCATTTATTACATTGTGTTGGCTCAAACAAACTCTACAAGGGGTGACGAGTCAATGACTCAAAGATCAAATAAGTTGCGAATAGATCACATTCTTTGCAACGTTTCAAATGAACTGAAGATGCATATTGGGGCTCGTTATACAGCAAGATTATTTTTTTTAATTTTTAATATTACAAAGATTATTATAGGTTATAAAACATGCGGATGCCCAATACCTACAAACACAATTATAGGGAAATAGTTTGAATGATGTTTTTTTAATGATTTGAAGCTACATTATAAAAATGTGATTGTTTAGTTCATCAACGATTACAAGTTACTTTGTTACTTTATGGGCTGAAAAACAGCATTCATAAAATATATGTGGATTAAGGAGGATGAAGTAAGAGGATAGCTTCTGCCATGTTCTTCCTGGAGAAGAGTTAAAGGTTAATTATATCAGATTAAACTATAAAAGTACAAGAATAAAATCAAAAGATGGAAGTTTAGGATTATAGTAGATTAGCATGAAAACCGACGAACTAACAGTCCATACATAGTAATGAGTCTTTCCATGTAAAATGCTTAAAAGTTTTGTAAATAATGCAATAAAATGTTTTCTACGTTAACTCGTAAAGCAACTTAACAACTGAGTGTAGGCTGTTTAATTATTGTGTTTCTCTTGTTATTAAAATTCATTTACTTCGCTTCGTTTGTTGTTTTTGTCTTCATAAATATGAGTTTATTGTTTCTATGTACAAGTCATGGAATACCTTTTAATTTAATAATAACGCAGTATTTAACTTGAACAAATCGTAAAAACAGTAAACGACTTTTTAGCCTGTCTGTTTTAAATAATGATGTTGTAAATACTTTTCATCCGGAATTATCGACTTGATAGAAGTTTGTAGCCCAACCAAAGTATTTTAGATATTTGATCACGAGATCCTAGGTGAGAAATCCAGTCGCCTTCATTGTAAGCTTTTTACAGTATTCATTTTACTACTTATTTATAAGCAATATCAGCATAAATACTAGATAAGGTTTTTTTGCAAGAAGTGTGAATGTAAAAATGTCGAGTAGTCAGTTGTCTAACTTCAAGCAACACAATTCGATTAAACCTCTCTATACCAATAAGATAATGAGGTATGGAAAATTCAGATGGCTGTTAATGTATTGAAATTACTTTTAACTGACCTTTTACGAGCATTTCGCAAAATACAAAGGAAAAAATTCACATACAAGGCGTAAACCATAAATGTGCTTTAAATAAATAAAATGTTAGTATACTTACCATATAAAAAGAACCTACAGTCTACGATCTTATCACGTGAAGTGATACCAAATAGATAAATCATTTCTTATTGTTATTACCATATCCTGTCAAATATATTAGAACTTTGTTTCCGTATCAGTGGAAACTTAAATATCAGGTAATATTCCTATAACACAATTTCTACAGTTTATAACAATGGATTGTAGCTATTCACGAAAGAATATTGAGAGAGAAAAAATATTTTTAAATTTGTTGATTTTTAATACGTTATTTTTGTCTTAAACATTAATTTATTTGGTTTAATTTTCTTTGATTATATTTTTTTTATTTAAAAAAAGGTAGAATCTGTCTTTGAAATAAACCCAATACACCTCTGATAATCTCACATTAAGCAATATGTGTCGTGACAGCGGAGTAAATCGACAGTGGGTGGAATCGAATCCGTCACTATAGATTTATATCACCTTTTTTCTACATTTTGAAAGTTTTGATATCGTTTTCGCAAAAACTTTGCATTCTGAAGTCGGTCTTCAAAGTATTTAAATAGTTTGCACGCAAACAAATGTTTGTAACTGTTTTGCACGTAATTGGATATTTTCAAAATAAGAACAATTTTTTTTTATCTACTCAACTACTTTTTTAAAACAGAAAAAGCAACTATTACTACTACGATACCATCAAAGCATATCCCACAAGTAGGGTAGCCAGAAAGCCAACCTGCAGAATTAAAAATGCAAGCTGTCTTCTTTGTGATACCAAATATTTAAGACTTTCAGGATGGGTGGCAAACCTCGTCGCTGTTTTTTCGAAAACCTGCCTTTCACAGGACTTTTACCTCGTAAAAGAAAAAAAATTGAAGTAAATCTGTTTGAAAAAACTCAATATGAAATTGGTGGTGATTAAATATTACACTGAATATAATTTTTGCACCGAATGAATACTCGATATAATTATTGAATTCAAATTCAGTGAATAAATTTCAATTTTGATGACGTTGCGGAATATTTTTATCGCAGTCTCAAATATTCGTTTAACAATTTCCTGAACTCTTTTCTCAGGGGATAAGTTTTTATGGAAAAGGGGAGAATTTAAACGTAGTTATTTTTTTGATAATTGTGTCCAAATCGAATTGGTATTCGTCAATGTGAGCAAAGCCAAAAACTGATGAAGGAATTTTCTAGAAAAAAATAAAAAATGTTTTAATTTACATCCAATCTACACAAAACAGGGTGTTTTTTAGATGGTTTTCTGATGTTTCTAAGCAATATTCGGTTATAAAATAAAATATAAATTTCTCATCTCTTTCAAGGATTACTTATAGACAATAATTATTTAAATTCTACACATGAAACTACTATAAAAGGCTTTGAAAAGATATTGACTTAAACCCGCAACCTAGCCTTTAGACGAAGTGTGCTTTGTGGAAAAACAGCTTCATGTGTAGGTTTAATAAGGTGACGTTGTCTCTTCTGGACCATCTCCATATGACTACCATTAGTTTAATGTGTTAAATTTACACATATAGCCTCATACAATGGTAAATTGTAAAAATAACATCGATGGCACATGACAATATTGGTATTTAGGCTACATAACATAACCCAAAAGTATCATTATCTTACATACATTACATTCACAATTATATTTTAAATACACCTGGAAACATTTTCATAAATGAACTTTGCATATAAAAATATTACTGTACCTACGTCAATAACTAGTTACGTATTTTATTTCATTTCTGTGACGTAAGATAGGTGTGTCATGGTTATTAATTTAATGGACCTTGTCTACAAAATATTTCATCAGGTGATCGTTTATAATACAAACAATATTTTAATTTACAATTTATTTTATGTAACTTTTAATTTTTTTTATATATGTTTTACACGAGTGCTCTTCTATTTTTGCCAAATTTGTTGTTAGTCTTAGAGTGCAATGACTATAATTTTTTAATCTTGCGGATATGATTGTCCCGAAGAAACTTTAAAAAAAATAGTAAAAAGTTGTTTCCACTCATAAAAATGGCATACCCCATGTGGACAAATTTGCTAGTGTAGAAATTGGAATCGGATAAATGGAAGTCTCCAGACTTTTGCACTATTCGGGTGGTTGGTGGGTCCTTCTATTAGTGTTTTCAGGATTGTTTTAAGCTGTTCTTATATTTATAAATCAATTTCATGAAAAGAAGACCTTTTATAGCAATACGTCCAGTAGCTATACTAATACCTTTTAACAAAGAAGTTTTTTTTTTCAGTCACATCAACATGTCGTTCCCCACAAGTGATGTAAACAGCACATTAACTAGTCTTTTACAAGCCAAAGACGTTCAGGATGTTTATCATAACTCATCGCTGAATTGAAAATATGAAATAATATCGCGTTTCGAATAAACTTGATGAAGCGTTTCGTTAACTAGAATGATATAATAACTGCACATTCATATTTCATAAAAAAATATGAACTGTCTCTCAACTGTGTTTTACTATGCAAAGTTAAATTGTTTCATTTGACTGTTTTTCTAGAATTTTAATAAACGTTTTATGATAAAAGCAATAACATTCATTTATTTGTTGCAACGTAAAAATATTAAGGCAATAGTAACTTTCATAAACATTTATTGTTTTGCAAGTAACAAAAAACTTTAATTAAAATTCTGAAACAATTTTGTAACAATCCCTACTTTATACTTTATGAAAGCATGAAAATTTTGCCTTTTTATTTCTATGCAAAACATACATAGGATATAATATCAATACAATATTTTAGTACCTGCCCAACAAACCAGAATAAAACTCTTTTTTATTGAAATTGGTTATTTGTATGGAGGACAATATTGATTCTACCTTGTGATTACGAGGGAATGTTAAGAAGTTAAATTAAATCAAATTCTTTCGTACATTATACTGGAGAACGTGCATGAAGAGCTATATAAATATAATAATAAAAGCGAAAAGAGTGTGTTAGGATATAAATAAATGAGTCGCTCTCGATACTTTCTGTCTAGCCTACAAGAGAAGCGTTGTTATGGGATTATGTAATGAAAAAAATGTATAAGAGTTAAGTCAGCTAAAATTGAATTCGAGTGTCAGATGTTTACGTTATCAAATGACATTGCCTTATAGAGAGATTAAAAAAACTAGACCCAAAATTCCTACCTCCTGAATGACAATTTATATTCGAGAGAATGTCAAAGGTCGGCACTGTTAAATACCTGAATAAACACAGTGTGAGCTGAGCTGTAATATCGCAAACCCTTTTTCAATTAATCCTCACGAATATTTGTGTATCAAATACATACCTATAAATCTTCTCCATAAACTAGTAAACTGCCTTTGTTCATATATATGTATTTATATAAAGTGATCATAATTTTTTGTGCTATTCCGATGAATTCCTCAAAAGGTGAGGGTCTCATTTCAATAAGTTTAAAAGCGTATTGTGTAACAAGATGTACCAATGTTTATTACATGCAATTAAACCGCCGGCTACTGCACTTGTGGAAGATGCCGCAATACTATGAATGAATAGTATTTTATAGTACTTACTTTTCTTACTTTTTGTATGACTCCGGCTTGTACTAATTTTAATTGCCGCGTTTATTAATAGTTATTCCAAATCAAATCCTTGATTCTCATCCAGAAAGCCACTGCACCGCATCTGGGGTCGACCATTAGATGTCCATCCAGTGTCTTTCATACATGGTTTATCGATAAATAAAGTCCATCTATCCTTTTAAGTTATACCGATGCCAATATGACATCTGTCACAAGTAGAGTAACCAAAAAATTAAAAGCATATATTTTTATTATTTTTTTTTATTCTTTTCTATACACATATGTCAGTTTAGCTGGCGGACTTATCACTTACGTAGTTTCTTCCAGACAACCAGTGCTGTCTCAATTTAGCTGAGACAGTTCTCTTCCAAACCCTGGTTGCGAAAATTCCTTACGAAACTCCGCGACCCAGCTGGGAATCGAACACAGGACCTTGATGATGCAAGTCGACTGCGATAGCCGTTGCACCACGTGGCCGGTTATATTAAATCGGTGGTAACATTATGAAAGTTCATTTTTATTAATATGAAAATGATAGAGTTAAACACTGTTACTTTCACTTGTATAAATTTTTATTTTGGCAGAGGGTCCGAAAGGCCTCTGCCAAAATAAAAATTTATACAAATGAAAGTAACAGTGTTTAACTCTATCATTTTAATATTAATTTTAAAACTGTTTTTTTTTTCATAAATAGTAGTATTACTCCGATACAGTCCATATGTCCCTTGTCAAATCAATAAAAGACAATTTTATTATTTTATAATAATAACTATCTTCTATCTTCTCTCTGACAATTAACAATATTTTGAGACTGTTTTTGGCACAAATCATCAAAAAAAAATAGTTTTACTGAAAGAATACTTTTTTGTGAAAAATTTACAATACCTTAAAAATTTGTTGCAAAAACTATGAAAAGCGAAAAAAAAATGAGTTTTGAAGAATACGAAAGGTTTTTAAATTCTTTCAGCGCTTTAAAATATCTTTGTCTAAATTCACATTGAACATTTCTTATAAAACTTCTTCTTTCAAAAGAAAAGAAATAAACATTTGTTTTTCGATTTGATAAAAAACCGCATACTTTTTCATTACTTTTCTTGTGATACAATTTTTAGAGGTATTTGTTGAAATATTTGACCTTTGAAATACATTTCAAGTTTTATTTGAAAATTCTTTATTCTCTTACCAATAATAATTCATCGTCAGTCTTGAGAAAAAATAATAGTTGGTACCGGATCATCTATTGTCAATAGATTAATCAAAAAACATTCATAAAATTTTTCAAATACTCTGCTGATTTTAAGTCAAAATCGTATAATGTCATAATATTATTAAATATAAAATACAAATTAAAAATATGATGTATCAAATTTTTTACTTTATACCTTTTGATAGACGAATTTCGGGTCTCAAATCTTAAAGTGATAGAAAATGTTGTATTGAATCATAGGATAACATATTGGTTAGTTACAAAGTTACAATTCACTACAAAATTTCACTCTACAGACTTAACACCTATGTACAATGATGTTTTAATACATACATTTTTTTCCTTGTCCTGGTCGTATCAGGGGACCGTGCACCCATATAGAAACGTCCTCCAGATGACAGAAAGAAGTGATCTTTATGAAACTTATAATAACGTTAGACTTATACTCGTACTACGACTGTGGATTAAAAAACGTTTAATTGACGAATATATAAATCTCAATCTCTTTTCGCTTACTAAAATATTCCTTCTGACATCTTTGGTTTATGGAATTCATGATTGATATTGTTGAACGCTTTATTCATAATACACGATGAGTATTTTAACATCTGACAACAAAATGTATTCCTAAAATGTCTTCTTACATTGATAATATATCGTTGCCATTTTAGTAGATTAATGGAATTCTGTATTCTGGGATTGAGCAAAAATATTTTACGTGATTTATGTTACCGTAAGAACTGATGAATTTGAACATATTTCATGTTACTAAATCAAGGTTTTTATGTACATATTTATTTTCTTGATTTAATTGAGCGAAACAAGTTGAAAAAAAATATAATAAAATATGATATACCTACCAATGTTATTCCCGAACATTTGATTTTTATTCAATTCCTTTTATGAAATAATTTCAAACCGGAAATTACGGGTCAGGTTATCATGATATCGATAAGGTATGAGCGGTATGACAAATATTTTATTTGGCAATAATCGAGTATCCACAAATTGTGGTATTTTTAGTAAATACTCTCAAAAAGATTTTAAAATTCAACTAAGAAAACATATCTGAGTAATATCCTAAATCGATTTGGGAATTATATAAACTCATTTGAGTGAGCGGCCGGTGTAACGCGGAGGTAGCGCTCTTGCCTTTGAGTCACGAGGTCCCGGGTTCGATTCCCAGCCAGGGCAAAATGAAGAATGACCTTTTTCAAATTGTCCTGGGTTTGAGTGTTACATGTATATGTGTTAGCGCATTGTATATATTTTTATTGTCGTGTTGATACCCATAATACAAGATTCATCTTAATTTGGGACTTGCTCGATCTGTGTGAATTGTCTATGCATGTTAATATAAATCAATATACATAACTTCAAATTTCTAACAACCGATCACTCAAAAAAAATATATTAATTATATTTACTAGTTCTTGAAAAAAAAAATGTAATTCATAAGGTAGTTTTAAGGTATAATCTCGTTGTAGATCAAATTCGACTCAAAACTATTAAAACAGACTTAATCATAAAATAAAAGTCAAATCTAATAATATTTGTATTTAATTATAATTATCTTTTTGAAATGTTTTGAAACCATCTTTATAAAATGATGTATAGCTTTTCTAAAGGAAAACTCCAGTGGTGAGTCTAAAACTGAAAATAATTTGCATAGATTTATTTTGATATCCGAAAGAAAAATTGGAGTAGTTATGAAACGAAATGAATAATGTTGGTTCATATGTGGAGTACAAAACGAGTTATATTCTAAATAATATATTCTTGAAACTAGACGGTTTCGTTATAATATAATGGTATAAAAAATAACTCATGGTTATTTTCCAAGAAATTTGAAGAATAAAATGTGAATGAGAAGTACTCTTTTGATATGATGTGTAATATGGAATTCGTTTTTAAATTTACTTCGTGAATATGAAGGCATTTGACTTTTATTTGTTTTCTTGAAATGAAATTAATTAAGTGTATGAAGATAATATTTACTGAATATTTTTTCTTCATAATATAAACATAATCTAAAATATATCAAACTGAGCTACGTCATTCCTCCTCCACTTTATCTCATATTGATATAATATTTTTTTCCGAGTTCAGGAAATAAACAAAGATTTTGTGGAATATTTTTCAGCTTCCTTTCTTTATTTCTCTCATCGTAAACACAATATTGTAATATTTTTTTGTGAAGATCATGGTTTAATATAGACGGAAAATTGAAACTTGCCTTCAGGCAAAAGATACACTCACGGTTCGTAGATTCAAATTAAGGAAAAAATCATTTATCATTCTCTCTCTTAGACACTGGGCAAAAAATATATTCTAGACATTTCGATATCCTTTCCCTTTAGTGAGAGAAGTGGGTTGATGTTTTTCTGTCTCTGTGATTTTGGGAGGTTATTATCTTTGAATTGTATTGAAAGGTTTAGGATTTAAGTGGGTGTACACCCAAACGAATCTAAATAGATTTTGATTTGACAGTGGTATTGAAGAAAAGCGTGTCACTATGTGAACTAATATTTTAATTAAATTACTTATCTGCAGAATATAATAAGACAAAAATGTATTATGAACCATGCATTTTTATTTCTGCACTGTTTATCTATTCATATCATTAATCAGTCGACTTATTACATGTAATTATCTTGAAAGTTTCTCTCTTCGTGATAATAAAAAAATTAAAATATTCAGAATGGGTGGCAATCTCATCGCTGAATTTAAGATGTAAAATGTCTTAATTTTTCGAACTTAATTATTTATGAGTGTTCTGCAATTTTAAACAAGATAAAACACTGATTGACACAATATAAATGTAAGCTTTATTTATCATTTTTAAACTCCTCATCCTCACTAACGGGCCCTGCTCCCTCTGAACGCCTACGTAGGTGGGCGGAGGATCTGCAAATAAGCGAACCTTTCCTAGCCTAAGAACACCTTGCTGCAGGAGGCGATCTAGACTATAGGACATGGAAAACCCTAAATCGTCTGAGATCTGGTGTAGGAAACTGCCGCGACAACAGAGAACGATGGGGCTTCCTACAGGACGAATCCGGAGTTTGTGACTGTGGTGCAATACAGACCATGCCACACTTGTTGGAGTGTCCATTGTGCCCTGTCACATGTACTATGGAGGATATTTTTGACGCATTTCCACCTGCTGTGCGTTTTGCACAGTACTGGAGATCAGTTTGATTGGTTTTTTTCTGGGTTTCGACACGATAAATAAATAATGTAAAAAGACAATAGGTATTATCAAAACATGTTCAAAAATGTTCATCACATGTAATAATATTATGGAAAAAATAGGATGTCAAGAAATAATATATGTCTTATCCGTAATATTTACGAATGATTGCCTTATACAGAACATTGCCTTTCACAGGTAGGTAATGTATTTATTCCGCGACAAATAATGCGCGCAACATTAATCCAATCCATCTTTCATAAGATATATAATTTTGATGGATATAGAAACTATGGTAAAATCTTATTTTCGTATGAAAACCTTTTATGAAAACAACATTATATTGTGTTTTAAATTATTTGTTTTGCTGAGACTGCGGTGCAATATCCATAAGCGATAACATTATCTGTCTCCACTACTGCAAAACGTTTAGTAGTCCGACCGAACATTTGACTCTAAACTTTGCCAATAATTTCGCGTACATAGATAATACGGAAACTTGTATTCGAAACAGCAATTGTGGTATTGTTACTATATTACCTGATATAAGAAACTTTCAAAACACGTTTCAATATAAGTACATACGTAGAATTTAGAACGCGCTCTAGTTTCTCAATTTAAATTTTAAATAATTTATTGTTATAACAACTTCTGCATATTATTTTCTTTTATTGTTTCGAATTCTCAAAAACTTTGACAATTTTCCTGCACATGGGTGGGAACAACTCTTGAGATATTTTGTCTATATACTTTTATGCGGCTATTTAGAAACACATATCTACATGATCATTACTAAGTAAATTTGGCTAGATATGTCTTTAATTATCCGAAGAGTTAACTTGCAAGTGAATGGAGTGTGGGTTCGACTGCGACCAGCCTTCGCGACTTCGACCTCTGAGAGGATAACAAATCGCTCATATAAATTAAATATGTGTAAATTATCGTTTGTGATTAAAACATAATATGAAATAAATAAATTAGATTAAATTGTAAAAGAAGATTCATAATAACATATGGCCGAGAAAAAAACATTTGGAAAATTAAACATCTAACCAAATATTAGAAAACATGTACGTGTTTGATAGATACATAATTAAGAAACATTATCAAGAATAACTTAGTATAATTATGACGCTTGAGAATAATTATAAAAATATTTTCAATAAAACATGGATAACACAATAATGAGAACAACAAATAATATTAAATACTTAACGGTTAATTTTACAACAAGGATGAATGTAAATAAGTTAAGATGGTTTGGGCACGTGGAAAGAATGAATGAGGACAGAATGACTAAGAAGATATATTTGGCTGAGAGGAATGGTGCTCGGAGACGTGGACGTCCGAGGATTAAATGGCAAGATCATTTAAATCAAATCCTACAGGACGGTCACGTGTTGAGCACGTTGAACAGGAGAGCATGCATGAGGAATTGTATGACAGTGACGGAAGCGAAAGATGTACATATGCAAGGATAGAAGGAAGTGGCGCTCGATCCTTTCTGCCTACCCCGCGAGGGAAGCGGCGTGATGGTATGTATGTATGTATGTATGTAATTTTACAACCCCACACAGCACCAGGTATAAGGGGCTAAGATTTACCATTATATACTTATTGGTTGCACACTTATTGGTTTAAGTAGTTTGTCATTCCCTCTTTTTTTCAGATACTTCACAAATAATGCAAATATTTCATTGGTTTTACTTCTTCCGGCAATGCATTGTATTATCAGCTAAGCAGAGTGGAGAAAACCTTATCTGCTTCTATGTTCTCTTTGAATATGCTCCATTCTGAAATGATTACGCTGCCTCGTGCTCGTATAACTATGTACGTTACTGTTGAAAACCAAAATCATATTAGACTTAATCAGCTTGTTTTGCGATTCGTATGTCATTTTGGCTTTCTCAAACTATATTAATATATCCAAATCGTATACTTGGCCAATGCGTAAACAACCGTAGCTCTAGTTAGTCTATCTAAGTTGTAAACCCCTTTGAGTGGTCGGTTCATAATTCGTTTAATATAGTTTTTGGCCTGTAAACTGCATTGCGACCGTAGGAGATCCGCTTCATCCTGCCAAATATTTTACCCTGTTTATTTACAATCACTGTGAATACTTGTACCATGAACTTATTTATTAGTATTTATGAGTATTTTATATTCTATGAATGACATCAAAGTTTGAATATCAATACTGTTTGTAGTTACAGTATATTACGATGAACTTTATGTCAATAGTTAAATGTGCATTGGATTTTTACGAGTATGACTGTCTTGTACTCGTAGTTTTATTATGTGCATATAACAACACTAATTTTGTTGTCTAATAAAACCACTGCAGATGCTGTCGCTTCGCTTTGTAGATTCTGGAAGGTTGTTAAATAAGTTATGTTATTTTCAAGGTTTTTCTTAGAATCCAGTGTTCAAATGCAGTAAATAGAGTATCTTTAAATCACTTCAGAACGCAACATTTATAAAATATGTAATATAAAAATTACAAAAACTTTCAATACGAAATTTTGGTTTACATATATATGTTAGTTTTTCAAGTATTACTATTATATTTTAAGCAGTTTTGGTAACCATTAGATATTTTGTTATTGAAGTTTGCAATTATTATTCCTTAAATTAAATTGATATGCAAATCGATTAAAAATCCTTCATATATTAAATAAGCTATGGTTAATTAAATTTTCAAAAAAAATCTGAATACCTACAATTTGAAACGATAAATCAAGAAACACGGATTCGTTTATTTTTAGCTATTTTATTAATTTAATCAATTCTCTGTGTTTGAAACTGTTAAATGAATAATTCTGAAAGTGATGAAAAAAATAGAAAAATGAAATCAGAAAAATGGAGAGTGAAAATCGGATTGTTCTTAATATTGTCGTCAAGGAATGAAGTTAAAATTTTGTTCTATGTGTTAATACGCTAAGCTCTATCCTGCGGGAACATACTCGTAATAAATAACATCATTATAGTATTTTATAGCAGGTATTCGAAAAAATTAAGTCATTGTACATCTTAAATTCAGCGATGAGGTTTGCCACCCATCCTGAATATCTTGATTTTATATTGGCACGAAGAGGACAGCTTGAATGTTTCTTACATGCAGCTGGTCTGCTGGTTACCCCACTTGTGGGATATGCCGTGATGGTATAGTAGTAGTAGTAGTAGTATTATAGTATTCAGATATTTTATACGAGTTATTAAAATTGTTAATAACTCGTATAAAATATTTCAAATACGTTTGCCCAACATAATTTTTTCTTGTAGAGAGATAGCGCTGTTTGCATTTGTACGGCTCATATGTAAATTTTTATCTCTGATTATGAATCTTTTGATGTGTTCTTTTTTTTTTTAATGTATAAAAAAAGCTTATTATTAATAGCTGTTAACAAATGAATAAATAAATAAATAAATAAATTGTAAGCTACGAGCTCTTAACTACTTTGAAAGTAAATTTATGTTTAATTATTACGACAACCAGTGAATGTGGAATGTGATATTTTACGTTTGACAATCCGTATATAGGTAGGTACCTACTTACCTTCATTGTATTATTATTTTATTAATGGTGTTAATATCGCTAAATAACTTTCTCAAAGTAGAAATTATTACAGTACTTGCGAAATAGGGAACTCTAATCATTACGCAAATTTCAAACTAGGTTTTTTATTTAGTTTTTATTTTGAATTTTCTTGGAATATTAATGTAACAAGAAAAAGTGACTCGATCCGTACAGCTCAAACAAACTCCTCTTCTGTATTTTGTTAGTAATGTATTTTTTTTTTGAAGGTCAAATTTATTTATTTACTAGCTGACCCGGCAAACGTTGTTTTGCAATATACATTATTTATTTGCCATATACATTATATATCGACCGGAGTTGAAAATGATTGAATTACTAATATCGCTATTAAAAAGGGGTGTGAGGAAGCGCGGGCGTCCGAGAACTACATGGCTTAAATATGTAGATCAAATTCTCAAGGACGGTCGTGTTTTGAGTAAGAGAAATCGACGTGCGTGCATGAGAAATTGTATGACTGTGGAGAAGGCGAAAGAAGTATGTAAGGACAGATCTAATTGGCGTTCCGTTCTCTCTGCCTACCCCACTTAGGATACGGCGTGAGGGAATAGATAGATAGATAGATAGCTATTAAAAAAAGGGTTGATGGTAGAAGCGTGAAAATTTAGGGCTGTATGTAGGTATTTTTAATACCTCATCATAAAAAAGTAAAAATAAAAAAAAATGCAATAAAAAAAGGGCTGGACCACCCTTAACTTTTAAGGGTATGAAAAAAACTGGTCCAACAACACCAAAGGCCCTCTCATAGAAGTAAGACTTACCGACTCTATTAGGCTCGGTCAGTCTATTCACAGCCAGTTCCGAAGAGCGCAGAGGTCTTCTAGTAGTTGAGTCAAGGGGACAAAGCTCTGTGAGGCACGATCGTGTGGTCGTTAAACCTCACGCATAAGACAATTCAGCGATGAAGCATGCCACCCATCCTGAATGATTCAATTTTGATTGGTACGCATGGGACGACGTGCATGTTTATTATATGCAGGGTGTCCACTGGCCACCCCATTTGCGTGTAAACCGTGATGCTATAGAAAGATAGATTGAAAATGTAATTGGTTTTAATAAATGTATTGTAAAGCATTAGTAAATTAAGAGTTTACGCACTAAATTTTTAATGGGCAAAGTCACACTCTTAAAACAATTAGCTCATTTGAAGTCAAGGCAAATTCTTAAAATATAATTTTCATAATATTTGCTAAAACGTCATTTTTCTTTATTTTAATAGCTTTTTATCGATTCGACAAACAAAACTGTTTTTTAATCCATTTGTTTAAAGAAATGATCTTGAAATATAAAATTCGTGAACATTTTATATAAACAAATCGAATTCTTTACTTTACGATTCCATAAACAATCATTATTTAAATAGCTTCTCCCTATATCACTGAAGAGAAATACATAGGTAATATAAATTAACATTTGTATGATTGTTCGACCCAATTTCCTCTGTAATGAACGGAAACTGTGTATTTGTATATTATTCTCCGTTGTAATAACCAAATACGAGATCAGGCCACCATTAATCAAAAATACAACTCAGATAATCGTTAATCAGTGGACGAAAAAGTTAATTTCATGCTCGTTTTCTACAAGTTATAGTAAATTATTGCACTTAATTTAATGCGCTAAAAAATAAAATAGGACTATTATAGCGAAAAAGTCGAGAACTAAAAAAACGTCTTCCAGCTTGTTTTCAATAAAAAGTACCTGCGATGAGTATACCAAATCTTTGAAAAATCACTTGAGGTTCCCCTATCCAGAAAAAGCAATATACTTTTTGTGCAATTTAACAGACGTTTATAGATGTTATCGAAATTTTGACGTCTTAATAAGTTAATTAAGTTAATTAAATCATTAATCCGTTTATCGTTAATGTCGAGCTCTGCCAAACACACCAAATGATAATATATCTAATATATAAAAGGAAGACGTGTGTGTTACAACACTTATAACTCAAGAATGGCTGTACCGATTTGAATGATCTCTGATTTGTTGGATTCTTCTCCGCCCGGATTAAACTATAGGCTATTAAAACATCTTACAAATTCACGGGAAGAAACAATATGAAGAAAATTATTTGCGCCATACATTTTTAATTTCAAAAATAAAAACAATATGGAGAGTCCATACGCTATTAGCGCCCCCACGTCGCCTGTTGCATTGTGCTAAAATAATCCGTAGGTTCTGCTATATTAAGAACCAAATTACTATAACTAATATGAACGAAATGTGTACTAATATTTGTTTACTATAATTCGGTAGTTACATGGCAATAGGTTGTATCTCACTAAAACATAATTTTACAGGAGAGCAAAAACAAAGTTTGCAAAACAGATATTTCAGCCAAATTTCGAGCATTATATATCAAAATGAAGGTAATTATTATTTCTACAAGATAGATGTAACATTCTCTTAATAATTTCTTCTACAAGATGTATGTAACATTCACTAAATAATTTCTTGCAGTTTAAAAATATTTGAGTTTTTTTGCCATGTTGAAGAAAACACTCTTTCTACATGTCAATAAGTGACGTCTTTTCTCTCTTTATTCTGACTATAAAGAGACATATCCTTTTGCCACATCAAATATTACACTATTTTGAGCATTTTATGGAACAAACTTGAAAACGCAAAAAATGCGAGATACAACCTATTGCCATGTAACGACCGAATTATTCGACTAATATTTATGTATCGATAGATATTCTGTCACATAAATGTGGACGTGCACAGATTATATTTGAAATTGTATTTTATTTTTGCAGATGGAAAATTATTATTGAACCAAAAATTGTGCTATTAAAGATGAAAATAAGAATGTGTTCATGTAGGTAGTTCTGATGCAAGATTGTGTAGTGAAATTTGCAGACAGAGAAGAAAAATTACGAAGAAAATTATTTACGCCGTACATTTTTAATTTCAATAAAAAATGCAATATGGAGAATTATACAAAATCAACAATGAATGATAATTTTTCTATACATTCTCAAATTAGAATCGTTATCCATACAATTTAACATCTGTAGTTCTGATATTTCAATTTTTAAAAAATCATGGAAAGAATTTTTATAAATTTTAAATGAATAGGTAAAATCTACCTGAAAAAAAAAATAGTACCTACATACATAATTATATTACGTACTGTAGATAATTTATAAATAAATCTGAGTTAAGTATAATTGTTCAACATAAATTGTTCATGTCGGCCGGTGTGGCGCGGAGCTCTTTCCTTTGAGTCACGAGGTCCCGGGTTCGATTCCCGGACAGGGCAAAGGGAAGAATGACCTTTTTCAAATTGTCCTGGGTCTGGGTGTTACATATATATGTATTTGTATATAGTGCATTGTATATGTGTGTATCGTCGCGTTAGTACCTACCCATAATCAAGATTCATCTAAGTTTGGGACTAGCTCGATGTGTGTGAATTGTCTATGTAAAAAAAATGAATGTAATTTTCGCAGTTTAGCGGCCCCACCCGTTGTCGAGTACTTTTTTTCCATAGAAAAGGTAATATTTTTGAAACTTGAGGAAATTGTTGCCATATGTAGAATTATTTTAATTTGCCGGCAAAAAAAATCCACTTCGAAAATTAATTTCCTAAAATTCCGTACATATTACTCGACAACGGGTGGGGCCGCTCAAGTTTCATACTTGCGAATTTTTTTTCCTATAAAAGAATTTTTCAAAAATTTGGTGACAAAAAAATAATTCACCATATGGCAACAATTTCCTCAAGTTTCGAAAATATTACATTTACATGGAAAAAAGTACTCGACAACGGGTGGGGCCGCTAAACTGCGAAAGTTCTAAATGAATTATATTTTTTTACACTATACCTTCGATGACACACTTTGACAATTACGGCAGTTTGTGAAGAGATTAATAATATTAATCATTCATAAAGTCAGTGGGAGAGGGCAGAAGATAGGGCAGGTGTCGAACATGTGTTGAAAGGCTAGGTTTGGAGTGGCCAGAGGTCCTGGAAGCAGCGGTGGACAGTTATCTCTGGAGGAGATACTTAGGGGCAATGGGTCCCCGACCGAACTAGGACAAGGGGAAGAAGATGTATGTATGAAATCGTTCATTGATTCTTAGGCGGTACGAAGTTCGCCGGGCCAGCTAGTTAATAATAATATTGTGTTGTGTTGTGTTCTGTTAGTATATTATAACTTGTTTATTATTGTACAGAATATTGTAAGAGGAAACAGAACATACAGCTGTCGGTGTGAACTAGTAATTTATAACAAAGTTAATGTTCCTTGTAAACGAGGATATATTCCACCTTGTGCTAACAACGCTACTACGGCTGCTGGTGTATTTCCTTGTAAATACTCCATTACATTTGAATTCTGACTCATAAACCCGAAGTGACTTAAAACATAGTCAAACTTATGAAGAAGGACTTAAATGTGAAATTTGATATCAATATTTGTTTGTTGCATTTTCATTTTACTTTTGCACCACCGAATTTCACGATTTTTTTTCTATTTCTTCAATAGTTTCTTACTTATTCACTTACTTGTTATATGGATTCGGCTTGTATTCATTTTCTTAGCTAAATACTTACTTACTTATGGAGCCCTTGCTGCATAAGGTCGTTCACGTGGACGAAGCCTATATGCGGCAGTGGGTGCCCCCCGCGGGTCCTGAACCAGTTCCGACCAGCTCCTCCTGTCAGCCGCAATGCTCTTCGTATCCTCGGGCTTCAATCGTCTGTGGAGAAGGTAAATAGCTACGTTCAGTTATTCTTATTTAAATAAAATCCTTGATTCCCGTTTAGAAGGCCAATGCACAGCCTCTGAGGTCGACCTATGGATGTCCATCCAGTCTCCTTCATACTTTCTTCCTGGATACTCCTCCACCAGATGTTGGATTGTTTGAGACTGAGTTCCTCAGTCGCATTCCGACATTAATTCAATAGTAGTTTATTTTAGAATGGGAAAGCATTCATAGCATGTAGGTATGTAAGTAATTATGTTTTATTTACACTGCAACAAATTCTTTGTATTTTCTTTACAAACTTTAATATCAGATGGTTTGAATACTTTTTTCAGTAATCAATTTTATTCCGCGACATAATCTCGCGCAATTGTTGGGACTTTGTATAAGGAGTACTTTTTAAATAAGAACTAAACATTTTTGGTACAAACAAATGCACGTACTAAACAGACTGTCTAATTATTTATATGTGAATAGTTTCTGTTAGATCTTACGCGTATTATTTTACACCTAATTCACTTTACTTCGCATCGCGGTCATGTCCTTGATTCTACGAGGTTTGGTGGAACATATATTTGTTATAATATATTTGAAAGCCCAGGCTTTTTATTTCCAAGAATTCTATGAATTATAGATATTTATTCTAGGAATGACAAAGATAAATTACCCGGGCAGACGCCCTTTAATATATTTTTTGTTATTTCATCTTAAGGTGTCATTTTTTTCAATAAAAATGTCTATAAGAAAAGATAATTTTGATATTCTCAAGTAGTCATCTAAAAATAAAATAAATACCTTGGCAAAGTAAAATTACTGACGCGTTTATCAATTTTGAATGAAAAAAATAGTTTTCAGCACATCAAATCTCACAATATTCTATTTTCTCAAGTAACGTTACCAATCAGTAACCAACAGCATCATTTGTAACATGTTACAAATGATGCTGTGCGCCGGCGCACCCAGCAGAGACCTGTAATCTCCGTAATGCAGGAGAGACGATGGTCCTGGCTGGGACATGTTTTGAGAATGCCCAATGATAGTTGGCCAAAGAGAGCACTGTTCTTCAGTCCGCAAGGGTTCCATCGGCCCAGGCGTCACTCTTTCACAATACACCGTTCCTATGACAATGATATCAGAGCGCAGGGAATGTCGTGAAAAGAGGTGACGCAATTGGCGCAGAGACGCTCTGAATGGAGGAGGCTGGTTTCTGCCCTGTGCTCCCGAGAGGAGCGTTGAGGGCGATGATGATGAACGTAACCAATAGACTTAATACTAATAATGAACTTACAATTTGTCCTTTCCATTCCAATAAAAGTTAAGACATTCAGAATCGGTAGCAGACATCATCGCTGCATTGACGTTATTAATTAATTTCTTATGCTTGATGTTTACAAATATCTCTCGTTCACAGGTTCACATACTTGAAAACTTACAGAAAAGAGTGTAATATACATATTATAGTGTTATACACAGTTTGAAAAAAGTTGCGTTCAACGATGACGTATGCATACATCGTCAAGCATTGTTAGCATTTTACTTACTTCAAATGTAACATTTATTTTCTTATTTTTATAGAGTTTTACATCTACACAATATTCATACTCTTACATTAATAGTCCCTTCGACGTTTGCATTGTTGGCATTTCGCTCTATTTTCTAACACAAATTGCATAAAATTGTAACATGAATGCATTGCATTGTGAATCTTCCTTTTGATAACATCGCGAAAAACTAAGATATTTCATACATTACTATGCAAGTTACCTAAAAACTACTTGGAAATATTTTCACCTTTTGCTGACGCTAGAGATAAATATTGCTTTTCTCATCTTAAGATATTTGTCACGAACAAAATTATTCCCAATCTCGTCTGAGCATTATTTTTCTATTTTTTACATTTCTGTTTTATTCTTTTTGTAATGCTTCACATAATATTATTATATCAAAATAAATATAATAAAACATTTTTCATTCGACAATTCGGTACAATCGGTTTTCCTGAGGTTTTATTTATTCAATACTAGCTGGCCCGGCGAACTTCGTACCGCCTAAGAATCAATGAACGATTTCATACATACATCTTCTTCCCCTTGTCCTAGTTCGGTCGGGGACCCATTGCCCCTAAGTATCTCCTCCAGAGATAACTGTCCACCGCTGCTTCCAGGACCTCTGGCCACTCCAAACCTAGCCTTTCAACACATGTTCGACACCTGCCCTATCTTCTGCCCTCTCCCACTGACTTTATGAATGATTAATATTATTAATCTCTTCACAAACTGCCGTAATTGTCAAAGTGTGTCATCGAAGGTATAGTGTAAAAAAATATAATTCATTTAGAACTTTCGCAGTTTAGCGGCCCCACCCGTTGTCGAGTACTTTTTTCCATGTAAATGTAATATTTTCGAAACTTGAGGAAATTGTTGCCATATGGTGAATTATTTTTTTGTCACCAAATTTTTGAAAAATTCTTTTATAGGAAAAAAAATTCGCAAGTATGAAACTTGAGCGGCCCCACCCGTTGTCGAGTAATATGTACGGAATTTTAGGAAATTAATTTTCGAAGTGGATTTTTTTTGCCGGCAAATTAAAATAATTCTACATATGGCAACAATTTCCTCAAGTTTCAAAAATATTACCTTTTCTATGGAAAAAAAGTACTCGACAACGGGTGGGGCCGCTAAACTGCGAAAATTACATTCATTTTTTTTACATAGACAATTCACACACATCGAGCTAGTCCCAAACTTAGATGAATCTTGATTATGGGTAGGTACTAACGCGACGATACACACATATACAATGCACTATATACAAATACATATATATGTAACACCCAGACCCAGGACAATTTGAAAAAGGTCATTCTTCCCTTTGCCCTGTCCGGGAATCGAACCCGGGACCTCGTGACTCAAAGGAAAGAGCTCCGCGCCACACCGGCCGACATGAACAATTTATGTTGAACAATTATACTTAACTCAGATTTATTTATAAATTATCTACAGTACGTAATATAATTATGTATGTAGGTACTATTTTTTTTTTCAGGTAGATTTTACCTATTCATTTAAAATTTATAAAAATTCTTTCCATGATTTTTTAAAAATTGAAATATCAGAACTACAGATGTTAAATTGTATGGATAACGATTCTAATTTGAGAATGTATAGAAAAATTATCATTCATTGTTGATTTTGTATAATTCTCCATATTGCATTTTTTATTGAAATTAAAAATGTACGGCGTAAATAATTTTCTTCGTAATTTTTCTTCTCTGTCTGCAAATTTCACTACACAATCTTGCATCAGAACTACCTACATGAACACATTCTTATTTTCATCTTTAATAGCACAATTTTTGGTTCAATAATAATTTTCCATCTGCAAAAATAAAATACAATTTCAAATATAATCTGTGCACGTCCACATTTATGTGACAGAATATCTATCGATACATAAATATTAGTCGAATAATTCGGTCGTTACATGGCAATAGGTTGTATCTCGCATTTTTTGCGTTTTCAAGTTTGTTCCATAAAATGCTCAAAATAGTGTAATATTTGATGTGGCAAAAGGATATGTCTCTTTATAGTCAGAATAAAGAGAGAAAAGACGTCACTTATTGACATGTAGAAAGAGTGTTTTCTTCAACATGGCAAAAAAACTCAAATATTTTTAAACTGCAAGAAATTATTTAGTGAATGTTACATACATCTTGTAGAAGAAATTATTAAGAGAATGTTACATCTATCTTGTAGAAATAATAATTACCTTCATTTTGATATATAATGCTCGAAATTTGGCTGAAATATCTGTTTTGCAAACTTTGTTTTTGCTCTCCTGTAAAATTATGTTTTAGTGAGATACAACCTATTGCCATGTAACTACCGAATTATAGTAAACAAATATTAGTACACATTTCGTTCATATTAGTTATAGTAATTTGGTTCTTAATATAGCAGAACCTACGGATTATTTTAGCACAATGCAACAGGCGACGTGGGGGCGCTAATAGCGTATGGACTCTCCATATTGTTTTTATTTTTGAAATTAAAAATGTATGGCGCAAATAATTTTCTTCATATTGTTTCTTCCCGTGAATTTGTAAGATGTTTTAATAGCCTATAGTTTAATCCGGGCGGAGAAGAATCCAACAAATCAGAGATCATTCAAATCGGTACAGCCATTCTTGAGTTATAAGTGTTGTAACACACACGTCTTCCTTTTATATATTAGATTACAATAAAATACTTACATTTTGTTTGTTTTTTTATACATGCAATAGCTTTTGGAAATTTTACTGCAAAACAAGAAGATTTGTAAATTCCAATATTCTACTTCAGTACCTACCTAACTAATGTAACAAACCGGATTTCCTATGAAAAAACATTGAATATTGTTTTAGAGGAAATATGATTTTCTTGTTTCAGAGGAAATATGATTTTATATCCCGTGGAGCACCCGGTAAAGAATTGGTCTCCCACTCTTCTCCGTAAGTTTTGGAGTGTCCTGTAAAAGGCAGGTGTTCTAAAAAATTAAGACATTTTACATCTTAAATTCAGCGATGAGGTTTGCCACCCATCCTGAATGTCTTGATTTTATATTGGCACGGAGAGTAGAGCTTGCATGTTTCTTACATGCGGCTGGTCTGCTGGCTACCCCACTTGTGGGATATACCGTGATGGTATAGTAGTATACTATGATTTTCTTCAAAACATATTAAGTGAATGCTAACTAAATAACATCTAATCAGAAAAGCTACTGAAACGAAATTTCTAAGGAATATTAATCTAGTATGAATTACCAAGATATTTGGATTGTAATACATATAGATTGATAATGGCAGCATCACTCGTATATTGGGTGCAATGCCAAAAAGAGAGAGAGAGAGATTTACCAAGATAATTTTAAATAAGTTAGATTATTAGTTATGTGATCTATAATATTTTATTTATTTACATTTTATGAGTTAAACTTTTAGAGTATAAGAGAAAATCATGCTGAATTATTTATGAGTTTACAGAAAACAGAAATCGAAAATTTTCGTATCAGACGAACCAATTATAACTGTGATACTGAGAAACTCATGTTCTTGATGCATAGACACAAACATAATAGGAGCCGATATTTTTTATCATCTCCAGCAGCTTAATTTCAAATGTATTAAATACTAACAGTTTTGTTGTAATAAAAAAATAAAGAGAATCCCAAGTAAGTAGCACGTTAGATAATCTTTATAAAGAAATAAATAATACTCGTAATAATAAAGTTTATATTTCTGTATCTAGATTAACGTCCACGTAGATATATTTATAATAATAATAATATAGTTCCTACAATGGGCGGCTTTATTCCCCAAGGCGTAATAGAAGTAGAAAGAAAAAACTACGTAAATACTAATCTCAGTTCCAGCTCACTGATTTCGTGGTATCTACCATAAATACGAGTACATCCATACTATTGTATACATTTCTACTTGTTCAGTACCTATTTCAATATCCTATACCCTTCTCTATTCTCTCCTCTATATATAATACACAGGCATAACTAAGAATATCGGTATTATATAAAAATAATTATTTCTTCTACGTAGTTTCTCCTCGCCCTTATTTATCTTAATCTTATATAACATTTATTTTAACCTTCATTATATGAAGTGTGTATAAAAGATGATTCATATATTTTTTCATGAGTCGATTTTATGAACATATTTTTTTTTATTTCAAACAGCATACGGCTCGAAGCAATAAATAACATATTCAACCAAAAAATAAAACACATGAATATTATGCATAATATATACTCTAACTATCGTAAAAAATTAAGTTATACAATATAATCCACAGTAACAAAAAAATGGATTTACATTAAAAACATAAATATGCACATTAAATATTTGTATATAAACAATAAAATGACAAATTACCATTTTGAATCAAATAAATATTTAAAATCTCTTTAAATTATATCACATTATAAACACTTCCAACATTTTAATACAATTTTTAACAACTTTATGAATCTCAGACTTTAAATCTAGACATTAAGATAAAAACCTAGATACTCGAATCAAATATAGATGTATTGCTCACATTCAGGAAATTTAGTTATCTACATTTTTTAAATATAGATATATTCCACATTCATATTTCATAAATACTTTTTTCTTTAATACCTAGAAAGTGTGTGTTTACTTTTATCAATTTGACTAGTGACATGTTGCTATTGTAAATTTTATGTTCTGATATTAACACGAAAACGTATTCCCTTGTGATATGGAAACCAGGCGATTCAATTTCCGGCAGGACTGAAATATCAGCTTACTTTTGACCCATATTGACATAAAATGTTTGTGAAATACTTTTCATAAACCTAGCCTGTTTATTGACCTCTTAATATTTGAGAATATTCGTTTATCCATCAAACTATAGATTCGAGCCGTCATAGTGTATCAGATAAGTGTAGTAGGTTTGTTACGATATTAACTGCATATATAAATAAATAAGGAAATTGTCTTAGCGCTTTTAAAATATATGGTAGGTATGCTTCATATTTATAAACTGAGATTTTGAACACGTTATAATACTTTGTAATTTACGAATAAAATCGTATGAATTATCAAATAAAATAAAATAAATATTTATTATTATTTTGTTTTGTGTTACTGTTGAGCACTGTTACTCTCAACAGTAACACAAAACAAAATAATAATAAATATTTATTTTATTTTATTTGATAATTTAAAATGAAGTGTTACAAAGTAAATGCCGATACAATTAATGAAAAATCGTATGAAGTTAAACATGTCTACTCTCTAGTACCATAACTGAACAAGTAGAAATGTTTTATATTCGAGAAATCACAATTTTTTTAAATTTTTGGTATATTTATATTATGCTTTAGAACACAACCAAAAGTGAAATATTTATTTGTGACATTTTAAATAAGTACATTATTTTTTTCCATAACTAAAGATGTATCACGTAAAGGGAACCGCGTGTTTTTTATAGTGATTTTTTATGGAATTGTAAGAAAGGCGTTGATTGTGTGCATTAGCTAGAGTCGATATAACCATAAACATTTTCTATAACATTATGACAAGGCTGCATTCGGTAAACGACATTTGATGATACAAAAAAATAACCAACAATTCTCCAGGATTCTCACAGGACTTTAAATGAGTATCAATTAATTAAAATTTATGCTGTAAATATAATATTCTTGAACTTCACGCGAACACGTGGAATAAAATTATATTTTGATTTTCTTTTTCTTGTATTTTCTTATCTGTGGTGTTTTGTTCACTTTTTCAACATCCAATCTCCTGAGAGTTCTATTTTTTTATTTACGAAAATTATGAAAATGTTTTTCGGCTTACTATAAGACTTCGTGGATTTAAAAAGAAAAAAGGAAAGAATGAAGATGCTTTTTCACAAACAACGGCTTACTTTTCACGAGTAATCAAGTTATGTTTTTATAAAAATATTTTTATCTATAATTTAGACTACATCAATAATATAAAGACAACCTCATCTTTTCTATATTTTTTATAAGAGCCAACTGGTAGATTTATTGTTATAAATTTTAGATTGTGACATATCTTGCTTCTGAATTTTTAGTCATTACAATTTTATGAAACAAGCGTTTTAGAAGTCAAAATACGTAATGCAATAACAGGGTGAATAAAGAATTCACTTTGACTTCTTTAGTACACAGTCTTGTAAAACATTTTTATTGTAGCGTTTATTTAAAGTTTTGTCATCTGTTGAAGTTACTTTTTTTTAGTAGGTATTTGAAAGTTTTTATAAAAAGAGACATGTAACACTCACAAAAATCTCAATTCAATGCTTCAGTCATCACTAGTTGCAATACACCACTGGTCCTGATTTTTTTATAGCATCATTCTATATTAGTCTATTTTATCACAAATCCTCTAACTACTCTACTTGTAAGAGATGATGTGATGCTTAAGATATGTATAGACCATGTGAGTAAATTCAATTAAAGCTTATCTTAAAAACCATTACAACTTTCGTAAAAACAGTAAACGAAATCAAGAAATAGTGAATGACCTTTGAACATAGATACAACTTCTGAACTAAGATCGTTCCAAATGGAAAAAGCTTTTTCGCTTCTTCTATTGCGAGAAGGTTTGTATTGCTTTAAATAAAATACCTTTTTACTTAATTGTTTGATATTAACTTTATCATATTTCCATTAAATAAGTGTTATCATTTTCATTTTTGGATAATTCATTCATCTCGCTAACATACAAGGATGATAATAATAATATTATAATCACACAAGTGTGTTCTCTTATAAGTTCAAGATATAACTATATAACAAAAAAAAATATATCAATCTATACAACTTAAATAATTAAACAATTAATTACTAGTTATAAATAAATCCACACTTTATCAGCCAATCAGTGAATATACAGTTGATAATTAAAATAGGTTCCTAGGTCTTCCACTCTTTTCTGTAAGTTTTCGAGTAGGTATTTTACTGTAAAAGTAGGTATTCGTAAAACATTACCAAAATTCATAAACCTAAACTAAACATTTTTGTTTCTCATATATTTTAATCATAATTAATTACTTTCAATTGATCTTTTACAGTTATTTGTTAGTGATTCATTTAACTTTGATGATTTTTTTTAAGGCTTCTCCGGTAAATTTAAGATCTTCGCTGGTCCACATTATGATTTATCATTTTGTTGTCATGTACCTACTATGTATGATTGACAGTCTGATCCTGTGCACATTGTAAAAATAAATAAAATTAATGAAATAAAAAAAAACATCACATCTCTGTCATGTATTTTCTATAATCATATTTTCTACATGTGAGCCCAGCGATGAGGTTTGCCACCCATCCTGAATGTCTTGATTTTATATTGGCACGGAGTGGACAGCATGCATGTTTTTTACATGCAGCTGGTCTGCTGGCTACCCCACTTGTGGGAGATGCCGTGATGGTATGGTTGTGGATGGTGGATAATCACACAAATTGTTTGGTCAACGTGGTTCAACATCACATCACGAGCCGAGTACAAAATAAATATAAATATACTTGCATTATACGAGTGTTTCTCGTATTAACGTAACATTATTTCGTATATTTGCTCGTCTTTCGTTAACATTTGTTGACATAACGCTATCCATTAATAATTGAAAAAGTTTACAAACACATTTAAGTACTATAATACAGTCATTAATTTAATACTCGTCTCGTGTTAATTGAAAATGTAAATAAAACGGTAAAAATGTTTTTTTTTTATTAATTATTAGGGTGGAATATTTGAGTTATAAAATAAAAACTTAAGATAAAATTATCCCGTGGAGCAGCACCTGGTAATGAATCAGTCTCCCACTCTTCTCCGTAAGTTTTCGAATGTCCTGTAAAAGGCAGGTGTTCGAAAAAAATAAGACACTTTACATCTTAAATTCAGCGATGAGGTTTGCCACCCATTCTAAATTTCTGACTTGTTTATTGGCACGGAGAGGACAGTTTGCATGTTTATTATATGCAGCTGGTCTGCTGGCTACCCTACTTGTGGGATATGCCGTGATGATAAAGTAGTAGTAGTATAAAATTATACGGGTCAAGTAACATAAAAATATAATTTATATATTATTATTTTTTTTGCTCTTTGTCTTTCCTCTCGTTAACGTAAACCACTCCGATCGATCTATATACAATCGAATAGCAAAAGTGCACTTTAAAATTTAAGTGCTCGTTTAAAATCATTTAAAACGTAAAACAGTCCTTTTATTTACGAGACACCTCTTTCCATGTCATTGCTTTGTGGTATACAAGTTGTGAAAAAAACTTTTTGTATTTTTGTGATAAAATAGCAACCTTGTTTCATTCTTAACATGACTTTTAATTTTTTAATAACACATGCTCGTGTAACATTTCACTAATATTTAATTGCGAAATTCAAGTTTTTCCAATTTCTAACTCTCATTGAGATTTATTTTGATACATGAAGTAGTACTTTTGTTAGAGTAGAGATTGCCATTTTATTTTGGATCAACATAATTATAAAGTTTTAATTGGATTTGACTCCAATATTCAGAGAATTTGAGAAATCTCCTTTTCAAAACAAAACTCTTAATTGTTAATGAATCTTGATACTTAAACATATACATTATTTGTATTAAAATCAAGGTACATAAATAAAAATTCCACTTTTTTAAACATTGAAGACAATACTAAACTTGCTTTATATTAATTAGTACATTGACATACGGAGGTTGTAATTGAGAGAATAAATAATGTATTGATTGAGTTGACGTTTGATTAAGTAAAACTTCATAATTATAAAACTGTAAAAAGTGAATCACAAATTATTTTAGTTTTATTATTTTAATAAAAGTAGAAGTTTTATACCATTTTTGCTTGTTTTTTTTATAAATAAACTTGGATTAGTTAATAAGATAATCGCGCAATAAATCCGGCAACTGTACATTGATTATGTTAAAAAAATGTGAAAAATTGCTTGCAATCACTGAAAAAAATAAACACCAAAGATATGTATTTAAAATACTTGTATTTAAGCTAAAAGATTATTGTTTTTTTATCTATTTACTTATCCCTACCATCTTATTATTTCTAACAATATACTTCGTATAATGAATATAGAAACTGTCAAAAATAAGACATTCAGGATGGGTGGCATACCTCATCGCTAAATTAAATAAAAAATAATAAAGATTGAAGATGTTAATTTTCTTATATGAACACCTTCCACAGGACAAATGAAAATTTACGGATGATAATATAATGAGACCTATTCTTTACTGGAGATTATACAGAGCAAAGCATAAAGTTTATGAATTCATAATAAATAAATTATTTATAAAATTTAACGCAATCTCACATTATAAAGATATAATATATTAGTACAACATATCTGCGAAAATACTTTCTAACTGTCAAGCCAGCATGTGTTTCATTTCAGCTACAGATATCGCTTGCTTATATTATGCAAAATAAATAACAAGTATTTATTAAAATAAAGTATATTATGCAAAATATTATTGTATTACTACATCTCGTAATATGGAGCATTGAACTCGCTATTTTTCTTTGCTATATTTGTTTTCTGGATAGTGACGGTTTTCTGTGAAGTGCTTGGCAAAAAATTACATAACATAAACATAAGATAACATAACATACATAGACAATTCACACAGATCGAGCTAGTCCCAAACTAAGATGTACTAACGCGACGATACACACATATACAATGCACTAAACACATATACATGTAACACCCAGACCCAGGACAATTTGAAAAAGGTCATTCTTCACTTTGCCCTGGCCGGGAATCGAACCCGGGACCTCGTGACTCAAAGGCAAGAGCGTTACCTCCGCGCCACACCGACTGACTTGGTCTCCCACTCTTTTCCGTAAGTTTTCAAGTACCTATTCTGAAAAAGGCAAATGTTCGAAAAAATGCTAAATATTTTACATCTTTAATTCAGAGACGAGGCTTGCCACCCATCATGAAAAATTTATTTTGGTTGACACGGAGAGGACAGCTTGCATATTTATAACATTCAGCTGGTTTGCTGGCCACCCCAGTTGTGGGATATGCCATGATGTTTTGTAATATTAACAGTCAGCTGGTAGCCTGATCATTTTGTTGAACCTTATTCAAAATTAGAGCGACTTATTTTACTACCCACGTGATCCCAACGGCCAGGATGGCTCTGTTTTACAATAAACTGTGCATATTATCTCTCTCTTTCTCCCTCTGTCTTATCCATCTAAGTCTCTTTCATACTCTTTGAATCGCCATAATTTTGTGTCATCTGCAAACGTCAACGTGAAAATAGTCACTTGTACAATATTACTTTTCAAAATAGTAATTCATCCTAAATCGTTCTGAATACATAAGGCTTCTTTTAAACTCTTCACATAGCCAATTATGAACCACAAAAATGTTATTTTTATTTATTATCTAATATTGGCATTTACCTTAACATTATGGGGAATTTTTACAAAAAAAGTTTTAGTCCAAAAAATAGTACAGAAAATTAGAAAAATTATGGTGCTTTTTATATTTTTAAATATGCATTTTTAAGGTTTTTATCACCATTTGAAAAAGCAATTTTTGCACTCGTGGTCCAAAAGGTCCACTCGTGGCGGATCAGTGTTTGACGATATCAAGCGCTACAAACAGTACTAAGAGTGAAGTGTGTGACAATCAAAGATATACTAGATAGGCAATTCAAAGAAAAAATCGGTCATGCAACCTGTCAAATTTTGCATCCAGATTTAAACTGACGCTAACTTCAAAACAATACATTGCTAATGCTTGAAGGTCATCGATGTTGGAATACAAAAATTTCGATAAAATGTACCGCGTTGCAAGTCGAGTATGTCTATGGTGCCCATACAACATAGCGCCTAGCGACGGCGACGTCACACCGGACTAATTCAATAACAGAAAATATGGATTTTTAAAATGAAAAGTTTTATTTTATCGTTTCTTATTAGGATATTTGTGATCTGCGTATATTTATTTATATAAATTGATAACATTTATTCATATTCCTCACACATGCATGTTCCCTATAAGATTTGTATTTACATTTCATTATGTTTCTGTTTATTTTCTGTATCCACATGTAAATACATTTTAATGGAGACTTCTCTAATGGCTTGTTTACAATTCACAATATATTCATTCTACCTATTATAAATTCACAATTGTCAATTAGTTTCTTGTGAATAAATAATAATTAAAACAAATAAATATATTACGAACGAAAACTTTAACATCTCTTTAGGACGAAGCTCATATTTTTTAATAATGTCACAAGTTAATATTATTGAGAATGTTAAAGAAGTGAACTGATGAATCTTTGCAATATTATAATGAATTTTTTGACACAATGGGTTACCGGAGACTGGGTGTATTTAGTGTAGATTTTTTTTTGAGACATATAACACACATGATGCAGAGAAATTGGGAATGTAACCCGGGTTGAAAGAGTACTCTTAACTTAGCTTCCAGTTGATTCAAAAACGTCGAGACTCTGTATCGTGCATTCCTTAAAAAGGAAGATCACAAATTTATGTGTATCATGTACAACATAGTTTAATCATTTCTGGAGTTAAATTAATTGGAATGATTAATCTGGAGAGGTTTAATATCATATATATGTGATTAACTGTCCAACACTTTTTGTATGAATTGATTGAAATTAATTGTTTTCTTATATTAATGTTAACTTGAATCTATATGTAAGTTCGTATTCTGCAAATCGACTTTTTAGAATGGTTTTAATAAATTTGGATTAATGATGGAATAAAATGGAACACATATCACATCAATTACTATGTAAAAATAATAACAAATGTAAGGCAAGGGTAGGCCTTGGGTATAAAATCACCTTTAAAATCTTTATTTTCTTGGCTTCATTTGAATTCCAGTAAAGTGATGATAGATGGAGATAAGTTCGTTTTTATTTCTTCAATAGAAGATTTTTTTCAAAAACGATCAATCACATGAAACGTTTGCATGGTTTAAATTTTACTTGTGATCACAATAGAAATATCTCAGCTTATCGAAGTTTATACATTGAGTTACCGCTACTACTCGTTCATTTCATGGCTGAATCATTTCCAATTTATTCCACTTTATTTCAAACTGTAGACGCTCAGTGGAAAATTGCCTCTTGAACAATATTGATTATCTTGCATTAGCTTAACTACAGTAGCCTACAATGTATGGCAATTTGTCAAACTCGGGGCGAATATTTTTTGCTTTTAAAACTTAAAACGGCAAAGCATGTAGTTTGTTAGTGCCAATATGGTGTACCATCAACATTTATTAAAGCTGTATAAGTCCAAATCGGAAATTACGTGTTGGTTTCCTCTGATTTTAGTTAGCAATTGAATAATCCATAATAACGTATATCAAACATTGTTGTGTGTTTGTATATACGTTATTATACTTGTGTATGTATCGTCGCATAATTTTATGAATCTTTACAAATATATAAGCTACGTTATGTTATAAACTTAGTATTTTGTGCCATTACAATTACACAATAATTACTATCACTTGGTATATTTGCACAACTTGTAGATATTATTCATTTCCCCATTTTTAATTTCATTTTCTATTCAATATTTATTTATTTTACTGTCTTACAACAGGCCGCTATTTGTAAAATATCACTTACAAGTCTTACGACACATTTGATTTCTTCAGTTCAGTGATGATATATGCCACAAATCCTTAACATTACATAGATGAGTTCGTTGGCCATTACATTACATAGAGTTCGTCGGTAGCCTGGAGGTAGAGTATCGGCCTCGTGAACAAGGGGTCCGTGGTTCGATCCCAGGTGCTGGCAAACTCCCCTTTCACGACACAAGCTTTAAGCTTACTGTGAAAGGTGTATAAGGTTGTATTTGGGTTTATAACAAAACCCAGATATATCTTTAAAAAAAAACTTACAGCTTCTTGTTGAATATAATTGATTTTTTTTATATACATTAATAAAAGTTCATGAAACTAGTAGAATATCTCATTTATCGTAGTATTTATATTCTAACATATTATAACCTACATCGTAAAATTAAATAGAGAATATTGTTTGTGTTACCTGTGGGCTGTCAGGCTTTCATAAAGTCTTAGTTACGTTACTAATATTATAATACAAGTTACTAAATAAAATGTTAATTAATCAACAACTTCTTACTACCAACGCAATAGTATTATAACTAAGATTTAATCGCTTACACGTGAACTAAAGACAAAGAAAAACGTTTATATTGGTAAGGTATAGTAATATTGGCTACTTGATATAAATTGTTATTAGGCGATATTGGGGCATGCAAGAAAATTCATTAATACTGCTTCTCTATTATTGTAACAGCGTTAAAATGCGAATTTACATTTCATTTTGACAAATCTTATTTGAAAGTTTTCGACTACCAAACACTTGAGTAATATTATTTTTCTATTTTATATAATGTACCATAGATGTTTCCATTTGTATGTTTTTTTCTTGGTTGAAATTTTCATGCAATTGAATATCGTTGATGTAATGTCCTAGAATTTATGAATTGTACAGTGTCCTTGAGGTGCTTCAGCACGTAAACGACACTTTAATATTGTCCAATAATAATAATAATATCGTTGAGGCATTTTAACTCAAATCTTGGTAGCAAATGATTAAATTAGAAGCTGATTTAATTAATGAAGTAAATATTTTGTACATACTATCTACTTTGAGTGCCTAGCGATGTCTTCTAAATATCGGCTATTACTCTGGTGTGGGCTTCTTTGTCTAAACTAGGGCGTAATGCCTTTTTCCCACATCAGATATATATTCCAAATTGTCTTGATGATAAGATGCAGCCTATTCTCCTTATGATTACTTACATTTTGTTCAATGTGTATGAATTATTTATTTAATAATTTACTTCCAACGATATTAGGTATGTTATTTCATACAAAAAAGCACGTTCATTTTTCATGGCTACGTCACGTTATGAGTTAATTATTGCAAATAATTTTAATAAGGCATAGAATTATTAGTATTTAAAATGTACATTTTTTCTGACATTGTACTTAACCAATGACGCAAAACGTGACTTTTACACGCTAACCATTGTAACAATATAATCGCTTAACACAAGGTTTGCGAGGAGAAAAATTCTCTGAATATTTTTTTTTCTCGATTTTACTTCGATCGGGTTCGCATTAAAAACTGCAAAATAAATCTGATGCAGGACAAAACTGTTTTCTTATTTTCTTAAATATCTTGGTTTTTCAAAAGAACACTTTTTATCCAGAAAAACGTGAGAACGTATCTAAATACAAACAATTTCTTAATTATGGGATAATTTTATTTTATTTATGGAATGGTTCAAGTCAACTAACGACGATAATATATGGGAAGATTACGTCAGGATCTAGGCACGTCAGGACGTCAAGATTTATAATAAACACGAGGTTATTATTAATCTTGACGTCCGTTATCGAGGTTATTTTTCTAGAAAGTTGTTAGTGTGTGTAAATTTAACATATGAAAATACTATATAAGGCTTAGAACAGAAAACGTCACCTTATTCGGTAGTGCCCCAGACGGAGCTTAAACCCGCATCCCTACCTTGTCGCGAAGAGTGTTTTGTCCAATTAAGCTATAGATATAGTGTATTTAATTATCTATAAAGTACATTTTATTGTTATATGAGGGGTTACAGCCGTTTATTGTTCAATAAATAAAGATAAATCATACAATTTAAAAGCACATTTTTTCCTTTCGATCAGCGTCTTCTCAAAGATAACATATTGTTTCGACAAAGCCGTGATAGATAGAAAACATTTGGCATCCGTTGTTGAAGATACTTTGATGGTATAAATAATAGATAGTCATTTTCTCTGAAAGTTTCTTAATTTGAAACTATGATATTAGACTATGTTATGCTTTCAACACCACATGGCTTGTTTGAGAAATCAAGCGTCATTATATTATATCATCTTCTTACGTACAGTTTCTAACAATGATATCTATTGATATAAAAGAATAATCATATCGTTATTGCCGTGTGATTTATTTATTATATCTGTGTATAGCGTTGGAGTAAAACTACACAGTAACACGAGACGTCATTTTTCAGTAGGGCCGTTCAAAGTTTTTTCGGCGTAATAAAGTTTTCTTCTAACGCGTTTTTTTAACACTAAAACACTTTCAAACATGATTGTGGGTTCTAACAATTAACTAAAGCTTTCGATTATTTAAAACTTAAACTATATCGAGATAAAGTGTCGTTGTTAAACTTTAACAAAAATCCACACTATTTTATTATCTATAGATATCTCTGTGAAAGGCATCATTTTCTTTTACATACTTTTTCTGTATGTTAGAAGTGACATATAAAAAGCAGGTATTCGTTAAATATAACGTAATATGATTCATTTACCATCTTCAATTTAGCGATGAAGTATGTAACTCAATCTGATTTACTTCATGTATTAGTACAGAGAGGACAACTCGCGTGTTTATTACAAGCAGTAAGTCTCATGGGTTCTTTGAAAAATCGATTCAGTATAGAGTTTTCTCCGATGTATAGATAGTAAGCTAAGCACGTCCTACCATTAGAATTATAACCTTCAACAACTTTTATACGGAGTATTACGAAGCTGTCGGCGAATACTATTATAAAGTATTGTTATTATTTTTATTGGCAACATTTATACAAATCACGTAACACCAGTAGAGGTTCACCGCTTGAGCTTTCAACTTGAATTAATTGACACTGTAAGTGGAACAAGGGCCCATAAGCAAGAATCGTCTCTTTGTCAGTAATAATAATGATGACGTTTTGAGAAATTGCTATTTAAGATTTTCATCGAGTCTTCTTTAATATAACATATGACCAGTTAAAGAAACATTTATATTTTTAATTAAGTAATACTGTATCAATATTACATGCATAGACAATTCATTCAAATCGAGCTAGTCCCAAACTTAGATGTGAATCTTGTATTATGGGTACTAACGCGGCGATACGCATATATTCCATGCACTGAACACATATACATGTAACACCCAGACCCAGGACAATTTTAAAAAGATCATTTTATAATTAATGATTAAATATAATTATAACTTGATTTGAGTTTGAATCTTTTCATATTGTTACGTTACCTGGTTGTAAGAAAGTTTTTGTTATATTATTTTTTTTGTTGCAAATGTACATATTTCTTTGTAATCTTATGAGTGAAACACAAAAAATACACATATAAAATATAAATTTTAACAGATTAAAAAACATTTGCAACTAACGTTTGAATTGAAATCTTTTCAAAATGATCATGGACCTTTCAAACAAAACATAGAATATTAGCTTTACGAATCAAAACATCTCAATTAAAACCACACGAGCATAGGCAAGGCTCGGGATTATTGATTTCTGGAATCTTGCAACAACCGTCTATCGGTCCTTTTTCTAACTGCCGCCTCAATTATTATTGTTATTATTATAAAAATGTATTGAATACTGCAGTAAAACGACGTCAGTGGTCTTTTCTGTCAGGCTCATATGAAAGTGATTTGAAATGAAAATGCTTTATTAGCAATTCACGCCTGTAAATGAAAAGGCACAAAAATAAATATATTCAATATTTCAAATAGTTTGTTTTCATATTTTATCAATGGAACACTTTTAATAAAGTTATATTAAGTCTATCCTTTTATATATATATATATAATGAGTTACAATCCACTGGATTGGTCTGCAACGAGTTTGGTTTTTCTTCTCCATTCGTCCCTATTCTCAGCCAGTCTTTTCAGCTCCACGTATGAGCCACAGTTCATGTCCCTCTTCAGTTGGTCCATATATGCGTCTCTTGGTCGGCCTCTGCTATTTGTCCCCTCGGTCTTACCCTCCGCGATGGCGATGAGTAGTCCTGGGTGCCTAATATTGTGGCCAATCCAGTTGGCTCGTTGTTGGCTGATTCTCTTAAGGAGTTGCCTTTTTTCGCCTACCCTGGTTAATACTTCTTCGTTTTCGACGTGCTCCGACCAATGGATCTTAAGCATGCGTCTGTAGCACCACATTTCAAAGGCCGCCAACCGTCCGCTTTCACTCTTGCTGATGGTCCATGTCTCACAACCATAAAGCAGAATGCTCCATACAAAGGCTTTAGTAAGGTTCTTCCTTACGCTTAAGTTAATATTTGGGGATTCCAATATCTTCGATTTTTTGTTGAAGGCAATCCTTGCCTGGTTTATTCTGCTTACAATTTCTGCTTTGGAGCGTCCATCCTGGTTTATTCTGCTGCCTAGGTACACGAATTCACTTACTTGTTTGATGCTCACTCCATTTAAGGCAATGTTCGCAGTCGCTTCCTCTTTTCCATCGACCATACATTTTGTTTTTTCTTTATTTATTTTCATGTTGTACTTTGACAACAGTATACTTTCCATTTTTCCTAAGGCTTCGTTCAGCTCCATCTCGGAGTCTGCGAGCAGTGCTATGTCATCAGCATATCTTATCATGTCGACCTTTTTCCCATTTATTTTTACTCTTGTCCAGTTCTTCATTTCTTCTCTCAGTTCATCAATGGCTCGCTGTATATAGCAGTTAAAGAGAGCTGGCTATCCTTTTATCTAATTTAAATTAAAGTTAATTAAGATTAAAGAAATGGTAATAGGGACCTGAATTTTAATTTTTCTACTTACATATGTAAATGCATTTGAATGCACGTAATTTAGTTAAGATACTTGAATCGTATTATTACGTTGAGGTTTGCCACCTATCCTGAATGTTTTAATTTTTTGTTGGCACGGAGAGGACAGCTTGCATGTTTATCATATGCAATTGGTCTACTGACTGCTTCACTTATGGGATATGCTGTGATGCTATAGTATAGTAGTATTAAATTTGTAATTTACTTTCAAATGAAACAACTTTTTTTCTTCATATAATAATAATAATAACGGAGAGTATTTAAAGCGCCATCTTTGTGCCATAGCACCTCGAGGACGCTGTACATGATAATGTTCTATCTTCAACAATGTTGTCTGTGTCAAGAATTCAAATTAAATACAAAAACCTTATAACACATAATCTCAGATACATAATAATATGTATCCGCGTCAGAAATAAAAATAAAATAATGCAATATACACAACAGTCACAGTTCATAATAATGTTTGAAAAAGTAGGTCTTGAGGTCCCTCTTAAAAGCCTGGAAGTCGGCAGCACACCTGAGCCCCAGAGGCAGTCTGTTCCACAGATTAGGGGCAGAAACATATATTTTTAAATCAATTTATTTCTAAAATAAATTTAAATATACACACAGTAAGCAACACATTATTTGTTTCCTTTAGGTGAAGGATTCGAGTACTTTAAGATTCCGAGTATTTTGTTAATTTTTAATGTAACTTTTTACTAACCTTTGTACGAAAAAATATGATGCAATATTTAAAATGTTTTACTCTAGATATTCCTGCTTAATTACTTATCAAACAAAGGTATAACTTTTTGAATATATGTAATTTACAGAAGTACTTCAGGTTCATTCTAAATATATAATCAGGAGATACGGGAACCATTACTTTGTATTAGCTTGAGAGAGGATGAAAATAATTATTTCAATTATGATTCCCGGTATTGGAATCGTGGTTGCTCCGTGGTTTTAACCCTTTTATCAATAAATTATAACACAACCCTAGATGATAATGAAATTTGTTGAAAGAAGTGAATTATATAACTGTCAAATAAATTACATACGTCCGCACAAAATGCGCCAATATATTTAAAAAAATGTTTATTGTCACATATGGAATTAAATTGTTTCTTTTTTGTGTCTCTATGACTCGTGAATTGCAATAAATTTTTCATAAATAATACATTTTTTAATCTATTTATTTTAAATCCCAAACGATACAGATTATCAATATATAGACTATTTGATAATAATTTTAATCTAAATATCCTCCTTATTGAGACAAGTCTCGTGTGAAGGAGGGGCATTCTTCCTAAGTTTTTTGAATATGCCAAATACAGGATATGGTTATGTATATAAATCATATTTTTAATCAGGGCCGTCATGAAGAAAAATTAAAAAGCGGTTTTTCCCTGAACCTGGCTGGGACATGTTTTGAGAATGCTCAATGATAGTTGACCAAAAAGAGCACTGTTCTTCCATCCGCAGGGGTTCCGTCGGCCCGGGCGTCCCTCTTTCACAATACACCGTTCCTATGACAACGATATCAGAGCGCAGGGAATGTCGTGGAAAGAGTTGACGCAATTGGCGCAGAGGCGCTCTGAATGGAGGACGCTGGTTTCTGCCCTGTGCTCCCGAGAAGAGCGTTGAGGGCGATGATGATGATGATGATTTTCCCTGTTATTGTACTTTCAATAATTTGCTTCAGGGAAAAAAATCACTTGATTAAGAAGATTGTGCTTATAACTCAACCGTAAGACGGAATAGACATTAAAAAATAAAGAGAACGTGACGGCCCGGCGCAATAGGGAGCATTTAAAGTTTTGTTGCAAAATATTTTAGGTTTTACCAACCACATATCGGGAGCCTGACCACATTCATTAAACATTAATAAACAATCCATTTTGATTAAAGAAATATTTCATCTATTTATTCGGATAACAACAATTTTCCCTTTGTTAATGATTTTTAATTAGGTACACGTGTTGAATCAACGATGTTATAATTTTAGATCGTGATTTAATTTAATCCAAATCTTTGTATTGAAACGTATAAATTAATGTATTGAAACGTATAAATCAACGATGTTATAATTTAAGATCGTGATTTAATTTAATCCAAATCTTTGTATTGAAACGTATAAATCAACGATGTTATAATTTAAGATCGTGATTTAATGTAATCCAAATCTTTGTATTGAAACGTATAGTAATTAATGAATTATTATTATATCGTTTACGTGTCAAACCACCTCAAGAACGCTTAACAATTTATCTCCTCTATGATATTACATTCATGTCATAATTCATTTGTTGGTTACATTATACAAACAAATGTTCTAAAAAATGGAAATTGAAAAATACATGTTATCTAATGAAAACAAAATATCGACGGTTCAGTCCCACAGCTCGACAAGTCGAAATGTGTTATATTTGAGAAACCGGCATTTTTCAAATTTTGGTAAATATATACATTATGCTTTACAACAAAAAGTGATATATGTATACCATATAATAATCGCACTGTTAGAGGCATTATGTTGTCTTTATTCCGTTCAGTAGTTAAACAATTTGAAATATTTATTTGTGGGATTGAAAAATATACTTTTTTTTATTAACTAAATAATCGATAAAGGAAAGTTATTTGTTTGTGAAACTGATAGAGAGGAGTCGATTTTATGAATTACCAATTTAATAAAAACTTTCGAAAATTTCGACTAGTTGATGTGTGGAACTGGACCGTCGATATGAAATTGCATGTTTTTACGTTTCGTTTCCGCTGGTTCAAACAGCGCTACAATCAGAGCTCAACCACATCATGACGCCCTGTGACAGCATTATGTACTATTAATAATTAGAGCGTACATTTCACTATTGATACCGCACACGATCTTGTGGTGTGGTTGTGCTCTTATATGCAGCATTGCTTGAGCCAGCAGAAACGTAGCTTTATCCTTTCGATCGGCATCTGATTCATTCCGCTGAATTAATATATTGTATCAAATGTTGTTTGTATCTATGAAGATATCGTGCTCCATCTTACAGAAATTATTGGTATTCTTTTGTTGGATTTTTTTTAATACGTTCTAATAGTTTTAAGAAGAAGCAACAAAATATAGACAAAACAAAAAAGTCATAGTTAAAATAAAAATGTGGGAAGATAAACAAATAACTCTTTTAACTCTGAATAAAATAAACTAACGTAAGATTGAATATCTCTCGTTGTGTTTTCTGAAATAATATTAATTATTCTAAACTTTCAATTCTGTTAAATAATTTTCTGACTACATCGTAGCTTCTGTCCTACTTATATAACGACTTGTTCTTCCTGAAAATTAATATTACTCTGCTTTAAGGTTAAAAGCTTACGGGAAATATAGTCCACTAAATGAATGTAAATGTTTGTATCATTATTTCCGGTTAAACCTTAAAGGAAAATGCTGTATTTCTCCGCTTGCTTATGAAATCAACAACTTTTAGTGTGTCCCAAGGATCTTTCTGGCAAGAATGGACATCTAAAATATTTAAATTTCCTATTCCTGCGAAACTTTTTAATGACAGAATCAACTTTTAGTCCTAACATAATGCTGTCACCCTTGACCACACAGTCTCATTGATTCCTTAGAGAACCATGAGGCAACAACGTAAATAATATATTCAATAAACAACAATGTTTTTTTATGGTTTTGGACTTTATCACCTTGACAAAAGTCTCCTTGGTGCAGCGGTCAACAACCTTACTTTGCATATATAAAATCCCAAAAGCCGCTTATCTAAACTTAATTATTTTTAACGCATATTTTTGTAACTTTTATATAATATTTTGTATATTTTTGGATATTTTATCTGTATATTTATAATTATTATTAATTTAAAATAATGTTTACGGTAATATTACATGGCGTTTGATATTTTTCACTTCAATTTACAGAAAAAAATTCAATAATTGTATTGTCTACTGATATTGTAAGCTATATTTGATATGTATAACTTACTAAAACGGGCTGTTTCACTACCTCTGGATAAAGTGCCGGATAGCCAATCCAACATAAATCTAACGGATAAAACGAAAAATGCGTTTCACGACTCCCTGACAGCGCTATCCTATAGATAAAGGTCTAGATATCCAGCGGATATCTAGACCTTTATCTATAGAAGTTATCCAGATATCCAGCGGATAAGTCTTAGATAGTGTTAAACTGTCAAAATTTGTTTACATGTGCGTTGCCTAAATATATTCCTAGGCAACGCACGATATATTCCTACCTACGTGCATACATTCATGCAACAAACACATAAAATTACAACGTTGCCTCTGCTATCTGGCGGATAACAATCCGTAAAAAATCTGTAGGCGGTGAAACGCTCGCTTCAGTTTATCTTGTAGATAAATTTATCTTAAGGATAGTTATCTAGAACTTTATCCAGAGGTGGTGAAACAGCCCGTAAGTCGGTACATAATATTGCGTGTCCTGTGGATTTTCCGGCAAAAAAACTGTAAGTTTTTGAGTGTTCTGTAAAAGGCGTTTTACAGAACGTATATAACGTTTAATATTTTAGAATCAGCGGTTTGTTACGCCACCAGACCAGATCTATTATTGGCCAGACAGGATGAAGTGAATTGTATGCAGTTAAACCTCTAACATACTCAATTGTAAAAAAAACTTAATATGAAAAATGAATACCATTTTACAAAAAATTGAAGAAAATAATTTATGTTGCACAATAATTTTGATAACTTTAGTCTGAAGGACAGGAAACCAAATTGTTCCGCATTATGATTAATAAGACCACCAAAGCTTGTACAAAGTAGTGTCATTAGAACTTTGTAACTTTGAGAGATCATCTAAGTCATAAATTATATTTTATAGTTAGTTACTTCACAAGATATAATATTATCAAGTTAAAACATGACCTCAGTCTGTTGATACTTACGAAGCGGGTTGGTTCAACGCTTGTCATTATGTCATCAGCCCTATCAAACCTCTCCAATGTACATCATTTATCATTATTACCAAAGGACAATCTCTTAGGTTTCTTATTAAACCGTCTCACTATACATATAAGCAATATAGAATCCTTTCTCTTGTTTTATTTAGGTTAACCAATATAAGTTGAGAAATATGTACGAGTATGTGTAGACAATAAACTTATAAATTTATTGTTGAAGGGTGTTTGTGTTCACACTGTGAAAATTCATATTAAATAATTTATAAATAATTAAAAACACTGTTATATTTTCACTATATTTATATAAACTCTAACGTTTTCGCCCACTTCAATGGGCATTCTCAAGAGTACTGAGTTTAAATAAATATTGTGAAAGTATAAGTATTTTAAATTATTTATAAATTTATTTTCATCCTGTAGAATTTATTTACAAATATTTTAGTACCTATAATGTAGGAAAATCATGTCAATTTATGTGTTTGTATGTATACAGATCGCTTATTTCTATTGTTTACTCGAGTTGTCATTAAACTAAGTATCTTAAATTTAAATTTAAATATCAACACAAATAAAGCAGACATGACTGCAAATTAATAAAATGAAATGATGATCGAGTGAATAAAAATTATAGACAATTTAAAAAAAAATACATAATAAAGTATTCGAAGCTTTCATGATTACTAGAGATATCATCTATCGTACAATATGGATTAAATTTTTACGATTACGATCGAATTGCAAAAATAAAATACGCTTTGAGCGTGACAAAAAAAGGTAAATAATGTCGATGAACTATACAACATCTTAAAAGTAAGATTCACGTATTTATCTTTTACAAAATGTAATTATCTTTTAATATTAATATCACAAAAATTGTGATTTTAATATTATTTATTAAATATGGATCCCAAGACTCTTCACAATAATAATGTCTTGTGTTATTTTATTCTTTCTCCTTTACAAGTAACGTGACATAATTTGCTAGATAAAGATAGTTATAATTTATCATACATAGGTGCTTTTATACGTGTATATAAGAAATATGTAACTACAATAATGATTGTGTAAGTATAAGTATAAAGGACATCAATACAAACCATTACACCACAGTAATATATAATATATACACGCGTCTCATTTAAGTAACGACTTAATTACTCACCAGCTTCCACAGAGGAAGTATAAACACTTTTAGAGCGAAAATTTGTATCACGTTTTATGGTTCATAAAGGAAAAGTAATCAGATTGGTGTACCTATACATAACTATATTATGGTACTTATTACTAGTTTATGTATCGTAAAATACATCGAGAATATGTTTTACGTTAAAATTGTTTGAAAATATTTGTATAAATTATTTTGAAAATACGCTCGTAGAGACATTATTTTATACGTTTCTATACTTTTTTAAATATTCAATTGAAATACGTTGGTTTGGTTTTATAAATTTGCACTAATTTTAATTTATTTTTTAAGAAAATAACTAAAGAAATATTCAAAAGGTATAATATCCAGCAGAGTTAAACCTTTATCGAAAAAGCTTTAGTTTAATAATTAAAAGTGTCTTTCTTCTTTTTCATCTTTTTCAAGTCACCCTCCAGGAGTGGAAGAAGACCTCTTCCATTTCTTTTCATTTACATTTTCAAAGCATTTTTATTAACAAGATATTAATTATAGTATTTACTGTGGATGTCTATACTTTTTTTTTTTTTTTTAAAAAAAGATATATCTGGGTTTTGTTATAAACCCAAATACAACCTTATACACCTTTCACAGTAAGCTAAAAGCTTGTGTCGTGAAAGCTTTAATGATGTAAAATAAATTATCTGTATTTTTTTCATTAAAAATCATTCGCTAGCTATCTCTATTATTTTCATATTGAGTGAGGAAATTGATTGAACCGAAAAATTTAAAATGTGCCGGACTAACAATTATCTTACCTTATTCTTCTTTTTACTTATTTTTTTCTAAATGCATTTTAAGAAAAATAAGATCGAAGCACTATTGAAAATAATTTTATTTTAGAAATTTACACGGCAAGCCGCCTTTTACATGTTTACATAAATTCAAAAAATACACATAGATGACAGACATGACTCAACAATGAATAAAATAGTTTATAAACAATCAAAACACTGCTATATTTTCACCATTTTATTCAAACTCTAACGTTTTCGCCCACTTCAATGGTCATTCTCAAGAATACTGAGATGGGCATTCTCTAGAGTACTCTTGAGAATTCCCATTGAAGCAGCCTTTTACATGTTTACATAAATTAAAAAAATACACATAGATGACAGACATGACACAACAATGAATAAAATAATTTATAAACAATCAAAACACTGTTATATTTTCACCATTTTATTCAAACTCTAACGTTTTCGCCCACTTCAATGGTCATTCTCAAGAATACTGAGATGGGCATTCTCTAGAGTACTCTTGAGAATTCCCATTGAAGCAGCCTTTTACATGTTTACATAAATTAAAAAAATGCACATAGATGACAGACATGACACAACAATGAATAGAATAATTTATAAACAATCAAAACACTGTTATATTTTCACCATTTTATTCAAACTCTAACGTTTTCGCCCACTTCAATGGTCATTCTCAAGAATACTGAGATGGGCATTCTCTAGAGTACTCTTGAGAATTCCCATTGAAGCAGCCTTTTACATGTTTACATAAATTAAAAAAATACACATAGATGACAGACATGACACAACAATGAATAAAATAATTTATAAACAATCAAAACACTGTTATATTTTCACCATTTTATTCAAACTCTAACGTTTTCGCCCACTTCAATGGTCATTCTCAAGAATACTGAGATGGGCATTCTCTAGAGTACTCTTGAGAATTCCCATTGAAGCAGCCTTTTACATGTTTACATAAATTAAAAAAATACACATAGATGACAGACATGACACAACAATGAATAAAATAATTTATAAACAATTAAAACACTGTTATATTTTCACCATTTTATTCAAACTCTAACGTTTTCGCCCACTTCAATGGTCATTCTCAAGAATACTGAGATGGGCATTCTCTAGAGTACTCTTGAGAATTCCCATTGAAGCAGCCTTTTACATGTTTACATAAATTAAAAAAATACACATAGATGACAGACATGACACAACAATGAATAAAATAATTTATAAACAATTAAAACACTGTTATATTTTCACCATTTTATTCAAACTCTAACGTTTTCGCCCACTTCAATGGTCATTCTCAAGAATACTGAGATGGGCATTCTCTAGAGTACTCTTGAGAATTCCCATTGAAGCAGCCTTTTACATGTTTACATAAATTAAAAAAATACACATAGATGACAGACATGACACAACAATGAATAAAATAATTTATAAACAATCAAAACACTGTTATATTTACACCATTTTATTCAAACTCTAACGTTTTCGCCCACTTCAATGGTCATTCTCAAGAATACTGAGATGGGCATTCTCTAGAGTACTCTTGAGAATTCCCATTGAAGCAGCCTTTTACATGTTTACATAAATTAAAAAAATACACATAGATGACAGACATGACACAACAATGAATAAAATAATTTATAAACAATTAAAACACTGTTATATTTTCACCATTTTATTCAAACTCTAACGTTTTCGCCCACTTCAATGGTCATTCTCAAGAGTACTGAGATGGGCATTCTCTAGAGTACTCTTGAGAATTCCCATTGAAGTGGGCGAAAACGTTAGAGTTTGAATAAATATGGTGAAAATATAACAGTGTTTTGATTGTTTATAAATTATTGAATATGAATTTTCACAGTGTGAACACAAACACCCTTCAACAATAATTAATAAAATAATTAATTATACATAGTGTCGACAGATCAAACAAATTTTATGCAAGTGATTCGATTTTTATATTATCACTAATGCAATGGTACCATTGGGTTGACACATACGGAATAGTGTAGAAGATGTTCTTCAGGCTATAAATAACAATACCCATGATTTAATATGTCCCATAAACTATTCGTGGTATAACTTCATAACATTTCGAAGTTCTTAATATTCCATATTATGTATATACGAATGGTATGTACTTCATAATGACAATGAAAGGTAATATAAATTAATGTTGGTAGCTGCTAGAATAATAATATGATCATCATCAAAACTGGATTGAAATTCATAACACCAGACCGTGATGGCGTCATAAATGAGGATAAAATATTTTAATGTGTCTAGAAATAATGAGAACAAATTTCATGAGGTTTATTGAAATATTATTTTCCTCGATATTGTTTACTACACTCAATTTTTACTCATTTCGTCTCTCAACAAACATTTAATTTCCTCTTTATACGGCAAGACGCGCAATGAAAAGCGGACTTGAGAGAATTTTATAAATTTATCACTAACAGTCTTATTAATAAAAATCCGCCAAACCATGGTTGAACCACTGATTTCGTGATCCGCCTATAAGCGTTTGAACCACCGATCAAATTTTCTTTATTAATAAAAATATTTAATCCGTACCATAGACATCTGTACTTTATATAAAGGATTTCATATGGCAACTCGAAAATTCACTCTATTATGTTGGTTGCCATGTTACACGACGCTGGTAAACAGACAAATTCAAAACAAACAAGCGGCTGTCAAAATTATCTTACAGTGGAACCTCTCATAACGAGTTTAATTCGTTCCAGACTCTTACTCGTTTTGCGAAACACTCGTTACGCGAAACATTTTTTTCTATAGAAATCAATGTTAATAATAATAATAACTAGACAACTTATTTATGATGCGCCGTTTTGTGGAGAAACCACCGCAAGGTGGTTTATTATTGTTAACGCATTATTGTTAAATACAATAATGCGTTCCATGCCGAAAGAATAAGTACTCTTGGAGAACATTTTTATTAAAGTTTATTCAAATAAAATTACTTATAAAAGAGTGTTACAACTTAAAATACAATTTAGATTAGGAAAAAAAACGTACCTAAATAAAAATATGAATTTATGACAAATAATTATCCATTTTTATGGGAGCAACTTTTTCACTTTTTTTTTTGCTTGTTATGCGAATACTCGTTATGAGAGGTTCCACTGTATTGGTTTTTTCATCTGACATTTTGTACCCAAATACACAGAAATATAAAATAATATGATGAGGAAGGTTTGTATAATTGAAAAGCAAATGTAATAATGGAATGACATTTTATTTATTTATCAAATAAATCATAATCTGACACACAATCAGTGATATGGGTATAACATAACACTGCGCACAATATGTATTACTAACCATCAGTAAAATTTTATTTTCTGCTTTCCCTTTTACATTCAAATGATGTACAGGAATAATTCTCAATTCAGAATCAATCAATATAACTTTCATACAACATGGAAAAAAGTATCTCTGTCACGAAACAATTAAATGCGTCTATCAAAAAACAAATTAAGAAACTGGTGTTCTGTCACACGAAAAAAGTGTCTATTATCACAAGAAAAACAACTGATTGAATTAAATTCACATTCGGATACTACTTAAGCGTATTTTTAACCAAAACCAACTCCGATAAATTGTAAAATAACTGCAAAACGTACATGTAAACCCGCATAGCAAACATCTGACGTAAAATCCAACATGGCGGGCAGATGACGCCGATTTGAACCACCTTACTTAAATCACCTTACTTAAACCACCTCGAGAGGCGGATCAACCACTTTTAAACTAGGTTCAAGCTGATCAACGTTTATCAATACGTTTTTTGTCTGATCGGTGGTTCATCTCCTTCTAGAAATTTAATCTACGTTTATTAATAACACTGTAAGTGATTAAGCAGTATTGCTTTATCACGTAGACCAGGTGTTACATGCTACGAATTTTTTTTTCTGGCAATCAACCCGTAACGAGTGATTTATGTATGAAAAATGACATATTTGAACGAAATAATATTGTATGCATGTGAAAATATTAAATTAACTTGTTTTGCACTTAATTATCTCTACATAAAGTAACATTCTTTATTTCACATCATGAGTGAACAAACTTTTATTTAATTAAGAATTAAAAATTTCGTTAATTATTCGATATTTATTAAAGTCAAAAATCTAGGAAGGATATACTTATTCCTATTTTTCTCTTTATTTCGTGTCAATTTCCTCTGATTATGACTATATCTTGAGAAATGCATGTTTATCCCAGTTGGTTCAAGAGAACATATCATTTCTTATCCCAAAGCAATCATATATACAGAGGAATCATAAATTAAGTTAATTTTTCACATGAAACTACGATATTAGGCTTAAAAAAAGAAAGGTTACATTATATTATATAACCTAATGTTTTTCAAAGATAAAATAGCCGTTTATCGAAATATATAAATAAAATTTTTAAAATGTTAAACAAAGTTAATGCCGATACAATCAATGAGAACAAAATTACTTCCTATTAATAACATTTTAATTTTATGACGGTGATTACATATTCTAGGAGAGACGATGGTCCTGACTGGGACATGTTCTATGAATGCCGCAATTGGCATAGAGACGCTCTGAATAGAGGAGGGGGGTTTTTGCCCTGTGCTTCCGTGAGGAGCATTGAGGGCGATGATGATGATGATGTTTACATATTCTATTTGATTAGAAAATAAAAGAATAAAATATATACTGGCTGATATACTTTGAATAAAATCACAAAGGTCGTCGAGTCGAAGATATTGTCTTAAAGGTCTTATCTTAGACCTGATATCCATTGGACCATACATTCACTTAATTAAGTAAGGTACTTTAATACATTTAGAATGTTACAAAGAAAATAATATATAACATATTACATGAGATCCATACACATGTAAATAAATCCCTGTGGTTATAATGTCTCTTCAGTAGGGGATATTAAAGGTAATCAATTATCAACATAGTTTGTTTCGAAGGTTTCATTTTTCGTCCTTTGCCTGTGGCTTGTTGTCGTACTAGGTGAGCGATTCGTCAAGAGCCCGATTCGGGTTAATTAAACTAAAATGGTTGTGTTGTTGTTCTATGATTATTGTTACATTATATTTTGTTGTTCATTTCTTTTGTTCTTCTTGCACATCATCGTTCATATAACAAATCAACAGAGCAGTTTACCTAAGAAAAATGCGATGATGTGCATTAGCAGGATTATCTCTACATACATAGAGATTATCATTATCGTGGCATTATGAATTACGCTTTAATTGAATTCTCTGTTTGTGCATGCTGTAGACGCTCTTAATTGGGGAACTGGCCAGATCTTGTTGTATGTTTGTAATTTATGTATTGTGTTGTCAGTTTTCTGTGAGTGTCTCTATAAAATAAAATAAAATAAAAAAAAAAAAAAAACATAAATTTGAAGATATAGTTTAAAACCTTAAATGATACATCAAAGCTAACCTTTTGACTTTGTAATGTTGTCTCTGTATCTGGATTATTTTATCAAAAGTAAGATATCTATCTTAAAATATTAGTAAAATATCTGATGGACAAAGTATTGTTTTAGTAAATGCTTGCAAATCGTCTTCTTTGTGCCAACAAAAAATTATGACATTCATGATGGGTGGCATATTTTATCGTTCAATTGAACATGTGAAATGTCTTACAAGAGCTACAATGTCTTGCAAGCCTAATATGGGCTCTGCCGCTTGAATATCAAAATAGAAGTCCTATTTTCTATAAATTGATCCACTTCACATGACAAGAAAGATAATAACCGCTTTCTCTTTTACTTGAAATATCGCTTAAGATTACATATTGAACCATTTTTTTAGTACTTACTAAAAAACATTGTCTGGCTTCATAAGGCGTGTTAAATAAAAGCCAAGTGTTCCGACGTATTAAATTGTAATTTTCACGAACTTTTCGATTCGTGTTAAAATGTCTGATACAACCTTTGAATTAAATAATTGTAAAAATGTATAATAATACACCATCTTACCACAAAAAATCACGATCAAGACTCGAGATAAGGAACATAGTAACACTTATTCAATAATTTTTCGTGTAAAATTCATTACAGTACGTGAGTAGTGTATAATTATTTCTCGCCAACCCCTTTTAAAATTCATATTTCATAAAATTTACCCTATCATAATCCTCCTTTCTCTATTGTTGTGTAAATTTCTTTTATTCTAGGAATGATTGTGATAAGGTGTACCTACAAGCAACTAGCCATAGAGATATAGGTAGTAATAGAAAGATTTACCTAGTGCATAACATTGATCAATAGACCTGATACGGTATACCATTATACATTACGGTAGTCTTCATTCAATTCGCTACAACCTTGAATGCCTAGATTAATTATAACTGATGTATTATCACACTCCAAGGAAATCCACTTACTCCAAGATTCTTAAACTCTTCAATTTATTTACGAAACTTTTTCTTCTCTTTAATAATCGTATCGGAATTATAAAGATAAGACATGTTTTATATACATGAAAGAAACTTAAAGGCACATCCGTTTCCTGGGAGAGACAAATAATAATTCTACAATATGGCGTACTCGAGGTTGTGTTATGAGTAAACAGCGCTTACCAACTAATTAGCTATTTATATAGTTATATGTATATGTTTCAATCAGATTTAATTTTTTTTTGATATTATCAACAATTTCATTTTGTATTCAATGGAAGCAGTTACGGTAAAATAAAAAGAAGATTTATTTGAGCATTTTGTCTTTGAGTTCATAATTCTATTTTTTCTTACAAACTATAAATGAGTTTTTCAGCTTTACTGAAAAGCCTTACAAATTCATTAAATTGATAAAATATATAAGTTTTAAAATGTATCATTTTCTTTTCACAAAATATATACTTTTTGATTACTCCAAGTAGGAGTATCTAAGTACCACTCTTTTTCGTAATTTTTCGTTTATTCTATAAAAGGAAGGTATTTCTAAAAACTAAGAACATTTTACATCTGAAATTCAGCGATGAGGTTTGCCACTCAACATGAATGTCTTAATTTTTTATTGGCATAGGGAAAACAGTTTTCATGTTTATTACATGGGGCTAATCTGCTGGCGGTGTTGTTGTATCTAAGCACACAAAATATTTTCTCAACATTTTCTAAGCTATTTGTAATTTAGTTGAGAGTGAGTATTTTCTCAACATTTTCTAAGCTATTTGTAATTTGGTTGAGAGTGAATCTATGAGTTAAGTCAATTATTTTAATAACGAGAAAGAGTTGAACCTCTTTGAGCAACACTGCTGAGTATAAAAATTCATTAACATGATTAAATCGTTGCGGTATACTGTTACATAGTCATTACTCATCATAAACTGTCGTACTATCACTACGCCCACAGTTTGTATACAAACACTCATAATCACTAAAATAAATGCATATTTAGATCTGGCTTTACTAACCCTGTCTTATATGAAAACTTACGATGACGATTTTTATGACTGACATTGACTTTGGCCTTATTCTACTGTCTTTAGATCGCAGCAAGAGCGCTAGTTAATAGTGCAGCCTTCAATTTACTTCTAAAGGTACTAACAGTCAGACTTTTCATCCATTAAAATGATAACATCAAAATTTTACTCTGAAAACTCATATTATGGTGTACTTATTTAATATAATTCCTTAAATTTGAAATGTTTTTCAATATAATATTTATATTGATAAACAATGTCCCTTTTTATTTTTCAAATAGAAGCTATTATTCTATGTTCAGAATACGCTTAAAATAATTTATAACCGAGAGTAATTTGAGCGAAACATAATTATATAAACTCGGAACAGTATTAATCTGTATTTGTGAGTATCGTTTCACTATGCCAAATATAACATTAAGGGAAACGCACCGACGCGACGGCCTGGATAGTTCAGAAGTCTAGACACTTACAAATTTGACTTAATTTTTCTGGCACTTACAGATTTGTCTACACAATAGGCAGTCTGAAGGGCTGGCTTGCTTAAATCCACACGTGTGCACTACACTCCTTCAATCTCTCTCTAGCCGAGGGAAACAAACACATAGATAGAATTAGACAACAATAAAAACATTTTCAAATAACAAAGTTGTTAAAACGGTTATTCCGTTGTTGTGAATACGGGTGTAAGAAATAGGCCTTTCTATGTCTCCTCATTACTTGAATAATAACAGCAATATCTATATTCTTCTTTACTTTTGTGTCGTTTTTTTCCAGACAAACATCATGTTATTATTTCTTCTACCCTTCTTAGCACAGCTGAATATTAATGATCAACCAATTAAAACTCCCCAATCAAATTATGATTTACTTTCAAGTTAATATATTTTTTTTAAATTAATATTTACTATACTATACTATACCCTCACGCCGTGTCCCAAGTGGGGTAGGCAGAGAGAACGGAACGCCAAACAGATCTATCTTTACACACTTCCTTCGCTTCCTCCACATTCATACAGTTCCTCATACACGCACGTCGGTTCCTCTTACTCAACACGCGGCCGTCCTTGAGAATTTGATCCACGTGATCAAGCCACGTGGTTCTCGGACGCCCGCGTTTCCTCACACCCTTTCTTTCAGATAAGTATATCCTCTTTGTCATTCTTTCCTCTTTCATTCGTTCCACGTGACCAAACCATCTCAATTTATTTACACGCATTCTGTCCACAACAGTCTTCTTGCATCCGCTCATTCTTCTAATATCCTCATTCTTCACTCTATCACGCAGCGTTTTACCAACCATTCTTCTCAACGATCGACAACGATCTCAACGATAATATTTACTTCTGATAGAATTAAGATCGTTCTTGACAGGTACAAGTAGGTACACATCACAGGTACAAACGTTTTAAAAAGCACCGAATGACCTTTTTATAGCTCTCAGCTTATGCATGTTAGAGATCGTTACTTAATAAAGCTTCTGGAATTAACTCAAACAATATTTTTTCAAAGCTTTCCTTGAAAATAGCATGTGGTGCCTCACTCTACTCGCCTTATTAAAAACAATATTCTAGAAAATTGGCTAGAATTTGATAAACAAATATTTCAGATTTTTGAAAATATTTTCCGAACCATATTTCGATGCGAAATATTTTGTTTATCTTTCTAAAATAATTCCACTTAATTTTTCTGATATAAAAACTCTCTGAACACTTTCTACTTGGAATACTTTCGGTTACCTTTGTCCTAAATATATATTTTTTCACAAAACATTTCTAGTTTCGGTAGGTAGTTTCAATTACTTTTTGTCGTATTTCTTTTTTTACAAAACAAACGAATCCAAAGTCCTACCTGAACGAGACACGTGCATAGGTGACTTTCTTAATATTATAATATTAAGTTTATATTAATATTGAAATATTATTCCAAGCAAACAATACTTAGTGCAAACAAAGTCAGTACATATTACAGTATACATTGAATTAAGCACGCGAAAAACTCGTTAAAGAAAATTTTCTTATTTATGCTGTTTTTATATTTATTATTTTTTCATATTGATACACTTGAAAGTTAATTTTTTACCTTGATATACGAGTAAATAATGGAGAACACCATCGCTAATTTATCGTAACATAATAATTATGATGAAAGTTAAAAGGTTAAAATAAACAAGTGTGTAACATTACTACTTGTATTGTGAATAATAAGAATTACATATTATCCGCTGTTTTCTTTCTTTTTTCTCTTGTATCTATCTATCAATCTATACCCTCACGGCTTGTTCCAGGTAGGGAAGGCAAAGAGAACGGAACGCCATGTTGATTTATCCTTACATACTTTTTTCGGTTCCTCCATATTCATCATGCATGCCGATTTACCTTACTCCACACGCGACAGGCCTAGAGAATTTGATCCATGTGGTAAAGCCACGTAGTTCTTAGAAGTCCGCGCTTTCTCACACCCCTTCTTTCAGATAAAACACCCTCTAAATCTCATGTAAACTTAATTCACTTACTCAACCTACATGTAAACGAAAGTGCAAAAATATTTTATAAACGTTCTCAATATTTTATCATTGTAATTTGTGCTACCTTTTAATATGTAGAATTCAGCTCCTTTTTTTCACCTACTCAAATATTTTTTCAACTATTACCGTTTTTAATATGTGAACCGTGTTAAAATATAACGTCTCGAGAGACATCCGTTCTTCACAAATTATGTCACAACATATAATGCGGCTGTCTACAGAAATTTTCACTTTATTATGATAGTGAGATTGTGAATTTCTTCCAACTGCAATCTATTCTTTAAATATTTTTTCCTAATTTTTCTAGTGACTTGTAGATGAAAAGGGGTTTTAAATCTGCAGTTGGTGAGTTGTTTTATAAATCAATAACACTCCTCTTCAATTTCGTGATTTTGAAGAGATTCTCCTTACTATTAATGTGGTTGTGTTTAATTTAATGAAGAAAAAAATCATCAAATTCAAATAATAAATCAACCAATATATTGTTAACTTCTTTTCATGATATTTTATATTAAGTATGAAATATTTGATATAAAAAGCAACACAGAATAGATTGAAAACAAAGTCACCTTGGTAATGTTGATGAATTTAGTCTACATTGTTCATTAGTTATAATTCTATATAACATTTGTGTTCCTATTAATTGTTTTTTAGAAAGCTTCGAAAATAATTATAGTCCTAGACTAGATTGTTTGATTGGCTAAGGAAACTTTTCAATTATTTAAAAGCCTTTTGTAGTTACGTGAAATTTAAGGCTTTGTACTTTTTGTTCTGAATAATAAACGTAGAACAGGATTTCATTTTGAAAGATCAATGAACAATGACTTCATACAAATTCGAACATCCCGAAATAAACGAAATTAAATTTAGACAAATACGTAATTATATAATATGAATATACTCAATAGATTGTTAAAATTCTTAATATTTAGTACCAATAAAATTTTCACTATTTGAATAGGTATCTTAACTGAAACGTATATACATTTTTGACGATGTTTTGATGTTAGTGATTTTCAGAAAGAACATAAGTGTGGTTATATTTTTAGACTGTTTTTATACCCCTACAAAAATACTTTAATGAAAACAAAGTTACGAAATGCTAAATAAATCGAATACCTACCACCTGTTTAGTTACGTGTGTACTGATTTTAAGCAAAGTTTATTTACAACTGAATGAACATTAAAACAGCAAGAACATAACAATTCATTGTAATATTATTACTTTGATAAGAAGAAAAATATTTGAATTACAATGAAATTAAAATTACATGTCTTAGCATACTACTACCATTTTACTCAATGGCGTTTCCAGATTTTTCTAGGAAGGCACCATCTAAAAATCAGTTTTTTTATTCTTACATCTCGAATAGGTATAGAAAAATATGAAAATTTCAAAAATATATAAAGGGTTTATCCAACTTTTTATAAGGGTAAAATAACAGTCTAAAAAAGATATATCCACCTTTTTGAAAGGGTAAAATAGCAGTCAAAAAGAGGTAATTGACTATTTCAATTTCATTTTACCTATACGTTTACACTATTTTTGCCTACTTTTACACAACTTTTCAACTTCTAGCATACGCCCTTGCCGTTACTAGCTACATACCTTGTACTGAATAATAATTACTTACGAACATACATACCTACTCGTACATTACCTCTTAATTTATTTTCTTTGAATTTCCAACATGCCACTGTGTCCGGTTTTATTTTGACCTTACATGTTAAATTATATAACATTCTCGTAATTTAAATAAAATTAAATGCCAAGATTATGTTATACATAAGCTAAGTACTGTCAGGGGTATGAAATCTTAATTTTTACTTCGTATTTAATTGTATTTTTTTATATCAAAAATTGTGCACGTTCGACTTTTATATCGTCATTGTGACTATGAGAATGTTAGTCTCTCATGGCGCTGAGAGACTACCAATAGGTCCTGAGCCTATATGCGGATTACCATCTAGAACTATCAGGCTTAGCCTAAAAAACTGGGCCATGGATCAAAGCCATAAAATTTGGTCCAACAGCATAGGGTTGAAGCACGCAAAGGAACTGATGACAGGGTACTCGCGAAAATTCACCAAAGAAGTTCTAAAACTTAATAAAAATCAAATAAGGATTCTAACCATGACCTTGACAGGACACTGCAGACTAAGGAAACATATGACGAAAATTGGATTGTCAGATACCCCAATCTGCAGATTCTGTTCAGAGGATAATGAAACGCCCATCCACATCCTCTGTAACTGTGACGCACTCGCTCGCAACTGAAGTCACATCCTCGGAGGTCCACTGCTGGTCTCTGACTTGAGAGAGACTTCTCACACCGAGACAAATAGTGAGCTACATGACGCACCTAGGTCTTGAGAGTGAGATATGACACAGAAGGATGTCACAATAGATCTGTTATGGTCGCAGTGACACAAGGGATGTAAGGTCCCTTGACCTTTATAGGAAAAAAAATGAGAATGTTAAATGGTGGCAAAATCAGTAATCAATTAATGTATCCCACTACAATTTTTGTATATATATGTACTTGACGATTCTAAATGCCGAATATCTAACGGCGATGAGAAAAAAAACCCTTTTGATTAGTGAATATAATTAGCATTTTGAATATTTTTTATAGAAATTTAATACCAAAATCACTTAGAACTGTCGTAAATGTCAATATTATAAAATAATATTGTCAAACCAATCACGTTTTTTTATATATTTTTTTAATTATAATTACTTACTTATTTTGATATTACTTTTCGTTTGAAGAAAAATATAAATAATTAAATATTATAAGGGATTCAAACTTTTTATTTTGCATTTACATATACTACAAATTAAGGTGAGTATAATAAATTTTGATTTATTTTTTTCAAAACTGTTTAAAATATTTTAATATATTTGTTCATGGACTACGGTTGGCCGACCTCTGCTGGCTATGGAAGGTTTGAGTCTTATCAAAACCATTGTAATTAGTGAACTTAATTAAATTAATGTTGAAGGTTTACATTATACATTGATATCCTAATTCTCTGACTACCCGAAGACTGCTAATCTACACACTTATAATATACAGACATTACAATAATATTTTGTACATGTGGAATGTAATGAGAAATATAGTAACTACTTGCACCTTCTTAAGGGTTGGTTTTATGGAAAATCACAATTTTGAAGAATCTATTTGGGTAAAGCCTAAAATAATTATTTCCTACCATGTTGTACATATATTATTCATACTCAAATATTGTATATTAATATAAATGTCACAATTATGTTGCTAATCGATGTTCTAGTAATTTATTGACGGAAATTATTGTTAAAATTATTATAGCGCAACATTAAAGTGCCATTTACGTGCCAAAGTACCACAAAGACACTGTATAATTCATCATTACTACGACATTTCATTCATATCATAATGTAAATTATTAAAAAAAAAGTAGATCAATCGAGAACTTTGGACACATTAAAGTATCCACTTCAGAAGTTACATATATATTGTATTACATAAAATATTTAAAACACAATATGTATTCACGTCCAGAAAATTAAACATGACATAATTTTGAATAATATTTAATAAAATAGTATAATAATAAAAGTCATAAAAATCTCTTGATAAACTTTAAAAAAAATATGAAATTACAAACTTTTCTTGCAACTTAAAATGTCATAATTTAAAAGTTTAAAGTAATTTTAATTAACACCCCAGTTATGGTTAAATACGTATAACCTTTACTGTGTCAAATATATTTATATCTCTTCCACAGAATTATCCATGGACTTTGCCAGATAAGTCAAATATATTGTGTTTTTAAATAAAAAATGAATACTTGCTTTTTGATAATGGTTTTTATCGTCAATTTTCTGAATTTAGGTCATATTAAAACTGTTCCGTATTCGTTAGCAAAGAAAATGAACTTCATTGAATGAAACTACCATTATATTTAAAATATCTTAAATTAAATACAGACCATACTTACAGTATGTTATGATATGTATCTTATTTATATTATATAGTATTGTAGGCAATAGAAAGTTCTTAAGCAAAGGCTGAGAATTTATTTGATAAAGGTTCTATCCTTTCAGGTGACACTGTCAGTATGGGCATTAGATACTAACACAATAAGCACCTAGTGTAAAGATAAAGTGAGTCCTCTTAATAGTCTATACAGTAACAATATGAAAATAGGTAGGTAAAATACTAGCATCTGAGCTCACAAAAAATATTTAACCCTGGTTAACTGGTCATGACTGATTTCAAAATTATCCCTGGTTCAACCAAAATAAGAGTATCAAAGCAGTCGCGTGATGCTTCTAATCAATAATATTGTTTTTTTTTTTTTAAGATATATCTGGGTTTTTGTTATAAACCCAAATACAACCTTATACACCTTTCACAGTAAGCTACTAAAAGCTTGTGTCGTGAAAGGGGAGTTTGCCGGCACCTGGGATCGAACCACGGACCCGCTGTTCACGAGGCCGAGACTCTACCCCCAGGCTACCGACGAACTCTATACCGAGTTAAGTTTCATCAACATGAATTTTAGGCAAATTGAATCAAGTGTTTCTTATTACTAGAAATTATTCATCGAGAGAGAGACGTCTTTCGACTTATCAGGTCATTATTATAAGATTGATAATGACCTGTTAAGTCGAAAAACGTCTTTTTCGCGATCAATAATTTTTAGTAGAATGAAACACTTGGTTCAATTTATCTTATTATGAAATCGTAGCACCAACACAATTCGTTTTATTCCAAAAATATTATATTTTCAATTCACCAAATGGTAGCAGTGTTTTTTGCTTCCTAATAGTCACGAATAATTTGAGCCTGATATAAAACCGGAATACCGCTTTAAACTCTGTTTACGAATAATCTGTCACTTATATTAACAGATGGTATACCTAACAATTATTCGGTGATTATGAGTACAGATGTAGAATAAAGTATTACTGTAGAGTATCAAAAGCATAAATAGGGCATTGCAATATTAATAGAAATAACTCTATAAGTATGTTATATTATTTTGTACCGATATATAATAACATATTATGATCATCGACTGGAAATAATAGTCAGATAACGCTACATTAGCGCCATCTAAGGGACGCTCGATTAGCCAAACAATGAACTGGCAAAGGTTGTGGCGATCAACCCGAAAACCCACGGAATTACACTTTTATTATTATTGTTAGTTTACCCCACTTGAGATACGGTGTGAGGGCATAGATAGTTACATAGCCATTAAATATGTAACTATACGCCATAAGTATAAACATATAAAGACATGTATGAAATATTTTTTTCAGTTTTTTCTGTCTCATGCTCTTGACAGACAAAATAATCTGGTATTTTCTTTGCTGTTTTACTCCATTCTAGGCATGAAATTCATGAAAGAGATATTTTGGATATAATGATGATGATTCTGGATGATTTTATTTTGACGCCGTTTAACAATCCCTAGACTGTCTCAAGGGCGCCGGTGCAAATGATACAAATATAGAATCTTTTGATAATGTCAAATTATATACCTTGACGAAAGCACTCAGGATATTTAATTAATAGTATTTATCATCATCTCCGTCGACCCCTCATATCTGAGAATTGTGACCATCATGCCTCGTTCTGTAGACCATCTGTCTCCACCTTGAGTGATCCTTTGCCATGTGCGAGCCCCTATATTATTATACATTTATATATCTATTTTAAATCGTTTCCGCTTTTACATAGGCTCTATCCCAGTGAGGCTACAAGGCTGTATTTTTTTTATATAATTGTATTACATTGAACAACGTGTACATTGTACATATTATAGTTATTTGAGGAAAATATATAAAATTGAAATATTTGACTCACTAACCTCATAAATGGAATGAAATGTTTAAACTAGAATGAGAAAAAGTTTAAATTTTTAACTTATCCTATTCAACGTTTTTTTTTTATATAAATCGAAGTGTAAAACAATATAACATAAATAAACAAATGACGAAATTCAACTAGAATAGATAATATTATTCGAATGTACTTAATAAAACACTAATAACTTTTTGACACGACCACTACTTCAAAATTTTATAAGTCTTTTATAAGTTTCAAAAGCCTCTTCGGTGGAAAAGCTTTAAATTTAACTGCTCCGTCTTATTGTGTCTGAATATATAAAATATGTGTAGAAACATAAACTTTCTGAAGAAAATTCCAACTCGAAGTTTCATGACAAGTTTTTGACTACAAAACGCAAATGGTTTTGTTTTAAATATGAAATTACTTCATTAAATTGTGACAAATATAATAATTGTTAAAATTTTATGTGAATTGTCCACAAAAAAGGAATGCAACATTGAAACACGTATTAGGTATAAATTAAAAACTTTCATTTTATGGAAACGGTTTGTCATTATTTCGATTGATATACAAATAGAGTACAACAGTTTCTATGGACATTATTTAAAAAAAAAATCTTGTTATTTGCAGGTTTTCAAATAAAACTTTACTGTTAAGTTAATATTAAATATAGATTTCAAATAAAGTTCAACGAAAGCTCTATGAAGCACTATTTAATTTAAAGTGAACAAAGTTTAAGAAACATGAACAAAATTAATTTAAAATGATATTAAAAGAAATTCCCTGTTTCAAAGTGTAATTATGTTGAAAGATAAAACAAATATTAAATATGAAGGTTCGTAAAGAACTTCAATACAATTTTTGAAGAAAATAGTAATCACTAGTGTTTTTAACAAGTTTTAAAATGATTTTGTAAGGAAGTAGCTTAAATATTAATCGGCATCGAATATGGCGACGTCAACAGAAACTACAGAAAAAACAACAGCCTCTGTTGAGAGCCTGAAGATGTCGAGCAAGAATCCATCGCTCAGTTCTTCCAAAAATGTCTCTACTGAGAGTGTCTTATCAGAGAAGAAGAAGGATATAAAAGGAAGTAAGAAGGACGTTAGCCAGGAGAAGAAAGAGACTACAGTTATAATCAAAGATGATTGTATCGCTAGATCTCCCCCTGTTAAGAAGATTACTTTAATGCCACCAAATATGAATCCAGATTTTGAGGTAAGTGATTCTAATGTTTTTTTTGTTCATCTCAAATACTCGATGATTGATTTATCGATCCTCATTTATCGTTTTCATAAAAAAGAGTATTTTGAATATTTGAATATTACGAGTATTATTTTTCTATTTCAATATTTTTGAATTAGTAGCATTCGTGGATTATCCTTATCATTTTTATTACGGACGACAAAAATCAACCCTTTTTTCTTTTTCACCTATTATTTTTCGTTTTATATCTCATGATCTCAAAGTTTTCGTTTATCATTCATTCTTTATGAAATTAAAATTCTTGCTTAATTTTCCATTGTTCTATGAAACTAATGATGTCTCTTAACTGCAATCAAGTAGATATTACTATTGTTAAGATTAAAATGACGTAAAATAAAGTCTTTTATATAATAATCAAAATAGATTTTCTATATTTGCTTTCTCTTGGGTTACTTAAAATTAATATTATCATTGGATGGATTAATATAAGATACAAAAGTACTCAGCAAAATGTTCTGTTCCATGATAATGATAACAACATATTAATTATTGATGATCTGAGTAGTAAACACTAATAATAAACTCCACTCCCTAATGGAAATAGCAGCGTTCAAAGTTGTACGTGCTTGAGAAATTAAATGGCTATAATAGAGAATTTGATTATGTACATCTAAATGTATACTGCCGACCTTCTCCAAGCCTAAAGTGGCCTAGCAGTTAGTAGTGTTACTCTGGATATTATTGTTTTGCCTAATATATGCACAATAGTTAATCAACTCTACTAGCTCTATTGAGTAATGAAAGGCAACAATGGTGTAACCTGGAGGGGGAACTGGCCCCTATAAATCCAAACATTATATGAAGTTAGGCAAAATAAGAACTGAAGTAAGGTAAAAATAGAATCGAAAAAAGAAGCAGCTTCTTCATCCCAGTTTGACCCAAAAAATACTGGATAAAATAAGGTTTCGAACTCTTTTTCTTCCCTGTTCGAAAAATTTCTTGAAATATCTCGATAAAAATGGCATTACAAAGACACTATAATAACATCTTAAAATATTTTTCATCACTAATTTTTGAGGCCCAACTCACATTGAATTTTTTTTAATTTATTTTATTTTACAAAAATTCGCGGCATGACATGACGAAATACATTATACATAACATTTACAAATACAACAGTGACAACTTCATAAAAATTATATATCATTTAATATAAGAAAACCAAATGACCAAACAGAGAACCAAATTTTGTGTGGTAGATGCAGAATAAATTAAAAGAGGTAGGTATCAATGAATAATATTCAATAAAATAGGAACTGCCCCCTTATCAAAAATCCTGGGTAAACCCTTGAAGTCTTAACTTAGGGACCTACACACACACAAATAACGCTCTGTACAATATTATTAAGTTAGTATGCTTTTGTAGGTTACCTACTATAATTGAAGTACATAGACTAGATGGAGAGGAATAAGAGAGGTCACTTGAATCAATAACCTTTGTATCATAGTACGTAGGTATAACGTTCAGCAAAGGCGATTTCAGCAATTTTATTACCATGCTTCAAAATGAAACGAGAATAAAATTAAAAGAATAAAGCGTTTTTACAATGTGTTTAAATGTTACATTTTTTTCTTGTTAAGTAGTTTTGTATTTTTTGATCAAAATATTTTGTTGCAGGTATTTTACAAATTACCCAAATAAATATACCAATTTACCCAACAAATTAAACAAAATTCTAAAGGAGATCACAGAATTCTACATCGTAAAATAAATAGTAAGAGTAAGAGCATAAATGTAAAATCTAATAATTCTCGCCAAAAATAGTCAAATCTATTCTCAAATATCTTTTGAAACTTTCTAATCTGTAAAGTCAATGCCCCAATAATTTAGAAAAATTATTAATAAAAATATGCCCCAATTAGTAAGGAAAATATTTTTACTTTTATGCATAACTTATTCGCGTTCTTAATCGGTAACTGTTTCTGTTACTCAATTCAGTTCTATGCAGAGAGGTTTTGCTACAACTATAAACTAACTGTGATTGTTTTCAGCACAACCATATCTCCACTATCAACTCGTATAGATATAAAGTGTTTTCTTAGCAACATGCACTTCTACTCATAGTAATAACATGCAAGAGATGTATCGACTATCAGCTATTGAATGTTTCACTGAGGAGAAATGTTCGAGTATAATATTCTATCGCTTATCATTATCTGTTCATTGTTCCGAGTCTTCGAGTATGTACATGTAAATTGTATTGTGCAGCTCTTTGGAAAGGATTCGCATAGTAATGAACCAACTTGCTAGGGTACTCGTTATTATAGCGTATAAATTATGGAATACAGATTAACTACTCACTACTCCGACCGCTGAAGGGGAAAAATCATTATCGTAGATTCTATGATGAGAATATATCTCTAGGTATCACTGCTGTTTGTGATTTCTTTTGATAACATTCGAAAATATTAGACTTGTTGCATTTGTATTAATCGTGTTTAAATAATATAACTTTGCTTTTGCTTTTGTCTACTGTTTTAAAATCATGTAAAATGCATTTTTAAAATACTTACTTTCTAAATATCATTGATCATATTTGAACATGATTCAGCATTCAGTTCGATGTTACAAACTTTCTTGTCACCCTTATAATAAACACAGTGAAAAAAACTGATTCAACTCTATGTATATTGAAAATGGAAAATTGTTTGAGAATGTTAATGTACTGCCTCTACTTTTTAATTCATAAAACTAGGTATGTTATATGTTTTGGCCAGTAAAAATTTGTATAATCATATTTTAAATATATCTCAAAACATAAACAACGTAATTTCATAACAATATTTTATATCGAAATACAAAATACAATATCTGATTGCATTTATTTTCATAACAAATAATAAATTTCGACGATGGAAGTTAAATTCAATCACACGAAAAACCAATAAGCCTATATTACCACTTTGTTCATACTCGTATAAGTTTTTATATCATTTGAGCGCGTTATGTCAACACAAATAATTTAATCTTGACGTTATTTAGTGTGTACGACAAAATACCAATTCGATAAGTCAGTCGCTGTATATATATTGTAAAAAGGATTTTGTGACATTCTTCTCCACCCCCAAGTATAAACAGAGATTACTCACACACCCTTTTCCTTTGTGAATAATAAAGTGCGAAAACTCATCGCCAAATATTGTATCAACATGTACTTTATTGTTTATTGTTTTAGCGACACAATTTGAATTATAATATGATTCATTATATCACACAGATTCGTCGTCGTTAAATATTCTTACTGCTAATGGATAACCATTTTTAAATTACATAGTATAACGTGTATGGACAATTCACACTAAATATATTATGAACCTTGTATTATGGGTACCAATGCCACGATATGCATATATACAATGCATTTAACACAGATTCATTATTAGTCCGGTCCAGAACAATTCGATAAAGCTTATTTTAACTCTACACTGACCGTGAATCGAACCCAGGACCTAGTGACTCACCTCTGCACCACACGAGCCGCCAAGTATATAATTTCACGAAAAATAAATAGCTCGATCATACCAAATAGACCTTAAAGGACGAATACAATTATGAGTGGATTAATCACGGAATAATGCATTGAGTTTTAGCAATAAGCTTATACAAGGACAAAAACAGCTAGTACTGAACCCTTTTAGCATACATTGTGTGAGAAAAAATGATTACATGTAAGCGCATCAATAAAATGAAATTATCGTAGGTATAGATGAATTTTATATATTTTATTCTTCACTGTACATTGTTTACAATAATACAAATTAAAACAGTGATCATAGAAAATATTAGTTATACAATTCAATGTACAGAGGGCCAGTTTATAGCTAAAATGTGATGTCTTCCAACTAACCCGATTTTCACGGAAAAGATCGGAACACTCCGTGTTTCTACTGATATGTCTATAACATCACGATTTTTTCTAAAAGTGGAGTAGTCAGAGGAGTCAGCAGACTTACTGCATATAACAAACATACAGTTCGTCCATTCTGTGCCATAAAAAAATACCTTCTTTGCTGGGGACACCACTGAATATTTATAATATTGTATTGCAAGTGCTAAATTTTCTTTCAACCGTAATCTAAATATTTCGTAATATCGTAACAATATAAGAAGATATCATTTGTTTGCTGTATAAATTTACAGTAAAAATCCACAAACTACCCTCGATAAAGATCTGCTATTGTTTTGTATTTGAATTGAGTGGATTTAACGCTTATTTTCTGTATAATAAAACAATTTGTTAACACAATACTAATAAATTACACCACATTATATCGATGTAAGAGAGTGTTCAATGTGTTCATGTACAAAGACATCAGGTGATAGTAGAATTTATATAAGCTATTCATATAAATCAGTGATAGAAACTCAAACTGAATTCGGAATATAAGCTGCTTATAAGTATTGAAAGTATTTCAAAAACATCACCTTAATTTTTCAGATAGATAAATATTTTCTTTTTATTTTATAAACTTATGTTAAATGCAGTGTTACTCAGAGTAAAATACCAATCGCTATTAATCGATAAAGTTCTTAAATTAATTTTAGAAAAAATTCAAACCTTTGCACTCAGTGATTTTTTTTTTTGGAATAAGATTCATTATACTTTTTTACGATATTACGAGGTGCACATTTTTAGTTTCAATATTAATTGTAACATCCGTGGGTGTTCGAAAACATTTGATATTTCCATCGTAAAATTTAAAATTTTGTACAATATATTTCTAAGAATATTTTGACATATGGCTTATATTTATTTATTCAAAGTGGAAAACTGGTTAAAAAGAAGAATAGGGTCATAAAAAATGCGTCAGCATTAAGAACGAAATTTTTGATAAAAAAAATTATCGAGAGCGGTTCAATCAAACTAATTCTGCTTTTGATAATAAATATCAATCTAATGGCTCTCTTTAATATATCACTAATTAAGTAAGCTCGGACTACGGACACTCGGACGGTACCTCGGTCGGAGGTGATTAGGTGTATTGTTAAAATTAAAACTTTGCGGCGGAAATGTCATATAGACTCAAATGCCAATGGTTTTTTCAAAAACCAAAACTTAAACAACAACTCTCGGTTTTTGATAATAAATAAAGTACATGAAATTTTACTATCCAAGTTAACTTTTGCAAACCGATGCAACTTTTTTATTGGTGCTATTAATGGCTCTGCGTACTATCAATGGGTTTATATGTAACACATGAATGATCTATAATTATATTTATAACGGTATTTCTACACTTTAGGACGATTCACTTTTGGTATTTACCTTATCTAATACAAAGTAGATAAAGCTCAGACAAACACCCACATACATAGATCTTGCAAATAATCTTTTATCTAAAATTAGTTTCTTGAATGTCAACTGTATATTTTATCTTATGTGTACCTATTTGCTTTTAAGCTTATGCTTACTCCTTGCAAGAAAAATCCTTTTAAATGGAAAATAAATTTAAACGTTTTAAATATATGATAATTGCATTTCTGTCCAACATTCGAAATAAATGCCTGTCTGCTATACATACTGTAAGTAGTCTTAATATGTTGTCTTTGGATTTAACTTTAAAACCCGCATAGTTGAAACACTATAAATTTTAAGAAGGCTATTCTCTTTAATAAATAATTTTAAGACGTGAATTTTTCATTTATCATAATTACTAATAATATCAACGCTAAAAAAGAAAACCTTCAGAAAAAGCTGTTATTATTGAGTATTGTGTACTCACATTATTATGATTTCACATAGAAACTAAACACCTTTATATTAACTGTAGGCTGTAAGTTTAAACAATCTATTGTTACTTTTTTAAAAGTCTACAGTTTAAATACATTTCTTGAACTTTGCCCCTACCCTTGATATAAAAGTTATTATTTGCGCACATTTTTTCACGTATTGGAAAATGGATTTGGCATTGAACTCTTTGGTTTTGGTTGGATTGATATCAAAAAGTCTGATTGTATATTCTTGACATTAATCATGAAACAAAATTATATTGTTTAGGCATTCCAATATTGATTGTGCCAATCATGAAACATAAAGATGTGAATAAATTCTTCTGTAAAAAGTGATCAATATATATTTACATTCATATTAAGAGCTTTAAGCTTTTTATGATGTGTAGTGGAAGATTTAAAGAGTTTACAGGTTTACTGGTTTACCATTTACTTCACATTCCCGTACATTTACTTTTTCAATCAATCAAAAACAATAATTGTGTTTCAATGTCATGTTGAACTACATATTCTAAGATACGATTAAGTAAAAGTATACTCTTAATTGAATTACAAACTTGCGATTCTTGGTTGTTTACCTATTACTATAGTAGGCGAAAAATAGTAATGTATTTTATGAAACCTTAAACCAATGTTTATCTACTAAATTGATTCTTATTGAGAGAGACATCTCTCCTTCCAATAAAAATCAATACAGTAGAAAAAACGTTCGTTTTTATTTTCATTGTGGAATACCACTACCTAAACACCGACACATTGTAAAGATTTTTTATCTCAACAGTACATTAAAACCATAAAAACTTGACATTCGTAATTAAATTTACTTATTTTTTTTGAATATCCGCACTTCTTCGATATCTCTCGTTTTCCATTTTCTCTTTATCCAATCATCACAGCTTAATAATATTTTCTATAAATCGTGTATGTATATAAAATTATTTTATGAAAATTAATATCAACTTGGCCCGAGTCCATGGCGTATTAAATATTTTACACACATTCTAGTGCGGTTCACTCAGAAAATAATCATGAAATCGCTACTCCATATAAAAAATTTAAAACCACTACATTTTTACAAAACAAAGAGAAGGAGATATTTACTCTCTAAACATATTTGAATATGTAGCATAAAAACGGTTTTATCTTAATTTAAATACTATACTATACTATACCCTCACGCCATGTCCCAGGAGGGGTAGGCAGAGAGAACGGAACGCCATATAGATCTATCCTTACATACTTCTTTCGCTTCCTCTACATTCATCCAGTTTCTCATACATGCACGCCGATTTCTCTTACTCAGCACGCGTCCGTCCTTAAGAATTTGGTCCACGTGATCAAGCCACGTGGTTCTTGGACGTCCGCGCTTCCTCACACCCCTTCTTTCAGATAAATACATCCTCTTCGTCATCCTTTCATCTTGCATTCGCTCAACATGTCCAAACCATCTCAACTTGTTTACACGCATTCTGTCCACAACACTCCTCACACATCCGCTCATTCTCCTGATATCCTCATTCTTCACTCTATCTCGCAACGTTTTACCAACCATTCTTCTCAGTGAACGCATCTCCACAGCATTTATTCCACTCTCATCCTTTTTCAACCACGTCCAAGTTTCGCTTGCATACATAAGTGTCGGTACCAGAATGGTATTGTGCACTAGCATTTTTGCCATGTTCGACACACTGCTATTGCTAACAATGGGTCGAAGTGCACCATTCACTCTAGCACCGGCGACTTTTCTTCTTTCAATGTCCTTATCAAATCTTCCATCCCTCGCAAACAGACTTCCCAAATAGACATACTCATTCACTTGCTCATTTAAATAATATGATCAATTTTATTATTCAGGACCGGGATTCATGGATGTAAGTTTTTATAACGGATATTGATTAGCCTATTACTTGTCTAATATAATCTATAACATAAATAATTATAATATTTAAACAAACACTGACTTACAAATGGATTTAAATAGTTCATCGTTTGTATTGTTATTTTAAAACACTCTATGAAAACTTTCATTTTATTGTTAGATATTGGATATTTTTATGTGCTATGTGGGTTTGTTATTATATTCTTGTTTGCATTTTTCCAATATTTGCCAAATACCCACCGCACCTTTTATTCAGATTTTTTCATTATATTTTAATAACCCAATAAATTATACCAGACCAACAAGTTTTCATGAATTTGGAGAGTATCTTAATACCTCTTCGAAAATGATGGCTATATACTGTATTCATATCGCTTTGGGGCAAATATAAATAACATTTTCATGAATATCTAAACGAACGATTCATGTTTAAGATATTGTTCATGGAAAGTTCGTCGTGATCAAAATATCGGAATTAAACCAGTAAATGATGCAGGATACAGTACAACTGACCTCTAATACCAGCACCTAGTGCTGCCTGGGGTCATTATATTAACACCAATAGTTATAAGTTATTGTGAGTGATTTATTTATTTTATGTTGTGTTTATATTTTTATTTGTATATAAATAAATAAATAATAATAATAAAATCATTTTGAACATAAATTCATAACGAAGAGCGAGAATTGGAGAACCTTTAAAAGTTTATTTAAAATCATTCAAAAATTTCAAATAAACAGGTTTTCTAAGATATTAATTGTTCAGAATTCCTCTAAAAAATGTCTTTAATCCAAGGTTTTTGTGCATAAGTATTTCAACCTTAATTTTTGGTTATTATGATTAATCCGTAAGTATTTCAAAACTTTCGAATTTTCATGCTTTTTAAAACCTATATAATGTATTTTTTGAATAAAACCATTTTATAATCTGTAAATTCAGTGATTAAAATTGCCAACAGTTTTAGAATTTCTGTATGCAAACTGAAAGGATCACAATAATAATATAATGATGCTATCAGAAACCCAAATACTCGTAGAAAGACAATATATCAGCAAATGTGGACTCTGGTATCTTGAAAATGAAAAACAAAAACATTTTCCCAAATACCTATAACTTTTCTACGGTTTAGTTTTGTTTTATACCTCATTTCGTTTTGATTTGGTTTACAAGTATTACGTCACAATATTGGTTTATTTTCTCCCTATACTTATGTTTTACAACTCTACGTAATTTGTTCCACTTAATCACCTACTCCAGTTTTGTGGTTATTGGCTGCAATCAAGACACATTATGAAACAAATTGAGACGGATAAAAAATGCTATTTGTCATTGTGTCGACGGGAAAGTTTAACGATCACAATTTACGACACTTATTTATTTTTGTCGAGCCTATATCGATCTAAGTGATCCTCAGTAAATTGAACAAAGGAAATTTCTTAGATTGTTACATTTATCAATCTATCTTGTGCAATTTAAAAATATAATGATAGATAGCGCCTTTAAGTAGTTAAAACTGTTTATGTATTTATTTTTTTATGCAGTAAATTACATTGTGACAGCCATCATTTCCCCACTGCTGAATAGAGGTTCTGAATAATGGAGAAGATTATTCACAACATGACCCCAATGACGCCATATTGTGTTACTCCCTAGCTCCCAACAAAAAAAGTGTCTTGAAATGTCTGGAAATGTTCAAATAAATAAAAAACGATGGTATGAATACGCAAAATGAGACAAAATAAAATTAGAACGTATCGAATATTTATATGTTCTAAAAGACACACAAAATTCACATTAAAATAAAGATTTATAGCCCCAATTATTATTATATGTCAGTAATATTGATGGTGTATGATTTATGTTGGCATCACACCTAACCCTTTTAAAAACGGGGTAATTTCAGGTTTCCGATTTGGTTATGCTTCGTTAACTTGATGTTAATATCAGTAAGTGTGCTGAACGGTGAACACAGTGAGCTTCCTGAAGTACTCCCTACCTTATATTATACATAATTATTATACGTATAAACTTATGTAAGTTTATGCAAAACTTCATCACTCCCCTTTCATTCACCTTCTTACCTTATATTGAATGTTAACTTATCAATATATATGTAAGGTGGGCTAGTGAGAAAGGAAAATAATTGAAATATTGCTTTGGTATCGAAACTGGACGAAATAATTTTTATGATATGTTACTTAGATCGTCGGTAGCCTGGAGTCTCGGCCTCGTGAACATGTGGTCCGTGGTTCGATCCCAGGTGCCGGCAAACTCCCCTTTCACAACACAAGCTTTTAGTAGCTTACTGTGAAGGTGTATAAGGTTGTATTTGGGTTGATTATAAATTATTTTATTTATAAATTGCTCTTTTTTTTATTGCATTAGAGTAATACAATTTATCTCACAATAAATATAAACATTATAATATCTTGCAACACGTGAACCAATTAAGACTCTACACATTACCAATACCTACAACAAGTTCAAAACATCAAATACAAAAGAGCTACAAAACAAAAGCAGAATAAAAACATGGTTGAATTTTGCCTCTCCAGTGACATCAATACAACAAAAACAATAAAATTACAGTAATGAAATCTAATATATAAAAGGAAGACGTGTGTGTTACAACACTTATAACTCAAGAATGGCTGTACCGATTTGAATGATCTCTGATTTGTTGGATTCTTCTCCGCCCGGATTAAACTATAGGCTATTAAAACATCTTACAAATTCACGGGAAGAAACAATATGAAGAAAATTATTTACGCCATACATTTTTAATTTCAAAAATAAAAACAATATGGAGAGTCCATACGCTATTAGCGCCCCCACGTCGCCTGTTGCATTGTGCTAAAATAATCCGTAGGTTCTGCTATATTAAGAACCAAATTACTATAACTAATATGAACGAAATGTGTACTAATATTTGTTTACTATAATTCGGTAGTTACATGGCAATAGGTTGTATCTCACTAAAACATAATTTTACAGGAGAGCAAAAACAAAGTTTGCAAAACAGATATTTCAGCCAAATTTCGAGCATTATATATCAAAATGAAGGTAATTATTATTTCTACAAGATATTATTCTAAAAATATTTGAGTTTTTTTTGCCATGTTGAAGAAAACAATCTTTCTACATGTCAATAAGTGACGTCTTTTCTCTCTTTATTCTGACTATAAAGAGACATATCCTTTTGCCACATCAAATATTACACTATTTTGAGCATTTTATGGAACAAACTTGAAAACGCAAAAAATGCGAGATACAACCTATTGCCATGTAACAACCGAATTATTCGACTAATATTTATGTATCGATAGATCACACATTCTGTCACATAAATGTGGACGTGCACAGATTATATTTGAAATTGTATTTTATTTTTGCAGATGGAAAATTATTATTGAACCAAAAATTGTGCTATTAAAGATGAAAATAAGAATGTGTTCATGTAAAGGTAGTTCTGATGCAAGATTGTGTAGTGAAATTTGCAGACAGAGAAGAAAAATTACGAAGAAAATTATTTACGCCGTACATTTTTAATTTCAATAAAAAATGCAATATGGAGAATTACACAAAATCAACAATGAAGTTTTTTTTATAGATTGGCCTATTTATATGATAATTTTTCTATACATTCTCAAATTAGAATCGTTATCCATACAATTTAACATCTGTAGTTCTGATATTTCAATTTTTAAAAAATCATGGCAAGAATTTTTATAAATTTTAAATGAATAGGTAAAATCTACCTGAAAAAAAAATTAGTACCTAAATACATAATTATATTACGTACTGTAGATAATTTATAAACAAATCTGAGTTAAGTATAATTGTTCAACATAAATTGTTCATGTCGGCCGGTGTGGCGCGGAGCTCTTTCCTTTGAGTCACGAGGTCCCGGGTTCGATTCCCGGACAGGGCAAAGGGAAGAATGACCTTTTTCAAATTGTCCTGGGTCTGGGTGTTATATATATATGTATTTGTATATAGTGCATTGTATATGTGTGTATCGTCGCGTTAGTACATACCCATAATCAAGATTCATCTAAGTTTGGGACTAGCTCGATGTGTGTGAATTGTCTATGTAAAAAAAATGAATGTAACTTTCGCAGTTTAGCGGCCCCACCCGTTGTCGAGTACTTTTTTTCCATAGAAAAGGTAATATTTTTGAAACTTGAGGAAATTGTTGCCATATGTAGAATTATTTTAATTTGCCGGCAAAAAAAATCCACTTCGAAAATTAATTTCCTAAAATTCCGTACATATTACTCGACAACGGGTGGGGCCGCTCAAGTTTCATAGTTGCGATTTTTTTTCCTATAAAAGAATTTTTCAAAAATTTGGTGACAAAAAAATAATTCACCATATGGCAACAATTTCCTCAAGTTTCGAAAATATTACTTTTACATGGAAAAAAGTACTCGACAACGGGTGGGGCCGCTAAACTGCGAAAGTTCCAAATGAATTATATTTTTTTACACTATACCTTCGATGACACACTTTGACAATTACGGGAGTTTGTAAAGAGATTAATAATATTAATCATTCATAAAGTCAGTGGGAGAGGGCAGAAGATAGGGCAGGTGTCGAACATGTGTTGAAAGGCTAGGTTTGGAGTGGCCAGAGGTCCTGGAAGCAGCGGTGGACAGTTATCTCTGGAGGAGATACTTAGGGGCAATGGGTCCCCGACCGAACTAGGACAAGGGGAAGAAGATGTATGTATGAAATCGTTCATTGATTCTTAGGCGGTACGAAGTTCGCCGGGCCAGCTAGTATGTACATAAAAGGCAAATTGACTTTATAAAATTGTTTTATAGAACTCATCACAAGAATATTTTAGCGAGCTTAGTTAAAAAAAAATGATTTGTCCACTTTTTATCTCAAAATACAATTTTTTGGACCGAACGAAAAATGGCAGATTATCCAGCATTAAAATCAGTATCATATTATCACCCTACAACTGTTTTTGAAAAACATCAAAAACAAAACTCCTTTATTGGTAGTGATTTTGGTCTAGTGTAATATCTCTTCCCACAACATTCTCGATGTTCTGATTTGTAACCATAGAAACCATATATTTTGAAAATGAAATATTTTGAGACAACAAATAAAGCTCTTTTGTGCCAACTGTCATCTAACATTTTGATTTGAACCCAGCTGGGATAGTTTTATATCACCAGAGATTACAGATTTTCACAAAATGCGTCAATGTAAAGCCTTCTTGAGATGTGTTTGTAACACCTGATGTCCAATATTCTTTCCCTTTCACGTACATTTATGTAGGCTACCCATTTTAATTCATCACACATTCATAGATGTAAATCAAATTTTTTTAATGTTTTTTTAATAGTAGATATTCTACAATGCACATCCATTACTTGATTATTTAAATCGCGATCGATTTCAGTAAATCTATACAATTTACGAGCGATACAATACTAAACCAAAAATTTAATATCAAATTACTGAAATCTTAGCATTAAGTCAATGTGACTAGAAAAGTTTTAATTATTTCACTTGCCACCCTTTATAAGTATAAGCAATGACTCACTTTAATTATCATTAACTTGCTTGCCGAAAAAAGAACTCAATCTACAGTTTTAAGTTTTCAAACACGTGTAAATATTGTCGGTAGAAGTAGATTGTATATTTTTGTTCCATAATGAAATTTTACCACATGATTATACTTTTAGTTGGTTCATAAATTAGTTTTTTTATTAACTTTTTTATGAAGACTTTTACATTTTTTGCTATTAAAATATGTACACTTAAGACGTAGACGTAAGAATGTAACATGTTAAATATAAAAATGAGAGAATATATTTTCAACCCGTGACGAAAAATAAACTTGAGAGTATTTAATTTTTTTTTTATCGTACTAACAGATTTGGGCATAACGCACAAGTGACAAAATCAATCAGACGAGATGCCCAAATCCGGTTAAATAATAAAAAAAAACATAAATATTTTAAACATTTGTCGTTGGCTCGTCGAACTATCAATTTAACTAGATCAATTGCGTGTAATAAACAAATAGATGGTGCATGCCAAAAAAAAAATTAAATCACTTGGGATTGGTGGCATACTTCATTACGAAATCAAAAATATCAGATATCTCATTCGTAATGTTTAACCCCTGTCTTTGACAAGACGCAAAATTAGCAGAAAAAAAATCAGAAACTTTTTACTTGACGTTGAATTCACGGAAATAACAAACTATTTGGGTCTTGAAAAATAGTTGTATTATCAAGACAAATTTCTATATCAGCAAATTTCTGAAGGTCTACATGAATTATTATTTCACTTGATATTAAACTACCACCATACCAAGTTTTAAGAGACACCTTGCGGTTATCTCTAAGCCTCATTGTAAAGTACCCATTCTATACATAATATAGAGTCATCGTGATCCTTTCTCTAAGGTTATATTATTATTATTTAAGACATATAACATATCCAGCAATTATTTACATTTCACATAGAGAATCCCTTTCTTAGTCCTACAATTTATCAAGCCTAAAGTTCTTTACCCATCTACCACATTCTTTATACCTACCTAAGTATATCGTGGCACTACATCATTACTCTATGGTAGGGATGCACAGACTTAAAGGGAACAGGGGCCACTCGGGAAGATTATGAACCAAGGACGGGCCGCTATAAGAAAATTAACAATCAAAATTACTACCCCCCGTCACGGGTTTTTCAAAATTGTATAGGAATTGGAAATATTGCCCTATTATTAAGTATCCGGTACTTTTACCGAATACCCAATTGGTTTGTGCATCGCTGCTCTATGATGATTCAGGTATAAGGATGACGTATATTTTTAAAATCTTACTCATTCTGTGAATCTAATCTGAAAACATAATTATTAATGTTTGATTTTCAATCTTTTATCTTCTGATAGGAACATTTACAATGCAGTTTTTTTCATAATATAATACTCAGAACACGGGAGGAATACAAGATTGGAAACGAATTGTTTATCTTCTAAATTTTCTATTCCTTATACCGTTTCTATGGAGGGATTTGCATAGAATCCAAAAACACTTTTCTGTTACACTTCTATTCTTCTTTTATTTTTTCTTCCTGCATTTAACTCTCTTTCAAATAATATTGATTATAAAAAATCAAATGAAATATATGTAAGCGCTTAGTACTTCAATTACTTAGGGCAATGCCGCAATGAATTAGAGAAATCTTTATCTTTCAATGGACTAAAAATGACAAAAGAAATTCTCATTACATTTCAAATTAAATTAAATAATTCTGTCGACAATGTTATGTAAATATTTAATATTCTCACACTTGATGCTCTTAATAAGATGAAAATTTCACAGTTGAGTTATGAAAAATTCTTGGTTTATTATTATATATTGTGTATTAAAAACTTTTTCTTATTTTCATATAATATTCTCTTCAATAAAGCTGTCTGAGAATGAAAAATGTACATCATCTTCTATACAGGATATTATCCATCTCTCTAGAAAGAAAACATTACACCAGAGTACAATAATTCTTATTATTTTATACAAGCTGAGCTGGGCATAAACAAGTAATGAGTTAAAGAGTTCATTAACTTTCATTACAGTTGTGATTAACCTTAACTTTTGATATTGTATTTATTAGTATTTATTTTGTAAGTCTCCATATTAACTCGAGTATGAAAGAGACATTGTTACATGTCGAAACTCGAGTAACTTTAACAAAGTACTTTTATGTTAACTTTGAGTTAATTTCAATATTATTCTTATTTTGACATCAACTTTCGTTGAAAAAGTTTCCGTCAAATTATTCCTTCAGTTTTTTTGCAAGGTGAAGGGTCTTCTGATATTTTTTTTCAAGAGCTGATACCAATCGCAGTAAAGGCTTTATGAAAACGTTGAAAAGCGCTAGAGGACCTTTATCAGAACCCGGAGAACCTCGTGGATCTAAGGAATTAATTTCAGTCGTACAATATATGGACATTTTATTTAGAAACGGTTTTTTCGGATTAATGATTAATCGAGTTAAATTGTTGATTAATAGTACCCAGTTCTTTCAGCTAATCATATTGTAAGGGTGAGTAACACAATGGGGTTAACATTCCATACATACTTTATCATAATATAATTACACAGACAAGATACAAGACATATACTTCTTCTTCCTTAAATAAATATTTACTTTGTAGGTTAATTTTACCTACCTCACTCTGACTGTGTATAGTTAATGGAATATATTTATCACTTAACATTATGTTGTATAGAACAGTGGTCTTCAACGTTTTCATCTGCGCAGCCTGATTAACGTGTGACAATTTTACAGTTTTGTAAATACTTTCCACTTTTACAAGTGATGACCTTTTTTGGAATTCAAATTCCCAGCATTTGTTAATTTCTATGACACTCTTAATATCTTTCCTCCCTTCGCCAGATTTTTAAAAAGGTATGGGAATTTGGCATATTTCATGGTCTCCTCGGTTTTGTCATTGAATTTTTCACAAATTTGATAAACTCGATTTTAAATATCAAAAAAGGTCACAACAAAAAAGTGCCGACCTTCATGCTACTTCTGCGGTTTGATACCATTTGCTTCAAGGGTTGGAGACCGCTGGTATAGAATAATAGTTATGCTCCGTTTGTTCTGTTCAATTAAATATGTATTTCAGTATAACATGAAACAAAATAACTAAGGTTTTAAAGTCGTGTAATGGCTGTTGTTATTGATTTATTATTAAAATCTTCATCATTAACAAACTTCACTAGGCTTCTAACAGTTGAATAAACTTACTGAAAAACTGAACAATATTTTTAAGGTAATAATTTGCCCATTTTTTTCAAATACGAAAAAATAGACAGAAACAACAAATATCATTATTTTCTTAAAAAAATATAACGTGATTTACTCAGTGGAAAAAAATATAACGTCTTTATCTCAGTGGAATTAAATTTTATACGTCGTTCGTTCTCTTGTCACTGGAATAAAATGACAAAATAGTTGTAAAGATTACAGTAAGTTGGAATTTTCCATCCATTTTAGGCTAAGCCTCCTACAATGGCGTATTATTTTGGCATGTACCTACCTTCATCCAATTGTGTTACGGTTGTCATGATATTAGAAGAAAATGCTCAAGGAGACGGTCCAGTGGGATATTGTGATGATAATTCAAGTTATAAATGAAAGCTTGTATAATATCCTTTCTTTCTCTAGGACATTCTGTGCAAAATATTGGTTCATATTTAATAATATTGTTTTATAAAGCGACTTAAAAATATGACAACTTCAAAACTTTAATAAAAAGAACTTGTACATATTATTATTTTTTTATCTTAGTGTATGTAGATCATTGACTTGTCACTTTGGAAGTTATTCTCTTCTGTGACATTGAAGATCAAAATAAATAAAGTCAATAGTGGAATAACTATTATATCGTCTTTCATTTAAATAATTATCAACTATCTCTTTATCTATTTTGTTATTTTCCTGGTAGGTGAACACGAGCCACTATTTTAGCAGATTGTATGGTAAACAGAAGTTCAATTGGAAAGATAATTAAATTGAAACGTTTAAGCAAACTGAATTATAATACAGATTTTAAAACAATTTAATACTATATTAAAATATTTTCCATTTATATTAGTAAAGTAAAAGCTGGATAAACCCATTTTAATAAATTTGACGTTGTCAAACATTGTTATTTTCGCTGTTTATGAAGAACTTAATTACAAAAACAATTTGAATAATCAATTTTCATATCAGACGATAATTCAATGATTAACTTCAAAATAACATTGCTTTATTCATCAATCTACTCGCACGTTACATAATCGAAAGAATAATACAATAAAACAGACATTTATATCTATATAAATAAAAATGAGTAGACCATGTATGTTCCCCCATAACTTGAGAACGGCTGAAAAGAATTAGCTGATTTTTTTGTTGTGTACATAATTATCAGGAGATGGTTTGTATGAAAGAAAATTTATGGAACATCCAACAGAAAAGTCGGAAATTTGGATTGTGTTTTTCTATGAAAGTGACGTTTGTATGACAGTTCCGCTGTCACGTGTCATAACGAAAAAATTTATGAAATTCACCCTGGCGACGCCGGGTAGGAACGTCTTGAAATATATATTTTTCCCCGATCGAGGGTGAATTTAAAACTAGTTATTAATAATATATTATTTATTACAGTGTGTAATGAGGGTATTAGTAGAATGAGTGGATACAAAAAGAGTATTGTGTTATTTATTGTATTAGTACACAGGTAGTAGAATTCCATAATTTGATATATTGAAACAAACGTTTCGTTCTACTGTAGATTAAACAACACTGAGGAGACGTCTTTCAACTTATGACGTCATTATCAATCGTAACTTATTTACACGCATTATATCCAGGAGTATTGTGGATACATGTCATGTATAAAAACAAGTGATGATGGTTTGGAATGATGAAACGATGACGAAGAGAGTGTATCTGTCTGAAATAGAAGGTGTGAGAAAGTAGGTACTGACGTCTGACAACTACATGGCTTGATCACGTGGATTAAATTCTCAGAGAAATTTTTTAAATAATAATTTCTTATGCATATTTCACTTGGGTCCTAAAAAAGCTCCATAAAGTATTTATTTTTATCTTCCATTATAAGGGGCAGTTATAAATATTGTAAGTTTTCTTATGGTTCCTTTTAATGAGAACATAGGTATATTTACGAATCTTAATTTTATAGTACGTAAAGCATTGTTAATTTATTGAAATATAATCGTGTATGTAGTTATGTACATAGTATCTCGTTGTCTTAATTTATGTTAAGACCATTAGTCACAGCGTGCGTTATCAACTTTGATAATAATAGAATGTATTATATTATCAAAACTTCTGTTTGTTTGCCCATCTAGTTCAGTCACTTCCCTTCTTAACACGAAACTCTACACAGTGTACATGGTATTATACGTAGTAAGTAAAATAGACAGAGTTTACGATACATAATGTATATCTATTCTACTATTTAGGCTCTGTACCCTACAGGATGGCCAATATCTTTTTTCAGTATATTTTTTAATTCAGGTGCAAAATTTCTAATAAATACATGATTAATATCATCACATCCATTAGTCCTAAGAATCGTGTCCATTATGCCTCGTTCTATAGAAGTATTGACCATCCGTCTTCACCTCGAGCGATCCTCCCATTTGATAATATTTAGTGTGAAACATTATGCATCGTAGAGATATTTTTAATAGGCAATCTTCATCTAGAATATTATCCATTATCTTATTTTTACTTAAGATTTCATTATCCTGAATATAAACTGTTTAGGAACAATACATAGTAGATACCAAATATTATTAAAAAATAGGCAGGTAACAATAAAAAAGACCCTCAGTTACATTGTAAACTAAGTAAAGACCGCAGTGTATTTTTTTTTATAATAACATATACGGCACAAGGCCATTAAACATATACAAAAAAATCACAAATAGTTCGATGCAATACGACAATCTTTTCAAACGCAGTCACATTTACTTATCACACACACACACATTCACGCAACCATACAATGCAGCAATATTAAATTATAGCACCCGCCAGTATACAAACTTATTTTATAACACTTACAGACTATGCACATTAAAGTAACAATGCTGCTATCCCACTCACACTTACCACACTATCTACTCACGTACTCACACTTTTTTTTTAAAGAAATGGTTCTAATTTTAGGTTTATAAAATGTTCGTGATTTCGTAGAGTCCTCAGCAAAATGTAGGTCTCCTATTATTTTCTCTAAATCTTCAGTTATTTTAGAAAAATCGCATGCTCATAAAACGTCACGTATAAGACATATAACATTTAATTCAGCATGGGGCATACCATCTACGCTAGGTGTCTTAATTTGTATGTCATGTAGAGGACAACTCGTATGTTTAATACGTTTACTAACTACCCCCCTTGTAGACGAAAAACAGTACTCATTTTGGCCAGCTATCACTATCAACTAACCTTGTAATATATTACAATGCCATTTACGTTTATAGAATAGAATATGAATATGTATACACGTAGTGGAATAAACCACACCGTGCCTCATACAACATTGTGTCGCCGCAAATCATCAGGTTGACGTTGACAGAGATGGACTCCACGGTTATTTATAGTCTGACCATGACGAACATTAACTGTTTTATCCATTCTCTGATGTTGTACTGTACTGTATTGTACCTATATATGAATATATTTTAAGCCGCTAAAATAACATGCAAGCGTATTTTGATCTCCTTTGATACTCACATGTACAAACAAACAATTGTATATTTATATAAATAAAAACAACCTGCTCACTTGGATGAAAAAATAAGCAATGTCTGTTTGAACATATTGAAAGCTATATTTAAATTGGTTTAACGAAAGTTATATTTATGTTATATTTAAATATTCAAAGTTATATTAAAATCTTTTCAGCATTTTTATCTGAGATGTATATTGGCAGAGCAACACAACCATTTATTATTATTTGTGCCTATTTTTGTTGTAACAAAGTGAAGTTATTTTTTATATTAATGCAATAAGTCACCTGGTTACTTAACTTTTGGGAGATTCCGTAATGGTAATGAGAAATTGCATGAATGTGGACGAAACAGAGAAAGTGTATGAGGAAAGATCACATTGGCATTAGATCTCCTTCGCCCACAGTACAAGGAATGTGAAATTTCTGAAACCGAATTAATTTGTGACATTGTTTTATCCTGCAACGCACTCTTTTAGAATGATTCTATTGAGAAAACGAAGAAGAATATCATTCTACGAAAAGATAATTACAAAATGTACTTTAAGTAATAAATAAATACCGTACTGCCGACATTATTACTTCCATAGAGAAGGTCATATTGCTTAGTAATACAGATAACCCACTTTATAAATATTTTTTCGATAATAGAGGTAGTAATAACATTTCGCTCCCAAATGGAGCTTATCGCTATTTAATGAACGTTCATAATAAATAATGACCAAATAATTATTTAGAGGGATAATTTGTGGTCCACGTATAAAGTACTTTCACAAATTAATAGGTGATATGTGGTTTCAAAAACGTTTTGTGATGTTTTATAAATAATTATATCCTATTTGCGCAATTTTTCATAATTACTACACGTATCAAATTATAAATTGTTCGCGATGTAGTACACAATAATATGTAATTGCCAAATAATTTTTTTTTCTAGAAAATTCGTTTTTACTTAATTTTCCGTGTATGTATCTTGATTTTTATGTATCTATTTATAAGTGTTGGCATCCTCTACAGTCTTTTCTCTAGTACAACCAAACAGTACACCACCTCTAGCTTTTGTGTCATAGATGTTCTTGAAGACAACGTTGAACTATTTGAGTCGGCAGAATACCGACTGACTTTTTTACAATAAACATAAAAGTAAGTTGTGCTCAATCTGAATAATTTTTTAAAGTTCGTCGGTAGCCTGGAAATCTTGGCCTCATGCACAAAAGGTGCGCAGGTGCCGGCAAACTTCCCTTTTACGACACAATCTTTAAGCTTATTGTAAAAGGCGTATAAGGTTGTATTTGGGTTTAAAAAAACTATACAAAATTATTTTGTCTTAGCATTCCTATATTTACTAAATTTTCTTTGTCAAGGAACAGAATTTATCTATTTAAAAAATAAATGTATACAGGTTGAATTTGTAAAAACAATTTCTTTCAACTATAACCCATACTTTACTAGATGTTACCTACTTTGATATAAATCAACTTATACCAAAATAGCAAATACAAGAAGTCCTACTTGAAAAGGCCGTATACACAATTAAACTTTTGACTCAATATCGGGTTAAATAATTTACATCGAAGCACATAACTTATTACACACAATAAGTTAACTATAAAGCAAGATGATTATCTTTTATATGACATTTTATGTATGTTAACTGTTATCTTAGTAACTTTAAGTAGTAGTAACTTTTGTTTAAATTACATACATACATAGTATTAATAGTATTCTTTAAATAGTTTGGTGATTTCTACAAACTTTACTTTGTCGATTGCAATTATTTCTATTTATTTATTCATTCTTTACTGTACATTGATTAAAAACAATTACATAAAAGGTATACATTCAAATTAAATACAATCAATATACAGAGGGCGAGTTTATCGCAAAGGCGCGATCTCTTCCAACTAACCCAAAAGTATTAACTTAAAAAAAAATGATAAAAATAAAATCAATAATCTAAAGCAATTTGGAAAAAAAATATATTTAGTGTGTATTACAGTTTATTTGAAACTAGATAAAAATTTGTCTTAGATTTGCCACCCATTCTAAACTTCTTTTTTTTCGGCATGGAGAGGACTTTTTGCTTGTTAATTAAGTGCAGCTGGTCGACTGTCTTCCCCTCTTTTGGGATATACCGTGATGGTATAGCAGATTAAAATATCATTTTAGAACTTTCTAAAAAAAACTTGTCATTATAACATTTCATGGATAATGTTTCCAAAAATACTAGATAGTCATTGTATCCTTGAAAAAAATATATAAACAAAGTTTTCATATATTTTGTACAGATTATTTAGTTGAATTATCTCATTATTATTTACTTCATCGCTTTATTCTTCTTCTTCTTCATCATCGCCCTCACGCTCCTCTCGGGAGCACAGGGCAGAAACCAGCATTCTCCATTCAGAGCGTCTCTGCGCCATTTGCGTCACCTCTTTCCACGACATTCCTTGCGCTCTGACAACGACATCATCGCTTTATAACAATCACTAAATAAAAGTTTGTTTTATAGGTAAAAATTTCAACACACTTGTGTCAATATTATTCCATTATTAAAGGTCATAACGTGTGATATCATTTCACTTACTATTTCATCACCTTTTTAGGTGACACGTATGCGAAAACATCACGTACTTAGCATTGTTCACTTACAAACCATAATATTAATCTTTCGATTCTTTTTATGAATGTGTTTTTAAATAACAATTTTCGGTTTTGTATTTTCAGGCAAAACGAAAAAATATTATATTCGTTATTCGGATATTTTGAAAAGATGAAATACGTCAAAAACAAAAACATATTTTTTATTCCATAACTTATTTGTCTATAAAAACAATATTCTCCTGTCTGGCATGTTGAAGTCTTTCGAGAAAAGTAAATATTTTGCTCAATAACAAAAAAGAATTCAACATTTTCTCATACTTCTAAAACATTGTCAAACAAATTAGATTTCTACTGAAAAACAAACAACATCGTTCTCTAGTCGTATAATTTAATATCAATATATTTAATTGAACATAATTGCAAAACTTCTCTCAGAATATTATTCTGCAAATATTTATATTTTTAGTAAAATATGTTGACTATCATTTTTCCTTGAAAAAAACTTGGTCTTTGTTTTTTTTTTTAAATAATGTATTGCTTTACTTTTTGTGAAAATACATATACTTAAGTTATTGTGTTTTCTTTTACTTTCTAGGCAAATCAACTTTTTTGAACTTGTCAAAATGTTCTTTTTATAAACAGGGATATTATAGTGTGATAATGCTAAATCGTCATTTTTTATATATGGTGAACACCTCATTTTCCATGTTTTGTCAAAACAATGTTTTTTAATTGAATTATATTGAATAACAATAATTTTTGATTATTTCTTAAATTGAAGCAGGTTGAGGAATGAGAATATTAAGATAATGAATTGATGCAAGAAGGGTGTTGTGGATAGAATGTATATAAGTTAATTGTGATGATTTTGACATGTGGAATGAATGGAAGAGGAAAAGATGACAACGAGGATATTCTTGTCTAAGAAAAAAGGTATAAGGAAGCGCGGGCATCCGAGAACTACGTGGCTTGATCACGTAGATCATATTCTCATGGACAACCGTGTGTTGAGAAAGAGGTGAGATGAAAGAAGTATACATGGACAGATCTATATGGCGTTTCGTTCTCTCTGCCTACCCCACTTGGGTAATGGCGTGAGGAAATAGATAGATAGATAAAATCAAGCGAAAAGTAAATTTTATAATTAATCATAAATTGTGTCTTAGAATTATCTACCAAACACATTAGATACGGGTTGTCAGAAAGCAACCAAAGTTTATATCACTGAATATTATTATTCGCTATCATATTTCAAACTGTTCCTTGTATAATATAAAGACATCGATAATGAAGTACCACAGAACTTGGATCGTTTTTGTTCATACTTCGCCTTATTACAAGTTTCAACTACTGTCATCATTGATAACAAAGGGTAGTATTAAACTGTTCAGTGTTATCAGCAGCCCTTATAATGAGCTAGTATCTATCTTTAGAATCACTTTGACTTTAATAATAGGTATAACACTTCAAAGTTTATCTATAATATATTATAGTTTCATAAAGTAATGTTAACTAAATTTGAACTGTTTCTTTGTTTAGTTGTAGAAAGTTTTTAATACGAGTAGGTATACCTACTATGTAATATTTGTTTTAATTTTAAGTTACGTTCAATTTATAATCTATGGCATCTACTGGTCTTTTAATTTCACAATGTAACATGTTTTTGAAATCGATATGATTATTTATTTTCTTATAATTTGGCATTTTTGTTTTGCCGCCTTCTTATACAGTACTGGAAAAATTATTATGGATTTTTTATATTTGACAATATTTTGGCATTTGGGCTTCATTTAAACAGAATTCGAATATTTATTTCTCAACAAAGATTATTTATTTTAATTGGTTAAACAAAAATACATATTTTAATATTTAGTTTGACCACTTTTTGCAGAAATTAATGATTGGATACGGCGTGGCATACTCTCAATCAATTTTTTACACAAAGATTTAATTTTTTCGGAGTGAAACCACACGTCTATTAAGTGTTCGATGAGCTGGGTTTTTGTTGTTACAGGAACCTGGTGTATTTAATTTTTTAGTGAATCCCATAAATTTTCTATAGGGTTCATATCTGGTGAGTTTCCTGCCCATGGAAGAACCTGGATTGCATTTTGGCGGAACCATGTCATGACTTTTTTTGATTTATGACATGGTGCCGAGTCCTGCTGGAAAATACAGGAGTCTGATCCAAACCACTCTCAAATTTGAGGCACAATTCGAGTCTCTAGCACCTGTATATACTTATCCTGGTTCATCATGCCATCCATAATATGTAATCGGCTAGTTCCATTAATGGAAAACGCCCCTCATACCATAATTTTTTGAGGAAATTTAACCGTTTTCTTCAAACAATCTGGCAAAAACTCTTCTCCAGGTCGACGACGTACAGTTTGGATCCTGTCATCCAAAATTGCGATTGTGGACTCATCAGAAAACACAACCTGAAACGACATTTACTGTTATATAGAGGTTTAGTATCAGTTGAAACTTATGATTTGATGTTTTTGTTTCAAGTACGTTGAATTACAATGTTACACTGTGTTATTATTATCATGCAAATTCATAAAATGAGTAAAAGTAAAAGGTGATTACGACTGATTTTCCTTCAGACATGTATAGTGAATAAGAAACAACAAATTTACCTTTTGCCAATCATCAATAGTCCAAGATTTGTGCTGTTTTGCCCACGCATACCTTGCACTCTTCATATTTTCTGTAAGTCGTGGCTTCTTCCTTGGACGGTATGCTCTCAAACCACACTCTAAAAGTCGGTTATTAACAGTTCTTCTACTCATGGAGATTCCATCTTCACCCAGCAAGCTAGAAATCTTCAAGCACGTTGCTCTTCTATCCTTAAGAGCAATTTTTTGGATTTTTCTGTCAGTTCTAGGCGTAGTTATCTTTTTTCTCCCGCAGTTTCCAAGTCTTTGGGGGTTCACATCATTGCCTTTTTCGATTTTATTTTTAATGACACCAACAACTTGAGTTGATACATTTAATTTCCTAGCAATATCAATTTGTTTAAGTGCCGAATTTTCTAGCAAAACTTTTATTTGTCCCATTTTTCGAGGACTTAAATCCTTGTTTTTACCCATATCTTGTTTTTATTGATAAGGGTTAAAAGTAATGCTTATTAATAATTGAAATTTAAAACAAAGTGGTTCAAACACTTGTCAAAATTGAACCATGCAGAAAAAGTTATCAAAAAATGTGATTTTTAATGACAACAACTCGCCGAAACAGAACACAACACAATGACAAAAAATACAAAGTTATGACTCAACACAGAAAAATCAATGTTGCTTTCCATAAAATAATATAAAATGTTGTGATTCATAAATAAAAATGTGCATCAGATGAAAAATATGATGTACAATAAATGCCCAGCTAAAATAATACCAAAGAAAGTACGATTCAAGAGCTTAAATTGGATAATAAAGTAAAAATGTCACAGCAATTGCATTATTCTAAAAAATCCATAATAATTTTTCCAGTACTGTATAATCGTTCTACGATAAAAATGGAATTTGAGATAAATGTAGTGAAAATTGATACATTTATCTTGCAATTTCTAGAGTTATTTGATAAAATAAACTGTAGCGCATAATACAAGATGATAAACGGCTTTTATGAAAAAAAAATTAATATCAAATAAAAAAAATTGTACCCTTTTATCATTTTAAATATGCAGAAACAAAAATGGTTTTTCAGGATAAAAATATCACAGTATTTCTATCTTTATGTTACACAAATAAAATAAACCAGTTTCATTTCCTCCATTCTTGAATATTTTCTCGATGTATACACGAGTAGCACCACACGTTTTCTTTATTTATTTTAGACACCACTAGGAAAATACATAGGTACACTATAGCAAATAAAATAATATAAATTTTAACCGAGAATTGGTGTAAGGATTGCAGTTCACTGGAGAAACATGTTACTAATATAATATGACGACATCAGTATTAATAGAGGTTTTTATATTATTTATTTATTTATTTTATTCTTCTTGCACATCATCATTCATATAACAAATTAAATAAAGCATAATACACAAGAAAAAATGTGATGATGTGCAGTGGCGAGATTATCACTATATTGTGATTTATTTCTTCCATCTAACCACGTCACATTATGAAGTGAGTAATAACTATAATGTCATTATATATAAATGACATTATTTAAGCAAGAAACCTTTGGAGCTTTTCCGTACAAAAGTGACCTCGTACTCTTTAACTCAGTGCTCCGCAACCTTTTCTATTCTACGGCACACCTAATTTCTTATTAAAATTTCGCGGCACACAGTGATCTCAAATATTAAAATATTTCTACCCCTACGTCGCTAAATTTACGAAATGGTATAGGAATTTGAAATATTTCAAAAACTGCTCTGTTTTCTTACAGAATATTTTCTCATAGTACCTTTTTCTACAAAGTAACAGGTATTTGTACCGACGATTGTTTATATCAATACCAGATATTAATCTTACGTGTTTATATTTCTACCCACCCCCCGTCACTGAATTTTCAAAATAGTACAGGAATTTGAAATATTTCAAAACTGCTCGGTTTTCTCAAAGAATATTTACTCGAATCATTAAGTATCCTGGTACTGTTATCGAATATTCGAACTTATAAATAGATAATTAAAAATAAAATGGCCGCGTATTTGGCCCGCGGCACACATGTATTCGTCTCACGGCACACCACTGTGCCGCGGTACACCGGTTGCGGAGCACTGCTTTAACTGATTCAACTAAAGGCTCGTGAAATTATATAAAAATAATGAAATGTTAACGCAGTCAAAAAATTTATTCGTCATCGTCTAAAAAATTGGTACTACCGTTGCTTAGTTCCAAATAATCCTGGATGTATGCAACCTTTATAGCAAACAGAAACTCGAGAGAAACATGAAATTGTTCCATATTATTGTCGGCGGGGACTAAAATGTTGCTGAAATATTATGCTGGTCTTTACATTGTTAGATGGTAAATATCTTAGAGCATTCATCGGCACTAAGAACGTCTTGTAAGAGGCGACAATAGGATTTCCTGGCAATAAATTCCCCCAAAGTTATGTGAAATATCTTCGTAATGCAGTAAATTTTAGATATTTTCACGAAAATTTCACCGAAACGTTGAATTTCATCGTAGAAAAAATACTGATAATGACCATTTGTTCAAGTTTTATGGTCTTAACTTGTCCTAATGGCCAATTTTTTGTTCCAATATGTTCTCCCGGGTATTATTATCTTTCATTTCATCAAATATTCCACGCGGAGGGATTTTTTTACATTTAAAATGACGAATGACCCGGAGATTGTGGGAATTATATTAAAACTAGCTGGCCCGGCGAACTTCGTACCGCCTAAGAATCAATGAACGATTTCATACATACATCTTCTTCCCCTTGTCCTAGTTCGGTCGGGGACCCATTGCCCCTAAGTATCTCCTCCAGAGATAACTGTCCACCGCTGCTTCCAGGACCTCTGGCCACTCCAAACCTAGCCTTTCAACACATGTTCGACACCTGCCCTATCTTCTGCCCTCTCCCACTGACTTTATGAATGATTAATATTATTAATCTCTTTACAAACTCCCGTAATTGTCAAAGTGTGTCATCGAAGGTATAGTGTAAAAAAATATAATTCATTTGGAACTTTCGCAGTTTAGCGGCCCCACCCGTTGTCGAGTACTTTTTTCCATGTAAAAGTAATATTTTCGAAACTTGAGGAAATTGTTGCCATATGGTGAATTATTTTTTTGTCACCAAATTTTTGAAAAATTCTTTTATAGGAAAAAAAATCGCAACTATGAAACTTGAGCGGCCCCACCCGTTGTCGAGTAATATGTACGGAATTTTAGGAAATTAATTTTCGAAGTGGATTTTTTTTGCCGGCAAATTAAAATAATTCTACATATGGCAACAATTTCCTCAAGTTTCAAAAATATTACCTTTTCTATGGAAAAAAAGTACTCGACAACGGGTGGGGCCGCTAAACTGCGAAAGTTACATTCATTTTTTTTACATAGACAATTCACACACATCGAGCTAGTCCCAAACTTAGATGAATCTTGATTATGGGTATGTACTAACGCGACGATACACACATATACAATGCACTATATACAAATACATATATATATAACACCCAGACCCAGGACAATTTGAAAAAGGTCATTCTTCCCTTTGCCCTGTCCGGGAATCGAACCCGGGACCTCGTGACTCAAAGGAAAGAGCTCCGCGCCACACCGGCCGACATGAACAATTTATGTTGAACAATTATACTTAACTCAGATTTGTTTATAAATTATCTACAGTACGTAATATAATTATGTATTTAGGTACTAATTTTTTTTTCAGGTAGATTTTACCTATTCATTTAAAATTTATAAAAATTCTTGCCATGATTTTTTAAAAATTGAAATATCAGAACTACAGATGTTAAATTGTATGGATAACGATTCTAATTTGAGAATGTATAGAAAAATTATCATATAAATAGGCCAATCTATAAAAAAAACTTCATTGTTGATTTTGTGTAATTCTCCATATTGCATTTTTTATTGAAATTAAAAATGTACGGCGTAAATAATTTTCTTCGTAATTTTTCTTCTCTGTCTGCAAATTTCACTACACAATCTTGCATCAGAACTACCTTTACATGAACACATTCTTATTTTCATCTTTAATAGCACAATTTTTGGTTCAATAATAATTTTCCATCTGCAAAAATAAAATACAATTTCAAATATAATCTGTGCACGTCCACATTTATGTGACAGAATGTGTGATCTATCGATACATAAATATTAGTCGAATAATTCGGTTGTTACATGGCAATAGGTTGTATCTCGCATTTTTTGCGTTTTCAAGTTTGTTCCATAAAATGCTCAAAATAGTGTAATATTTGATGTGGCAAAAGGATATGTCTCTTTATAGTCAGAATAAAGAGAGAAAAGACGTCACTTATTGACATGTAGAAAGATTGTTTTCTTCAACATGGCAAAAAAAACTCAAATATTTTTAGAATAATATCTTGTAGAAATAATAATTACCTTCATTTTGATATATAATGCTCGAAATTTGGCTGAAATATCTGTTTTGCAAACTTTGTTTTTGCTCTCCTGTAAAATTATGTTTTAGTGAGATACAACCTATTGCCATGTAACTACCGAATTATAGTAAACAAATATTAGTACACATTTCGTTCATATTAGTTATAGTAATTTGGTTCTTAATATAGCAGAACCTACGGATTATTTTAGCACAATGCAACAGGCGACGTGGGGGCGCTAATAGCGTATGGACTCTCCATATTGTTTTTATTTTTGAAATTAAAAATGTATGGCGTAAATAATTTTCTTCATATTGTTTCTTCCCGTGAATTTGTAAGATGTTTTAATAGCCTATAGTTTAATCCGGGCGGAGAAGAATCCAACAAATCAGAGATCATTCAAATCGGTACAGCCATTCTTGAGTTATAAGTGTTGTAACACACACGTCTTCCTTTTATATATTAGATATCTCTGAGAAGTAAAATTTGTACTAAAACTGAAAAATGCGTAATGAAAAACGAATGTAGATTTTTACATCTTTTTTAAGTTCAACATCTAATTTACGTGATTTATATTTTTCATCTTTAAGTTTTTATAAGAATGAAATATGTTTTCTTTTTCATTTTCATCTCTATAGTACGAATTAAAAATATTTGAAACTGACAAATAATATTATCATTTTGTCACCATTAGTGTTTCTTGCTCGCTGTCTTATTCCATTAACAAACATGAGTGACTCCATTTCACATATGTTCAACCACTTTTGTAACGTAAAAGTATTTGGAAAATATTTTTTCACTATCTTGATAGATTTTGATTTTAATTTGTGATTGATAATTGATTGGGTAAATGAATGATTTAATAAGCTTTCATTGTACAAATATATTGATCGATTTTCACTTACTTACTTTACTTTTCGTATGGCTCGGTGTTGATGAATCTTAACCCATGTGGGCTGCGTCGTGTCCTATACAGTCTTGGCTCTAGTGTCGAGAGTCAGCTCACCGAAAATAAAAATATTTTTCTGCTGTGAATAACTTAAACCTATTAGATTTTTTCTTATCTTTTCAGGAATTAGTGGCCTCAACTCCAAATCAACGAAACTGGCGTGGTATCCTAATTGCTCTGCTTGTCATCGCAGCTGTACTCGGCCTCATAGTCTTCAGCATAGCCCTGCTATCTCCTGCAGGAGAAGGAGCCAGATTTAAAGGAAGGAGACCTTCGCTAGAATCGATTCTCTCGGACAGATATAAATATAAACCATTCAACGGAACATGGATAAGCGGTAAGTAGTTCTTTTTATTGCTTGTTTTTTTTTCAAATTTGATTAAAAAAATATGAAATTACTTTTGTTTCTTGATGGATGCAAATATTAATGTACATAAAATCCATACAAAAATCAATTAATTTTTTTTTCAAAAATCTTTTTTTATATTCTACTGTACGTCTCTTTTTTCCTTTGAATATTTAATCTCATTTTTGAACGATTCTTTATTTTTAGATGTCTGCAATTAAAATATAGGAAAACTGAGTATTTATTTACTTATTATGATTAAAATCACAAATTTAGATAACATCTGACTCTAGAAATCTTTATTTGATAGAATAGCGACGAGTCTCTTTTTCTATTTTCACATGAAGGGCAAATTATTGTTATTGACACGAGTAATATTAGAATCAGAATAGAGAATTGAATAAATAAAATAATAATATCTTTCATATTCAATATTCAGTAAGTCAACAAGAAGACATAAAAATAAAAATAATAATGATACAATATGAATATGTGTCTTTCGAATGAAACGATAGCACAATGACATTATTTTCATATCGTGTGTATGTATGGCTCTCTATGGAAATGAGCTGTCGAAGCGATTGGTTCGCACCAATAATATTATGTGAGAATCAACATATTCGTTGTCAGCAATATTTTACCAATACCTTACCTATGTACATACAATATAATATAATGAAGTTATTACATTTTGAAGGCACATTTCACTGAACGACCTGAATTATGATTGACGTTTTCACAAAAGCGCTTAGGATATTATTTCATGATGAAATAATAACGTATTCTGAATGGAGACTCCAATAACGATGATGTTCAAATGACTTTATTTCAATATGACATTTGAACGTATTTGTATTACTGGAAAGTTGATTTGAATTGTGAAATATTGATGTTAATCAAGTTGGAAGTAAATAATTTTTCTATATATCACATACATTAATCAATATAATTCATTTGCGATTATATTTAACATGTTTTGTTGTAACATTCGGTACTGTTTTTACGTAGATATTTGTTCAATTTATTCAAAACTTAGGTATAGCCTACAGCCTAAATAATAGAAAAATATACCAGTAAAAATTCTCACATCACATAAATGTATTCTACTCGTACAAAAATATGCATACATTATTATATCCGATAACATCACTTATTTGAATTAAATGAGACAAGTTTCAAATTTAATTTATTTAAATTTTCTATACGATTCCAAAGAGCTTCCTTTAAATACATTTTTAAAAACCGTAAATTAAAAATAGAATGAATATAAGCGAGCTTATTTCACGTAAAAAAGAAATAGTTTATATTGGAAACCTTCATGATGATCGATGAGAAAGGTTAGATGATTTATTCATACAGTTTCATACATTAAGTTCTTCTTCAATAATAATAACAAGCTGAAACCGGTGAGGAAATTTTCATATTTAAACATATTTGCCATATGTCACACTTTCAAGTTCCGTTATTGTAAGACATCACGTCGTTTCTGAATATTGCTGTCGATTTAAGATAGAAAATAATAAAATGCATACTTACATATATTTGAATATATGAGCAGCTTGGATTGACAAATTCATTTCAAGTAAAATAATAAGAAAAGCTCATAACTAGTTTCTGTTTTAGATTGCCATACTAACGTTGATTTCTTTCCCCATTTGCAAATAGTTTTAAAATTTACGTAATTTATAAAACTCAATATAAAGAATTTTTCACTACAGTTAATTTTTTTTTTTACTATTGTACAATTTTGGTACCAAGCCAATCATATATCTGCTTGAATTGTCTCATAATGTCTTTCTTCTTCTTAACGTATCTTGTCGGATAACCCAACATTGACGATCACCTAAGAGAAATCTTATCTGTTTTGGGCAGCACGAAACAGCTCCTCCCGGTCCACTCTCGAAAGTAAGGAATGCCGCTTTCTTCCAACCCCTCTTCGACCCTCAATCTTCCCTTCTGCCACCAGTTATAGGATGAATAATATTATTTGATGGCATACATACATATTTTTCTATCATTATGTGACCAATAAATGAAGTTTTACGGAGCTATAAACAAAAATTTATAAGAAAGTCTTTACCAAAAATAAAAATCTAGGTACATTAGACACTAATTTCAATTTTATTCAACATAGAAAAAATATATCACTTACGTAAAATATACATTTAAAGACGTAAGAAAAGGGATAACGAGGTATAATTATCCAAAGAATTTATTATTTACCTTGTTGTTGTATTATTAAAGGAGATACAAATATGGCGATAAATTCTCACGTGGATTTACAGCATGTGATAATAGGGTTTATTTATTCGAAGAACATTCTAGTCCTTTACTTTTTCAACTTAATATTATATAATGAATTATGAAGGTGATTATTTTCCTATGTTATAGAAAATATATTTGTCATAACCATAGGTCATGAGCAAAAATAATCAGTAATATTTTAATATATATTATTATTTTTAACTGAAAATCTTATAGGTATTTCACTCTATAACCTAGATACAACTACAATTCTAGAATATAGGTTAGTTGTATGATTCATACCGATAAACTCAGGTTTTGTACAATGTTATTGTACAATTTATAACAATATCTTACATTTGATATTGAAACTAATGAAAAATACAATAAATAAATAGTACAAAATACACACTTATTTTCCTTACAAGTGGAGTATCCAGAAGACGTAATCTCCAAAGATCTGAAAATGTAATATCTATCAGTTTGGCGTACAGTTTTGAAAAAAATTAGTTAATATAGGTACATTAAAAAACATAATTTTATAAAACTGTACCACTGAAATATTTCCAATTTAAAGATAATTATTCAACAAAAAAATTATGAAGTACCTGTTATTTTTATAAAACTACCTATGAACTTATCGGCTCGTGCTTTGATAAAATACAATTTATTTGTTATTGAATTTGACTTATGGTACATGTACTCGTATAACATGAAAATAAACTACATACATTACATACCTACAGTGGCTTTATAATAAATTATTTTATTCAATTACATTTGATATTACGGCACATGTAACCTTTACGTGCAAAGTTTGAAATCAAAAAGAACAAAATATTGTAGTATAATTAATATGAATATTACGTTGGAACAATGTTTGGATATTCTGCATGAATAAATGTATCCTGAAATACTAATTTGAATATTCTCATATCTTCAATGCTCTACGTGCATAATTTTGTTCATTATGAATTGGCATATTTTACCCCTTCCAGTCGTTTTGATTTTACACACATACATATGTATTCGTATTTAATATTATGTCCTGTATTAATTTTAAGTAGGAATGTGCTCTAATGAATGCTCACTAACACTAATGAAATGAGTGTAGAAATAACATCTAGAATACAGAGTGGCATGAGAGCAGCGGCGGCCTTGAACAATCTCCTAACAACTACGTCCTTGTCCAGAAGAGTGAAACTTCACATATACAATAGCCTGATTAAACCAGTGGTCATCTATGGTTCGGAATCTTGGTGTATGACCCTAAAAGACCAACAAAGACTTCTGTCTTTTGAAAATAGGATTCTAAGAAAAATATTGGGTCCACGACCAGGTATTGCAGAAGGAACTTGGAGGCTTAAAAGTAATGAAGAAATTCGCTCCACAACTAAACAACCTTTCATCACAAGTGAGATCAGATCCCAAAGATTGGCATGGATTGGCCACGTCGTTAGATCCGGAGAAGAAAGGGTGACTAAAGGTATTCTGCAGGGTATACCCGAGGGCATAAGACCGTTAGGCAGACCAAGACAAAGATTGTTAGATAACATCAACCGAGATCTGGAGGAGCTCAATGCTAAAGACGACTGGCAGTTCATTGCTCAGGATAGAAAGGCTTGGAGATCTATTGTTTCGGAGGCAAAGGTCCTACAAGGGCTGTTCGGCCATCGGAAGTAAGTAAGTAAGGAATGTGCTCTGCAATATGAGCAAGATCATTGAGTGCTGTGTTTTTGGTGTGGAGTTATGAAATCAAAACAAATCTCAACTTATTTTCATGCGTGGTTTTAGAACAGTTATTGAAGAAGTTGATTTTTTTTTGTTATTAATAAATTAAATATTTCTCATTTTTGAGTAATTTTAAAGGAAATATTTAGAATGAATTGTGAATTTTTTTGTAACCCTTATGCATATCACATCATAATTAAGTTAACGAATTCTTAAATTTAACCTTTACACACCAATTTACAATTAATTTGAAAAGTAAATAAAATTATTTAACATTCTGTATTTATACATTGAAATACTCTTTTGGCAAGTATTTGTTTCTGATTCAATGTATTATCCTTGAAATTCACAAAGTTCTCATACTGTACATCAATTTCTTAGGAATTCAATACACATTTCAAGTCTTTATTATAGAGATTGTGTTTTACCCTTGTATGCTACACAACGTATCTTGTCTTTGAGTCTGTTTGCTTAGATATTTGACTTTTGATGGTTATATTATAATATTAACATGCTCATTTCACTTTGCATCCAGAGTTCAAATATATTTCATGGAAATAAGTTAATATATATGGAATAATTTAATATAAAAGAAGCTTTGATTTAAAAGACGATTCAAGAAACATCACTAATTGTATATGAACAATTAATAAATAAAATATTTTTTTACAATTTTATATCGTATGAGAATCTTATGGATGTACATAATATAACTTAGTTAATTTACGTCGCAATTGGGAAACTCGATACTTTAAGGTGGATTTAGATACAGAAGATGAATTAAGTTTAACAAAGTCCTCTACGATGTAGAGTGATCCATACTTGACATACTTTAGTCAAGGGCTCGATGTTCTATTTTTATCTAGAAGAAACTTATTCACTTTCTCAGCTATTTTTGTACTAGATACCTTTAGTATAGGTTCTTTGAAATAGACTGTGACTACCCAATAAAAATATTCAACCTCTTCTATGTAGCTATGGGTTCAGTTGAAAATAGCGAGATTTCAAAAATAAAATGTATTATTAAAAAGTGTCTTTATCTATCTTTACCATCACGACATACCTATTCCTAAAGTCGGTTTGCCAGCATACTTATTCATGTTACAAATATAAAAGTTATGTCAATAAATATTAAAAATTTTCACCTTATCGCTAATCTAAAATTTTAAATATTTCACGAACACCTAAACTTACACCTAAAAAGTGAAAGAAATCTTATCTTTGTGGGAGATTTCACGATCCTCCAAGCAGATTGTCTTGAAATGTGGAATAGAATTAGAATATTAGAATATTTCGAATCTGTTGTACAATTTCCATAAAATATTAATTTAATTAAGATCAAGATGTTCCTACAGCTTTCAGTAATTAAATATCAAACAAATGATCTACCTTCTTTACAAGTGAAATCTGACAGAGAGACGCCAAAAACCTTCATCTTTTGATAAAAACCTTTCAAAATTACAACTCCTATTCAAATATTCTAAGAAGTAAATGAATACTTTAATAAATTCCTTTCGCAGAACAGTAATACCTTAAATAATATTACTGTTCTGTGCGTATTCATTTTAGAAGATTAATATACTTATAGTTAAAAAAACATGGAATTTCATATATATATTGTTTCATGGTCTATGGTTTCAGTAAAATTATTTTGTAGCACGTGTATGATTTATTTATGTTTTGAAGAAAGTATCTCACAAATACTTCCTAACCCTATGTGAGTGATACTGTTTTTTACATAATGGAAAATAATTCTTCTAGATTTTTCTTTCAAGCTTCCTTAAATCGACTGAAATCAGAATTCGTTACTGCACCCAAATCATAAAGCTACTGAGATTTTTTTATACAACAACCCTTTGTGATCCTTTTGTGGACAAAACCTTAATGTCAACTCACAAAGACACACCCTTTTTTGTTGGGATTTGGAAACTGTATATGATACATAAGATACTTTCAATGTTTTTCTAAGGATAAAAAGAGAGATTATGTTGTATGGAATAGACTTCGCAAAAATATTTTTTCCTACATAACCGGGAGGTGTTGTTGTTTTTGAAACATTCTATTATAAGCTTGTTTCACTCAATTTACATGTGCGTAATATGATCTTGTATTTCAGAACTATGAAATGGATTCAGAAACAAAAAAAATCATCTTTCGTAGGCTAATATTTGTTTTCTTATCATTCATGTAAATTGACTTTGTTGGCTACTATTTTTATATTTCTTTAAGATTTATGAGCCGAACAGAAAACAAATATCTATCTTCGTCAATATCCCATAATTTCATTAAACATTCATACCATCACAGCATTTTCCACACAAGGGATAACCATCAATCTAACAGCATGCGATAAACACACAAGTCAACCCCAACTCACCAATAAAATAAAGACGTTCAGGATGGATCCTTCCATTCATCCCTGAATCGGAAGATGTTTAATGTCTGGTACGAAATATTTTACGAATACCTGTTTTTAACAGGACACTCGAAAATATACAGAATAGTTGGACACCTGTTGATTACCAGTGACTTTTAAATTTTTTTAATTGACATTGAAATTTTTAGTGAAAATTTAAAATTTATAAACTTTTTTCGTTATAAAGTTGCTCTAAAAATGAGTTCGATATATTATAGATTTGGTTTATTACAGGAAATAGGTATTATTATTAGAATCCATTAGCTAAACTTACAGTTCTTGTAGCACTATCGAGTTAAGTCTTTTAGTAGATAATATAAGAGTATATAATGTGTATAAATGACAAACACTTTTCCATTTCCTTCAAGTCCTGCATGTTCAGCAAACATTTAACATTTCCCTTTCATTTTCCAAAGCACCGGTCATTTCTGTTGGCACTTTGCAGTAATGACGTATTCATCAATTCGAGTACGTCATTACACATATACGATTGCAATTACATCTCTACACTCACTGATTGCATACACTCCAAATGTATCTCATTTCATCTGCTGGACTCATCAAATTCTCGGGAAAATGCTATTACTTAGGAACGATTCTCACGCCATTCAGGTATTTTCAACATATGAGAAAATGTGTTCTTTAAAACTACATAAAAGTAAGAAGTATAAAATTTTATAATATGAAACTTTTTTTAGGATTTTATGAAATTCTCATTATATTTTTGTAGTATAAAACATAATTAAAAACAATTATAAAAGGAAAAAAATGTAAGGAGTTTTTATTATTTACGTAAATACAAGATATTTTTTTAGGAAATGAACAACTGTATATCTTCTTCATCATGATGCTTACAAAGTTTTTAAACGATAGTACAAAAGGTGCTTATTTCAGTTAGTAAAGTGAATATAAATATGCTTCTAAATTTTGTGGCATAATAGTATGAAAAAAACAAACTTTATAACAATTAGTAGTACGTAGGTCAATAAAATATTATTTTGTACATATATCTTAACAAACCATATATGACATAAATACTAACGATCAGAACTGTCATTGATCCCTATACTTTTATTCAATCCGAAAATATCATATTTATAATAAAATTTGTCGTGGCGCTCGGTCATATTACATTAAGTATCTCTGGTCATCTTATCTGGAGTAACCCATTTTTATTATGTACTAAGAAGACCACTGATAAGTAAAGTTAGAAGCACCTACACGAGATGGGATGATACACTCGTCCATTTGGAATAATATCATTAGATCTGCAAACTCTTCTGTAGAAAACAATATGGAAGGAAGACTATTAAAAGTTAATGAGAACCGATTTACGTAATATCGAAAGATTTTCTGTTGTAGTAATGAATCTTTGGGCTATGACTACGTCCCTTGTAGTTAATTTCAATGACATGAAAGTAAACTGTTAAGTATATAATACAATGATTATTTTTAAGAGCACAAAGAAGACTCACCATCTGAATTACATGGTCTTAGTTTGCTTATTACCTCTTTCATAATTTGTTGGTTATCCATGATGATGTAAATATATTGATCTGATTTTTTTAAATTGAATTATATTTTTTCTTATACTCTCTTAATAGATTGAAATCGATCTTAATCTTGAAAGGTGTTCGAAAAAAAGAAATATTTTACATCTTAAATTCAGCGATGAGGATTGTCACCCATCCTGAATGTCTTGTTTTGGCACGGAATAGAAAGCTTGCATGTTTCTTCATATCACTGTTCTGCTGGCTACCCCACTTGTGAGATATTCCGTGATAGTAGTAAAAGTGTACGTTACTTAATGGAAAAAAGCTCATTTTTATTGTAGAAAAGTGTAAAATAGTGAATGGAGCAGAATAAACCTAAAAAAATATCCAAATTGGCATTTTTTTTTAAATGTACAAAAGAGACATGATATTGATTTCATTGATTTATTAATTATCTTGACCAACGCATTAACACTAGATTATGTAACAGTATAGATAGTGTTGAAAGAGAATTTCTAAATAGTGAAAGAGAACCTTGTCCAAAGCTGGTTAAAGCTTTCTAGATGTCACTTCATAAAGAAATTTTCTTCTACCAGACACCATCCCTACTTTTCTTATAATTTCCATATTATTATTTTCCCGACAAGCTTCAAGTCTAATGAGTCTTGGAACTTCTAAACTGACAATCTTTATATACGCTCCAACAACATACAGTATTTTTATTATTATTTTATGATAAAGTCAGGTATACACCTCTGTGAAATATGAGCTCCAGTAGGACTATACAGACTTCAAGTAGTTATTTGCAATGTATGTAGGTATATATACCTACTCGTAGTATCTCCTGTGCCAAATGTGTCTTGAAGCATTATGATGAAAAATTCCAAGAGACACTATTTGTCTTCACTTTCTTACGTTAGTTATTGAGCTGTAAAGTGTTCTCTCATCTCTCGCTGCTTCCTTAATGTATTTTTTAAGCAGTGTGACCATCTGATAATGCTCACTTTTCTTGTATTTAAAAAGAATTATACTTCATATCTTCTTTTACTACTGCTGCCTCAGAACAGACAAAAGTCTTGTGGGGCATTTTTTTTAATTGTTTTTTAGAACACATGTTTCGGTCAATTTCTACTATAGGTTATCCAGTAGTTCCCATTACGAAAATATTATGTTGATGATTATAGTAATTCGTACGTAATTTTATTATCCGTCACTGTATACCGTCACAAGATATCACAGAAGCCATATAGGGGCAAGAGGGTGGATTTTGTCCATTGATTGCAATTTATGTAAATGCATAATTATGCCATGAGATCAATTATGTAGAGGAATAAATCATTACAAATAAAAATTATATTTTTTATATAATTTCCCCTCTCCCAACTCATATCTGGATGCCCCATGATATCTTGTAACAGTTTTCAGTGAAAGACAATAAAAATAAATACAATTATGATTATCACTATATATTTTCGTAATGGGAACTACTGGATACCTTTAGTAGAAATTGACCCATGTTTCTAGGTTCAGAAAAGTTATGATTAGTAATATTGATTTTTGTGGTAGTTTAGTTTGATATCAATGGAAATAAACAGATAAAATTGATAATACTCGTACTTAAATTGAATTGTATATTTTAGGTACTTATGGCTCTCAAGGTACATTCATTATTTCGATTATACATACCTACATGCATCGAAACATCATCAATTAAAGATGAAACATCCTTTATTCAACGATGAAACACATGACCCGCTTTGTTCATTGTATGTTGTAAGTTCAATGACACACGTAGCTTATAATTGAATCCGTGATGGTATACCTAGATAAATATATTGAGGATCATTACTATGGAGAATTTAAAAATCTGACTATCATCCAAATATTAAATGAAAGTTACAAATTAAATCCCATTATCACAACTCATTTCACTTTGTTGAAAAGAAAAAAAATAAGAAGTTTAGTGGCACAAATGCAAGAAAGTTTAGTTTTAGCAAACCAAACAAAAAAGTCTTTTGGAGTATCAAACCACACCTTTATTGAAATCAAGTTCTTTATATTTTAGTGCTCGCCTCGTCAAACAATTTTTTACTATGGTTGTCATACAATTTTCACGCAGCGAATAAAAATACACAAACGTGTCCGGAATGTGGAATGAAATAATGTATTGTCAAAAAATAATGTCACTCTGGTTCAAACGTAACGTGTTTTTTATGTTCCTTTTTTCATGCCACATTATAATCATATTTTATTAGCTTTGTCTGTGTTTTATGATCTCATTCTAAAAAAAAATATGTTACAGTTTTCTTTTTTCATAGTGACAATCAGAAGATTTCAGTTAGCGACTTTATTCCATTCTATGTTAAAAGACTTTATTCCAGTCAAGTGATCAAGGAATTAGTGATAAAAAATATTAATTTAACTTATTTAGTAACATACGAGTATTAACATTTTACACCGATGGTTGTACATTTAATAATACATATTATGTGTCTCAATTAATAAAGATATTAATCACCTTTCGATGGTTCTTCTGAAAGCACAGTTCAGAATCCAGCTTCTTCCATTCACAGAGTTTTTACGCCAATTAAGTTACTTCTTCCAACGATATTCTTAACGCTCTGATGTCGTAATCGTTGTAAATTATTGAACTCCACAAATAGTAATATCCAGGCTGACGTTAACATTGGGAATAAAAGGACAGTGTCCTTTTAACCAACTAACATTAGTTATTATATTGGGTGTCATATGTGTATTTAGGATAACTATGTATGTATATCTATTAGATACGTAACTTTTTTCAGCCTGAAATCCTATCTTCTCTCTTCTCTACAATGTCACGGCACGTCCTACAAATGGAGTATCCAGTCATCAAAGTGCATGTGAAAAACATACAAGTTTTGTTCTCCATGTAATTATAAATTGAAGACATTAAGGATAGGTGCTATAATTTGATGATCTCATTTCATTTTTTTCTGATCAATTTGCAAACACACTGATTATTTTGTCATATCTGCAAACTTATTTTTTTATTGGTTGGTCTTTGCAGTGGGTCTTTGCAGTACCCCACTTGTGGGATATGCCGTGATGGTATAGTAGTAGTATTTTTTTATTAATATTGATGTAATGTGTTATTTTGTTAAATGTGCTATATGATTGTATGTTTGTTTGCTTGGTTAATAAATAAAATTAAAAATAATAATGAAATAAAAATACCTCATCGCTGATGATATTATAAAGTTAACGATCTCAAAGTACTAATACATTTGTAAAACACCCAGTCAGTTTATAACAACAAAAGCGATATGAGTAGAAGGGAGTAATGTTATGATGTGGATGTGTGATATGATATAATATTAATGAAACGCTTCCGCTTATTTACGTGCGATATTTTCCGCTGTAAAGAAAATTACTTTTTCTTAGCAACACTTTTTTTTATTTTACAATATTGCCATTTTTCATTTTCTTATAATATTATGACATCAAAATTAGTTTTTTTTAAAACATATTACTAATTGGAAAACATTTTATTATAGAACACACGGGTATTGTTTAAAATATTACATTTATTAAAATCTAGATCGGATTTATTTCCGTCTTATTTAATTAAAAATGTAAATTATGATTTTTTTTTTTAAAAAAAGATATATCTGGGTTTTTGTTATAAACCCAAATACAACCTTACACGAAAGGGGAGTTTGCCGTCACCTGGGATCGAACCACGGACCTCACGTGCACGAGGCCAAAACTCTTCCTCCAGGCTACCGACGAACTCATAAATGAATAAATGGATCCTTGTATAAAAATTAATGGATCCTTGTATAAAATTACAACCTATATAAAAATGTCACAGAGTAACAAAGAAAATATACGAGATTGACAGAATGAATGAATAATTTCGGAGATGTAGCTATCCAGGTATTAAATGGTTTGAGCATATATACTTGATCCTCAAGAATAAAAACGTTCGGAGTACAGTAAGCAGGAATATGTGAATTGGAGTATATAATACTTGCTAGCAAAACAATTTCAGAATGAGCGATATTCAGGACTTGAACCATATTTTTACTTTTGATAGTTGTATTTATTTGACATTGTAGTTGTGTTATTGTTTGGAAAAATTGGCGGAAGACCATAAATAACTACAGCGGCCCGCAGAATAGAACCACCCGCAGACCCATCACAAATGAAGAGCAGCCCTGTCCAAAGTGCGACAAAGTGTGCTTGTCCAGAATCGGCCTCCACAGTCACCTTCGATGGCATCACCGGCAGGAACAACTACGTAGCAACGATTCTTCAGATGCTTCATAAATATGCTCGGCAACGGGCTCTAGGCATTATTATTATTATTATTTGACTCAATTAGAAAAAGAGCACTGCTCTCCTGACCTCATTTTAAAGAATGTCTAGTTATAATACATTTTTGTATTGTTATAATACATATTATTTGTATTGTTTCCGCACCATATCCACATCTCTTATATTGCATTCCATTTAAGAGAGTGGTTTTGTTTTTCAAGAGCTTTGAAGTAGGGACCTTCTCAAGATTCCCTTCTTATTTATAATGACTTTCTACTCTCATAGATGTATTGTATTCCTTGTATTGAAATACAAATTTTGAAGTATATATTCCATTGGATAAAAACATTACCATACGTTTTTATTATCCCAAATTATATTTTATCTTCTTCTGACATTATCAATCTCAACGTCATATTTCTATCAAATATCATTCAAATCGTCAAAATATGGCAAAATCAAATTATTAGATATTATGCTAATAGTTTTCTTATTGGTTTTCTACAATAAATTTACGATTTTTCAAAATATTCTCGGTCTCCCACTCTTTTTTGTAAGAGAATCATGTAAAAGACATATCTATACGTTAAACATCATCAAAATTAATCCCCAGTGGGAATGGTCTAGCTGGAGAAGTTGATTATCTTTAACGTGACATATGCAGAATTTATAAGAAAAATCGAGAATATTTTTTATTTATTTATTTCAATTTTACAGGATACATTGTAGTTGTGTTATTGTTTGGATATCATTTAAGGTTGTCTTCTTGGATCGCATTGGCCTTCAGCTGTAATGATCCTTGTAAGAATGGTCTTATTTTCAGTAATAATAATAATACTCGTAAAACATTTTACATCTTTGATTCAGTTATCGGTTATGTCAGTCACCTTGAATGTCTTGTTTTTATGACATAAAGAGGATGATCATTATGTTCATTACATGTGGTTAATCCCCTTGTAACTTCGCTTTAGGAATATGCCGTAATGGTATAGATAGATAGATGGAAATAAGTATGAAAAACAAAAACCTTATAAACGTTCTCATCGAATAATCAAATGAAGTGTTCACGATTCAATGTAAGTATTGTTGAAATGAAATGAAATGAAATGAAATGAAATGAAATGAAATAAATTTATTTCCTCACAACAAATGGAACAAACTTTATAAATATATAAAAAAAAAAATACAACAAATAAAACAAAGCAACAACATTAATCACGTAAATATTCCATTCCAATGCAGTGAAGAAGTTACACTGCCTCACTAGATTTTTAATCTGTTCTGAGGCAGTGGGTTCATACTTTAAAGTAAATTTTTCGTGAGTACAATCATATTATGATGAAAGTATTTCATTTTCAACTCCGCAAGTATAAAAAAAAAACACTTGTAAGGCTTTATCAACACTCATTCTTAACACGCGCGGGAGAGATTATCACCTTACATTGTGTAAGTGGAATTTATCGTTATCTTTATAAAATAAGTACATTAGGGGATTATATGTGTAAGTTCTTCGAACGCTTTTCAAAACACTCGAAAATTCAACAAAAGGTTAACTAATGTTATCTTCTCCGTTAGTAGTAATAATAATAATAAAATAAATACTGAATCGTGTTCGAGAAACCTAACATTGTAAGCCTTCTACTGAGAATATTTCACAAAAGCGAATATATTTAGAGTGAAAGTTGATATATAATATTAATGATTGAACTTAATTTTAGTTCTTGCTATCAGAGTTTCTCCCGAACGTGGGATAACCAGTAATTAAACTAATTGCATGTTTTAAACAAACATGTAACTAAGAGAGAGGATGGCTTGTATGGATTGATCGCAACTTATTTACATTTTGCATTGTATTCACTTCGTTTACGTCACTGGTATACTAGATACTTACTGTGAAAACAAATAAATGTATAGTTCAACAATGTTCTGTGAAGAATTTAAAAGAGCTTTAATGAATGAAGTCCACTTCCGATTTAAATAAGATGAACTCAAGTATGAAATATGCTGTCTAATTAATGATGATGTTGAATGATTTGTAACTTTGACGCCATTTTGCGATCTTTCGACCTATATATTATGCATATAATATTACTTGATACAAAATTATGTACCAGAGGTTTCCAAACTGTTTCTGTTGACGGCCCATTTATTTATTTATTTATTTATTATTCAATATACGACTCATATAGCCATTTACAATATATATATACATATATAAACATAATATCATCATTATAAACATCCATGTATAAATTAATGGATGGGTACTATATATAGTCAATTAAAATTAGTAGGCATCAATTAGAGAGACAAATCAAATTATGGAGAATAAAAAACCAATCTGCAACTATTAAATTGTAACATTCCATTAAAATTGAACAAAGAAACAAAAATTTAATGAGATAACCAAAACTCTAATGCTTCCTAAGAAAGCTGCGGTCCCTAATTCTTTCTGGGTTTTCTTTCACCCCTTTGAAAGACTCTAGCGATCACTGGGGGGCGACAACGCCGCTTCTGAGAACCACTGCTATGTAATATACTATATCCTCACACCACATATCACGTGGGGTAAGGCAGAGAGAATGGAATGCCATAGAGATCTATCTTAAACAAACTTCTTTCGCTTCTTATACATTCATACAATATCTCATGCACGCACGTCGATTTTTTTACTCAACACACAGCCATCCTTGAGAACTCGACCAACGTGATCAAATCATGTAGTTTTCGGACGCCTTTCCTTTCTCTCATTCCCATTTTCAGAAAAATATATACTCTGTCATCATTTTATCATACATTAATTTCACATGTCCAAACCATCTTAACATATTTACACGAATTCTATCCACAACAACACTTCTCTTATATCCGCTAATTCTTTTTATATCCTCATTCCTCACTCATTCTTGTTTCGCAAAGTTTTTTATTCAGTTCATCAGTAATACGGGAATGAAACAAAATAACGTATATTTTTATATGATTTTTCATGCAAGCAAAGGGGATGTAACAAAGTGAAATCGTTCTACTTGGAAAGTAGAGCTATTTATACAATGGGGTTTACAATTGCGGAGTGTAAAATTGAAATGAGTGTGAATGCTACGGTGTAAAAAGAAATGCATATTATGCAGAAAAATGTTGATGGAGAAGTTTGTAAACAAAGGGACAATACAGAGATAGTTGATAATTTTATGTAGTGATTTTATTGCTTTGCAAGAATGTAAACTGTATTATGAAAAAGTTTGCACTTTTCATAATCGTTAGTATACAGGTATATTTTATATCCAAAATGTCAACTTGTGTTGGAGTTCATGTTAATTCACATCAATATTGTTCACAGACTCCATCTTCAAATTAAGTCGAACATTCGGAATATAATAACTGGCAATTATCTCAACCTCAATACCACAAATATACCATAAATACTGTATTATTGACTGAGAGTGTACTTTATGACTATAGTGAAAATACTCTTATATTGTTAATTACTTAATTACAACAAATGAACCATAAATCCCATACACACTACCCGAGCGTTCTGATGTACATGTATGTAGCTGTATCACCATTATATATCTGTGAACCTTGGAGAAAATTCCTTTTCACATTATACGATTTAAATCTCCAATGAAAATAAATATTAGATTTACCTTACCGTTGATCGTTGAAATAAAAGTAAATTTTTACACAGTAGCTTTGTTTTTTTTTTATCAGATCTGAACTATACGATCACGCATCCCCCATGAAAGAAGTCACCAGCAAACTAACAGCGTACTTAAGCACGCAAGTCGTCCTCTTCGTGCTATTAAATTTACCACTTCCAGGATGGGTTGCATGCCTGAGCATGAGCTTCATCGATGCCTACTGCTGTTCATATTTATTAAAGTAGAATCATGGGAGAATCCTGACAGAGCTACATGGGAAAAAGCCTTTTTACTATCCCAATGGAAGATTGTAAAACAACCTTCAATACCTCTCACAGTGTATTTATTATTATAATTATTATAAGACATCTTTCGTAGCCCAAGAACACCTTGCTGCAGGAGGTGAACTAGACTATAGATCATGGAAAACCCTGAATCGACTGAGATCTTGTGTAGGAAACTGCCGTGCGAGCAGGAAACTATGGGGCTTCCTCCAGAATGAATCTGGAGCGTGTGACTGCGTTGTAGCACAAACCATGCCACACTTGTTGGAGCGTCCATTGTACCCTCTCACATGCTCTATGGAGAATATTTTTGACACATCTCCACGTGCTTTGCGTTTTGCACAGTCCTGGAGATCAGTTTGATTGTTTTTTTGAGTTTCAACACGATAAATAAATTATTATCAACATTAGGTTTGCGTATCAAACGAATATCCTATGCAAAAACTTTAGTGTGAAAAGTCGATCAAATCTTTAAACAATACTCGTACATATGATTATTATTGTAGCTTTATCAGATGTTCATTGAAGCGTCACAGAGTCCTTAACCATCCCTTGTTGTTCAAGATTGCTTCAGTTAGTTACTTTATGGGTGACTACCTTATTCTATCTCTAACGTTGAGCTTTAAAACATTTTATTTCCTATTTTTATCTTTTTGTATGTATTGTAATGCTACGTAGAAACTCTTTATCTTTTATAAAGTAGATATAACGAGTTTTTACGTACTCATACGTTAAATAATGAATTGTACAAAGGTAAATTATCATCCAGGGTATTTGCGGATGTTCAATATTAAAATAATACTAGCTGACCCGGCAAACGTTGTTTTGCCATATATGTACATGTGAACATTATTTCTAGATTACTAATATCGCTATTAAAAAATAGGGGTTGATGGTAGAATGGTGAAAATTTAGGGCTGTATGTATTTTTTAAATGTCCATAAAAAAAATTAAAAATTGTCCAAAAAATAAATTTAAAAAAAACGGGGTAGACCACCCTTAACTTTTACGGGAATGAAAAATAGATGTTGGCCGATTCTCAGACCTATCCGATAAGCATACGAAATCTCATCAGAATCGGTCAAGCCGTTTCGGAGGAGTATGATAACAAACACCGTGACACGAAAATTTTATATATTAGATTAGATTGTACTCTATATTGAATTTCTGTCCACTGGTTTATCAATGATCATGAATTTTATAATATCATGTAAAGTTACGCTCAATTATTCTGAGATCTCTCTTATTCTGAGACCTTTTGAGAATGGCGAGTGTTTTTAATTCCTTTATGAAACTGCTTGATGTAAAGGTATTTTTTAGTTTTCATATGTAGGTACTAAAGGTGTACTGAGATAAATTATTATTATGCTTAATTTATGTATGTATTTTATTTACTCACTTGAAATTGAGCGGAGCTCGTGTTAGAAAAAATAATTAGTTAAAGTTTGGATAAGCATTCATGAGGTGTAAAATAGTAAAATAGAGTAGAAATGTCACCTTTTCTCTTTTGGTTCAATAAATATCATCTTAAGATACATTATTAAAAGCTTCCGTCATGGAATCATCAGTGAATAACACTCGTAATATACGAATGTGTATCTACTGTAACTTATTACATATTATGTCTGACGAATGAAAAAAAATACCTTATATTTAGTTGTAACCCTCATCACGTAGACATTAATCAGAAAACCCTTTCTTCATTGTTCCCTTTTTACTAAATGTACACTTTATCTCAGTGGGGTGCTTGGTTAGTGTGAGTACACTACCTACATACATACACTCCACAGGTGTGAACGGAATATTTAAATGGAACTTATTATACAGCTCTAATACACCAAAGCAATTTGTATCCTTTTGAAAAACAATTAACCAGTTATTTATTGGAAGCTTTAATGTATTCTCTTGCCTACCTGTACCTATTTTTGAATATTTTTTTTTGTTTTATACATACTTAGGTATATACTTAGTTTATTACTTAGTTGTTATGTACAAAAATATTATATGTTGTAAAACCAAAAAAATTGATAAAATAAATAAATAAATCTATTCATTTTATTTTTGCTTCATGCTTCATTAAAAACTGTTATTTTAATTTCCATTTATTGTCAATTTGTTAAGAGTACAGTTATCAGTGAAGTGAGCGTAAATAATGATAAATTCAAATTAAATAATTGAGTTCCTAGTAATCCATACAGCCCCTATCTATGAGAAGATCTTTCACTATTTTTTATGTTTTTAAAGTGTCCTTTAAAGGTAGATCTTCGCAAAACATAAAAAAAGAATATAAATTACATCTTCGAATCAGCAATAAGGTATGCCATCTACCTTAAATATTTTACTTGCATTGACATGAGGAAGACAAGTTTCATATAAATTATGCTATGCAGTTTGTCTAATGGCTCCCCCACTTTTGTGATATGCCGTGATGGTATTGATAGAAGAGACCTAGTTGTATACATGGAGCAAAATATTAAAAAATATATATTACTTCCTTCGTTCGATATTCTAAAAAAATATTTTACAATGCAAATGCTGTCAGCAAGTAATTAATTTGACGTTTAAAAATGATACGAATAGACATCATCGTAAAATCGCGTGTTGTATAAATGATTTTTATTTTAAAGATAAAAATAACGCTGAATTAGTAAACTTTATATGTAATATATTTTAGACTGAACTCATTAAAATTCGACCCTTCAAAAACTTAGAAAAGAAATAATAAAAAAGCTCGATTCAGTTACATACCAATTTACTTTTAAGCCTGTGACCTTTTTAGAACTCTGAATTGACGTGCCAATTTATTATTATAAGCCTTGGATTTTGCTTGAAGAATTTTGATTTTGTTAGACGTGTCCTGAATTTTCACCTGAAAAACCGAAAGAAAAACAATCCCATTTAATAAAAATACCTCTTAACAGTTACTTGGTAGAAATTAAATATCTTTAATCCCCTTAAAACGTGATGACGAATTTCAATGCTGTTTCAAGTTTTCGTACTTTGTGCTTGATATCGTCTTTTTTCACTTTTAAAGTACATTAATAAACGTTCTCCTTTTTCGCAGCTGTCCTGTTTTTGACGTATAAAATGTTGACATTCCCTTATAAAGACATTAAATTAAGTAAAGGTAGATTATTAAAACGATATGCGTAATAGGTATATTTTATTCATTTTCTTTATATCGTGTACCACACACTACAAACTGTCGGAGTTTATTCAACTTACGTAGATTTTTTTCAGACAGCTTTTTAAAGAAATATGAACTGTCAAGATCATACTGATAATGTGTAGACTGTTGGAGGTCAATTGTTATGTTAAGTTCATAATAATGAATGTAGGTACTAACACATTATGTACCTACTTACTTTAACACATTTGTTTAGTGAAAAATTCGCCGTCCTTTTGCAAAGTTAAAAGCTCGCTTAGTAAAAGATATAATGTCTAAAAGATGATTCGTCGTGAGATTTTATTTTATTTATTTATTTATTTTTTCTTCACCGTTTTGTGAGGATATTTATTCCAAATACGATAAATATAAAGCAAAAATTTGTTATGTTGTGAGATCTTCTAACTAACCAGCTTTTTCATTTTTTATAATGGTACACATTCAATTTCAGCATCACAAACGAACATGATCTAAAAATACACTTTGTATATTATTCACATCTCAATAATGAAACAGGATTAAGGTATTCTTAATCGTTTATGATGCAATGTTTCGTGTGATTTTTATTTAATGTTAGATAAAATAAATTTACTGACATAAATGTAAATAGTCAGAGATTACTCTGCAATTTTTATTTAATGTTAGATAAAATAAATTTACTGACATAAATGTAAATAGTCAGAGATTACTCTGCAATTTTTATTTAATGTTAGATAAAATAAATTTACTGACATAAATGTAAATAGTCAGAGATTACTCTGCAATTTGAACTTTATTAATTGTGGTTATAATATTAAGAATATTAATTTTATGACTAATGTAATGCATTCAAGTGATAAATATAATAAAACCATGTTTTATATGCACAAGAGTAAAAAGACACTTTTCTCGTAGTAATAATTAATTAAAATATATTCTGATGTTATTTTAGCCTGAAGTAGATTATAAAGGAGCACCCGGTAAAGAATTGGTCTCCCACTCTTCTGCGTAAGTTTTCGAGTGTCCTGTAAAAGGCAGGTGTTCGAAAAAATTAAGACATTTTACATCTTAGATTCAGCGATGAGGCTTGCCACCCATCCTGAATGTCTTGGTTTTATATTGGCGCGAAGAGGACAGTTTGCATGTTTCTTACATGCGGCTGATCTGCTGGCTGCCCCACTTGTGGGATATGCCGTGATGGTATAGTAGATTATAATGGAATAGTATCATTTCATTCTGCATTTTATTGTAATCGCGAGACAATCACAGAGACAAAATGGTCCTTAAAAATAATTGCCAAAACTATAAACTTAATCCAAAATATATCAAGAATAATAATATAAAGTAAAAGATACGTATTGTATGATTTTCCTACAACGATTTTTAAAAAATTCACACCTCCCACAGTTGGTGTTGGTACTTAATTCACTGTGTGTGTTTATTGAATAAACTGAGATATTTATACTTAGAAAAGATGACGAACTTTGCCACTGATTTCATATTATGGTGATTATTTCTCTGTTAAATTAAGATAAATTTTGTGATATAAAACTATTAATTTCATATAAGTGATATGAGTTGGGTTATTAATGCAAAATCTTTTTCAAGAATTTTCTGTTACATATTTATTTAAATAAATTTTAAAATTTCTGGTAAATAAAATACATACCTACTTACTCTAAGATGTAAATAATATATCAAATAAAATCACTGTCATAATACAGTTCATAAATTTCGTTTCGTAGTTTCATGAAAATTTGCGTTATTTGACTGCTTTAAATTTATTTTCAATACCATTCGGTCAATGCACGGGGAAATATTATTAAAAATGTATGTATTCGTAATAAAAATAATTTCATGATGAACATCCTTTTCAATATGCCCATCAAGTCTTGTATTTATCGATCGGGTAGGGGGGTGGGCCGGGGACGTCGCGACGGCGCGGATCCACAACACCCCCTTAGTGCGAGAGTAGATAGATTTACCCCCTCGCTGTACTTATGTATACCTAAAACTAGATCTAATGCAAACTCCTAGCTGTCATCAGAACAAAGTGCGTAGTTGAAAAATCAACTTTATAAAACGGTGATTTTATTTTATTACCACTTTTTTTGTTTTGCTACGTGATTAGTTTTTTGTCATACTTTTCGTGCTTGTTGTGTACCTTAAGGATTATGAATAACTAATTAATAAATCAATAAAGCTTTTTTGCAAAAGATGATTTTACATTTGAAGTAAATTCATATATGTTCCAATACCCACTAAGCATATAATAAGTAGGTATACCATTGTATAGCGAATGTAGTGTACATGGTCAGCAGATGGAGTTAAATCCGAGATCTCTCGATTGAATATCCAAAACTCAACCATCAGGCTACTGAACACTTAAAAAATCTATGAAAATACATAAATTCTCACAAAATTCACTTTCAAATTTTCAGGAACTAATCATCATTTCAGTAAATCTAAATAACGTTCATACAACAACAGCCTGCGTAGCTACCCTTTCATGAACCCCTCGTGTTTCATATTATCATATCCCGTTACTCACCCCTACTATTGCCAAGCAAATTGTTTATCCTAAACACCCACTTCATAATATAGACTATGGTATTTTACTTCAATGAAAATATAAAATTAAAAAAAAATACGTAAAATAATTTAATAATCAAGTATCAAAGAAAATTCAATAAAACTAAAACAATACTCTTTGACAGGATCAGCAAAATTCAAACTAAAAGGTAAACAAAATAAAATTTCAAGCAAAATACGTACTGATAAAGTCCTCTTTGTAAAAACAAGTTTTTTCATCATCCGTTATAAATAATGTTATCTTGAAGATTCACAGTCTCTGATGAAACGACAAAAAACTTCATACAGTAAGGTCAGTAGCATTAATTGGAATTAATGTAAATTAATTTCGATTATTTTACATTAATTGGAATTGATGTAAATAAATTTCGATTATTTTACATTAACTGGTAAATAAATTTTGATTATTTTCAATCGAATTTCATGGAGTCATTGGCAAAGAATAACTCTTTACCTTTCAAGTGCCCTGTAATAGGTAGGTACGTATTTTTAAAATATCACTTAAAATACATTTGGGATCTTTAATTTAGAAATATGCCACCCATCTTGAATGTTTTACATATATTATTATGACATGATGATGATGATGATTTTGGATGATTTTATTTTAACGCCGTTTAACAGTCCCTAGACCGTCTCAAGGGCGCCGGAGAAGAGTTCAGTTTTCAATTTGCTTCTGAAACTTGTGACAGTCTGACTATCGATCAATGGCACCGGTAGGCGATTCCACATAACCGGTCCAACAACACCAAAGGCCCCTCCATAGAAGTTAGACTTACCGGCTCTATTGGGCTCAGTAAATCTATGGTGAAGGTGATGAAGACCTACGTGTTTATTAGTGCAGTTATTTCACTAGTTATCCGCTTGTGGGAAACATCGTGTTGGTATAGAATGATGAATACACTCAATTAATCTACTCAAAATCTTCGTATTAGCTTTCATGTATGTATAATAAATACCAGGGAAAAATTAAGAGTTCTGTGAAGTTAAAGAATGGCTATAATACGAGAATTATGAATGAGTCCTTGAGACTCGAAAGTTCTTTTTGAAGTTGTTTATGAGAGACGTGAAAAGAAGAATAGAATGAAGTTATGTGAAGAAGGAAATACAAGAAGTTTATTGTCTTGTCAAATTAAGCACAAGTAAGTATTTTTTTCTTTCATTTAGACTTGAACTTTGATAAGATACTTAGTAAAATTTCAAGTTACGAATCTACACACTTCAGCAAAATTCCAAACTTGCTTTCAACAAACTCTGCTTACAATTTCGTATTTGTTTATGCGTGATTGAGCATAAAATATTGGCCATTCACCAAAATTCATTCCGTTTTTCAGCTGCTTTATATGATACCATAAAAGCGATATATTTAATTTTTGTTATGGTTACGATTATTTTATTTAAATACAGCTACTAAATACATCTCCTTAGAAAATCCACAAATTTAAATACTCTTTTGCTTTTAGAACAAATCTTTCATTTTTTCTATGAAAACAGGAACTCTAAAACTCCAATATTTTCATTACTCGTTTTTCTTAGAAGCTAATTTATTTTATAGATTAATGATATCGAAGATATTTTTTAATAATAAATACTACAATTCTAGTTACAACTAATAAACTTGGATGTCTGCGTATCTAAACTTCATAATACAGAGATCCATCTTCGAAAAAGTATGTTAACAAACTTCAGCCTAAAATAACATGTTTACTTTAATATCTCTTATGAAAACATCATTATAATGAAAACAGAAATGTCTGTAGAAGAAGTATATCCATCTTCTAATGTTCAAAAAAAAACCCACTTGGCCAACTTACATGAATGAATAAGATATGAAAGTGTAGAATACAATAAATAATTTTAAAAAATATACTTACATATTACGTTTTATTACACATATAATTCACTAATATTGTACGATCTTCGTTTGTAAAGTTAAGTCAAATATATAACGTTAAAATAAAGAAACGGTGTAGAATAGATTGAACTAATTTGTTTCATACAACATTCTACTAGTATTATATCTCCGAACGTTATTTCACTTGATTCGTATTATACTGACTATTCGTATCTCTCTAGCTGATTGTGATTGCTTCAATTTGAAATCCGTCCTTTGAAATCCTCTTAACTTAGCCAAACCACACAACTTTCCGACTGCCACGTTACTTAACCGTTATATTATCTTTCTTTACTCCGATATCTTTTACGCCAATATTCTCTTCAATCCTTACGACAACCAACTCCCACATTAATCTTTTTTAAATTTATTTCTAAAGAAACCTTTACCAATAACTTATATAGATTTTATTGTACTTACATGCTGCGTTTAAATTATTTAATTTTAGCTCTTCCGAGTATTAACGGGTCGTATCAAGGCAATTGACAACCTTATTACTATTATTTTCTGATATTTATTATTAGTGAAGTTACTTTGTATACTGTTTGAAATTTCATTTTCAATTTATTGCACCGATAGTAAAGTTATTAGCCTCGTTTAGTTTATCAAATAGTCGATAATAAACAGAAGTATAGAAAAATTTCTTAAAAGTACTAAGTTTGTCCATCTATACCATCACGACATATTCTACAAATATTTTATAGAGTTCGTCGGTAGCCTGGAGTCTCGGCCTTGTGAACAAGGGGTCCGTGGTTCGATACCAGGTGCCAGCAAACTTTCACGACACACGCTTTTAGTAGCTTACTGTGAAAGATGTATAAGGTTGTATTTGGGTTTATAACAAACAAAACCCAGATATATCTTTTTGAATATATATATTGCAAATTTGGGTGCACCGTCAGTATTTCAAAAAATCTACAAATAGTAGCAAATGGACCAACGGTAATAACCGTATAGGTCGTTTTTTTCTGTAAAACACTACCAATTTTGAATGTCACGAATAACACAGAGATACAATGGCATTAAAAAAATCGAGAATATAAAATATATAACAATTAAGTAATGAATTAGTTATAAATTACACTTATTTATAGTATATCCACAGTGACTTTTTTATTGGACGCGAGCCGGCTTTCAAGAGCTTCCGCTCTCATCATAAGGCTGGCGAAAAGTGAATTTCAACATGAATTTCCACCAAGTACCATCGGTTGAAAATATCAATTTTAATTAAGTAATGATAAAATAAACGTTGTTATTATTTTAGGTAGTTTACGCTTATCTTTCTTGTGTTGAACCTGTAATAATAATATACAATAATTTTGTAAGGTAAGGAATATATTATTAAACTGAGTTAAACCAGCACCTGTTGAGCTATCAGGCATATGATGCAAACAAAACATTTACTTCTTCTTACAGTACGACATAAACCTACATGTACAGTACATGTTTTCATGTAGGTTAAATATAAATGTTTTGATATACTGTACTAGCAAATTTGTCCACAAATATTTTATGATAGGTAAGCAAATCCATTCCTCTTACAACCGTTAAATTTTACGGATATCCAATTAATACTGCCATATTATAGAATCTTCGCTAGTTCCGAAAGGCTAAGGAAAATAAAAAATAAATTGGTTTTATAATCAATATTATTAATTATAATGTAAGGATAATCGAATAGATCAACATATTTTTTTATTTATTTATATATTTACTAACACAATAAATAGCTTAATAGCCTTTACAGTACAATAACATAAAAAACATACTTGAAACCAACCCAATTAACATACAAAAACTATGAAAACAAAAATATGACAATAGAAGCTACAGGGGATTCTCAATAGAAATCGTGTATTTTCCCATCTTAATTAGCATATTATTAAATTGAAGTTTTTACAAACACCATTTTTGTTTTTTTAAATTCGACGAAGGTACTTACAAATTAGGTATATATTTTACAAAATATTAGAATATTATGAATAAATATAAACAAAAGCGCGTGTAATTATATTGTTAGCTTACCCTAACACACCAGCTGTGGTGCTTCTATACAACGAAAGTTTCAGGATTTCTATATTGATGAGTGAACAGCGCATACTACCCTTTCTACTCCACTCTTCTAATTAGTAAGCTTCTTGAGAGAATGGTCACTGCACAGCTCGCCCACTTTTTTGTTCACAATAATACCCTAAATTCACTCCAATTTGGTTTCCAAAAGGGAAAAAGTACGGTCGACGGGATTTCGTCCCTACTCCAGACAGTTCTTGAATCTCTGGATCAGAAGCGCGATACATATGGAGTCTTCTGTGATCTGTCAAAGGCATTTGATTGTGTGAACCATAAAATTCTACTAGAAAAGCTCACTCTATACGGAGTGAGGGGCACTGAGAATCAATTTCTCAGATCGTATTTGGATGACCGTAGACAGATCACAGAGGCAAACGGTGTCAGGTCGACTGAGAGAGCGATAGTCTGCGGCGTTCCCCAAGGTTCGATACTGGGGCCCTTGCTCTTTTTAATTTATGTGAACGACCTACCAGGCTGTATCGAGGAAGGTCAAAAAATAGTTATGTTCGCAGACGATACCTCGATATTGATCCAGGATGGTATTGAAAAAGAGAAAACGATTCGCAACACCTTAAGTGTCCTGGACAGAGTGGGCGAGTGGTTCAGGGAAAATGATCTTGTCCTGAATGTGACGAAAACGAATACTATTCACTTCTCACTGAGACAGTCCTCTGCGCCCGACCCAGTCACGGCGGCTCTGTCTGAGCGCCAACTAGCTATAGTTGACAATTGTAAATTCTTAGGAGTTAAGATTGACAGGAGATTGCGGTGGACGGCGCACATTGAGGAGCTGGCCGGGAAATTAAATTCCGCAATTTTCGCAATTAAAAAAATTAAAGAGACCTGCGGTTTTGAGGCGGCAAAGTCCATATACCATGCCTACTTTCACAGCATCATGTCATATGGGGTGCTGTTCTGGGGCGGGGTAGGTGAAGCAAGAAGAATATTTCTCTTACAAAAAAGGGCCATACGAGTATTAATGGGGCTGAAGCCGGGAGACAGTTGTCGAAACTCCTTTCGAGAGCTGGGTGTATTGACCTTGGCCGGTGCATATATCATAGAGTGCATGACTTTTGCCCGGAAAAACTTGCCAAACACTCCCCTAAATTCGGATCAGCACGCCTATGACACTAGACATAAAAATGATGTTCGTGCAATCGAGCATAGATTGGCAAAGGTCAGCAAAAGCTTTGTGTGCCTCAGTGTGCGGTTGTTTAACAAGCTGCCTGAAGATGTGAGGGCCTTGGGCTTGGAGGCGTTTCGTGGGAGGGTGAAGGAGTATCTCGTTGAGCAATCCTTTTACACGATTGACGAAATGCTGAATCGAGCAAATGACTCTATTAGCATTTAAATATTTTGTAAATCTGTGATTCTTTGTTGTCTCTTGTTGTCTGCCTATGTCTGACGATTTGCAAATCTGAGCCATTTACACTCCGATTTGCAATGACCTATAAATTTACTGGATGTCTGTTTCTTCTTATTTTTTAATCAAAAATTGTAATGCTTTTGACGAATCCAAGTGCCCGGACTGGGCCTACGGCTGATGATATACAATATACAATAAATATAATATAATATACTCACTCACACCTATGTGTTGAATAAAATCTCAGTTATCTGAATAAAAAAGCTGATCAATGGTTAAAAGCTAAGAAATTAATTAACTGTAAGATCGCAATGAGCATACAATTCAAAGACGTAAACTTTAATGATACACCAACATTCACCATCCGTGTTTTGCGATTGCTTCTGTATCTAATTTTTATAATATGATATTCAATTCGATATTTCAGTATTTTCCATGGAGGACCCGGCAAATAATTGGTCTCTCAGTCTTTTCCGTAAGTTTTCGAGTGTCCTGTAAAAGGCCGTTTTACATCTTAAATTCAGCAATGACGTTTGCCATCCATCCCGAACGTCCCAAGTTTTGTTGGGACAGAGAGGACAGTTTATACGTTTATTGCATGCAGCTGGTCTGCTGGCTACCCCGCTTGTGAGATATACCGAGATGGTATAGTAGTTATGGATCCGATACTTAACGATTCAATACAGTCTATTAAATACGCTTATTAATTTGAACACAATAATATAATATGAAATGAAAATTAGATCGCAAGTTTACATGTACATTTAAGTTATCTGAATAATCACGGGCATGTTGTTATTAATAATAATATACACAGCATCCATCCTGAAGCAGTTCAGGAATGCATAATAAGATACATAATTGCGGAGTTCATCCCCCTGCAAGGATTTCTCTATTGGTATAATTATACCTTCAGAGAAATTTCTCTATATATTTATCAGTGAATGAGGCAAAGATGTAAAATTTCTAACCAATCACTGGTATTTTATCATGCAAATAAATAATTAAAAATAATTAAAATGAATTTAAAAACACTGTATAATTTCCAAATTAAATTTGGTGAATAAATTTAATTTGGAAATTATACAGTGTTTTTAAATTCATTTTAATTATAATGAATTTCCAAAGTGTTAACACAAAAACATTTGATTTATTAAATTAAAAATAATATGACGTTTTGAAGAGTTAAGATAATGTTCCGTTGTGTCCCCAGCAAATAATAAATCTCTCACAACTATCTGAAAATTTTCGAGTGTCCTTGTTAGAGGCAGTTGTAAATAAAGCAGCACATTAAGACATTTATTATCATTATCGGCATTAACTTTGTAACACTTCATTTTAAGCAATTTAATTTCAAATATAGATGCGCGTTCGAAATCCGCGAAACTGGTAGTATGTAGGTTATTATAATTATGTATACTCATCGGTAACATAGCACAACTTAACCTCATTCTTTTTATTAAACATCTTTCATTCAGTGATAAATATGGACACTCAGAGACTCACAGAAAAGAGTAGTATATTCTTTGCCAGCAACTCCGTGGAGCTTGTTGATTCATCCCAACTGGAGGTTATTGATTCATCTCTAAAATCACAATATTTTGCTAATCCAAGTTGTGTTGAATGTTTAAAAACTATGTAAAGATTAATTTGATATTCGCATAACTTCATAATAAATTTTGAAAATAATTATTATTAAAAATGTATGGTACCTAATTGCCAAACATTGCTAGCCAAAAGCTGTATAGAACAATTTTTAAAATATAAAGCTGTTTCGATTTTAATTTGTCGCCTCTTGCTAATTATTTTTTTACAGATTTTTCCATAAAAGTTTTTCGTTGTTAGATATTATATCATATTTCAGTTTTTTTTTTAATATTCATGAAGTAAAAAACTTTATTTTAAAACATTTTAATAACGTACACGTTATTTCACTTACATTCAATTTAGATAAATTGTCAAGTTTAATGTTTTAAATTCCACTGTGCGTTTCTTATTAGAGAAAAATAAAAATACCCAATCGCTGTTACTGTCTTACTTAGCTCTTATTCAAATATAGAATAAATATTTAATTAATTTGCTTTCGGATGAAATAAGATTCAGAAATAATATTGAGAATCCGCCATTAAGACGTAATTAATAAGAATCGTCAATTAGTATTCAGTTTCAATTACTTTTGACAAGTTAATTTTTCAATTCTTCGTCTAATTAAAATGATTATTTGCATGACTGAGAAAATAACCGAAACATAAACACTTATTTTTAGCGCAATATAGAAAAGGTTTTCATTAAATTATTTTAATCTGCGAAAAAAAAGTATTTCAAAAATAAAATAATTTTAGTCTCTCCCTCACCTTTTCTGTCACTTAAGCCAGTCTAGAGCCAATTCGTAAATCGAGATGTCTGATAGACTGTGTGACGTTGTGCCCAAATCCGGTAAAACAATAAAAAATAGGAAAAGTTCTAAACAAAATATAAGACAAATATCTCTCTCTGGTTTCAATCCTGGGATTGGTTTGCAGCAATTATCTCTTTAATTCTTCTCCTCCACTCCTCCCTGTCTTGTGCGGTTCTTTTGAATTCTGCGTATGATGAGCAGCGCATGACAAATATAGAAAATGTTATATTAATATTTGGAGTTCATAACATAATTAGTTAGTTAATTATACTTTACTGAGAGAATTATAAATTCGTAAGCGCCGGGACGCCTATCTCACTTCTTCTGATTAGATTTTGTGCAATTTTACATTGTGTAAATCGAGATGTCTGGTTGGTTGTGTGACGTTGTGCCCAAATCCGGTAAAACAATAAAATATAGGAAAAGTTCTAAACAAAATATAAGACAAATATAGAAAATGTTATATTTGGAGTTCATAATATAATTAGTTAATTAATTATACTTTACTGAGAGAATTATTAATTTCGGCTTTTTACTTTGAATTTATGTTTATTGTATAAGGCCTGAATGAAAAACTTTCCGCAATGATTATAATCAAATATAAAACGTAAATAATTAGGCACGTAAAATTTATGTAAAAATGCTTTTGATTAAATAATATCAGCACAGCCATATCATTCCGACATTTTGGGAAATCTGAATATTTACTTTGTAAGCTAGTTTTCATATATTTGAAAGATCGCAAAAACCACAACCCATTCTATGTTTTTACGTACGCAGCTCTTATTTATTTCTTTATTTTATTATTTTTGCTCATCATTATTTACATAACAAAATCAACAAAACAACTTACATGAAAAAATGTGATGATATGCAGAAGTGAGATTATAACTATATTAGTGATATATCTAACCACGAGTAATTATTACTGTTGAAATGTTTTAGTTTAAAATAATTTCTGATTTAAAGATTTAATAAAGGCTATTTTTCTATAGAGTCCCTGACAAAACACGTTTTCCACACTTTTCTTTAGGTTTTGGGGTAACTTGTGAAATTAGTTTTTAATTTAATTTGAAATTAATTTAATGTCTTCAATTCAAATTCAAATATATTTATTCAGTAAAAAATACACACTTAAAACAATAAACAATCATTACAAAATAATAATAAAAACATTTATCTTTCTTTTATTTGTTCTTTCAAAATTGAGCAGAGCTCGTGCTTTCAAGGATATAGGGTATTTCTTATACCTTAAATTCAGCAACAAAACATACACAACTATAAAATATCCAACCAAAAATTAATAACAATAGAGTTATATGTAAAAAAATAATAATAAAACGATAATACACTCAGTCATTTCCCATCCTTTATGATTCTCTTATTTTTAATTGATATGAAGAACGATTTGCATGTTTATTACATTTGCCCCACTGGCAACCCTATATGTGAGAAATCTGTGATTTAGACTACATAGATAAAAATAGTATTAAAACGAATAAAAAATGTTTTAAGAAAATATTACAAGAGATTGGGACTAAAAAATAGTATTAAATTGTTAAAAAGTTTAATGTGATTTTTCAAAATTAATGATAGAAGTTTATGTCAAATGCATTAGTTTCTTTGCTACAACTTCTATAGGTTCTACAAAGTAATATAATTTCAGGATAACTTACAACAGTTTACCGGGAAAGCATGTCAAAAGTACCCGCAGCTTCTCTTTCAATAGAATGTAAGCTTACTAAAGCTACAGGTAATATGTTCCTGACACGATATTCCTTGTGTAACCTCTACATTCTACAATAACATCTACTAAACTGAACAAATTGCCTGAAACGAAAACACGTTCTAAAACTTGTCATATTTTTCTGTTTTAATTTTATTTATTAATATATTATCCACGGTGTGGGCTTCTCATATGCTGTTCTTTTAATCACAAAAACATAAAATGTTGTAAAAATAGATAAAAAAGTGATCATAATTATCTTTCACAGCAAAGTTGAAGCAAGACAATAACAACGATTGACGAAGAATCAAATATACGTAGGAATTAAAGTATAACATTTACAAAATCAGTCAAATCTAATAATTCTATATATAATATGAATTGTTTAGAAAGCAGCTCGGTGGTCGCTAGTCTTCAAAATTTTAATACTTACACTTTGTAATAATAATAATAATAATATAATAACTAGACAATTTATAGTGCGCCGTTTTGTGGAATATATTCACTTTAATTATTGTAAACCCTGAGGAAACGTTTTCTTCACGTGTAGTATATATACACGGCGAGCATTCCCTCTCTTCCCTTCCCTCGATATCCGGACTTTCCCTCATTGTGTGCGCAGGTGTTTGCCTGCTTGTGTATATATTTATTTAACTTTTTATGTATGTATATATTATTTTCTTTTTTTAATGATTTTTGGGTTAGTTGGAAGATTTCGCTTACACGCGATAAACCCGCCCATTGTGCGTGATAATTATTGGTATTTATAATCTGTTTATATGTATGTTTTTTAAGCACAATAAAGATTATTATTTCTATTATTATTAATTCTATTATGGAGCACCAATGAAAATATTGGAGTGTCAACTATATAGAATATCAATAAAAAAAATACTATAATGTGTCAAAAATATAAAATTATGATGAGTCGATGAGACAGAAAATATTTCAATCTTAAAAGAAATGTAATAAATAATATATTGAAGTGTCAAAACTATGAATTTTAAATATTTTAAGATGTTAATAAATAAAATAGAAAAATATCAATTATATAAAAAAATAACAGTGAAATTTCAAACACTAGATGAAGAAATGTCCGACAAAAAGTACGCAAATGAAAATTTAAAAAAAAAGAAAAATACAAACAAACCCCGAAATGCCTTTGTTAAAATTATACATTTAAATAATATCTATCGTGTTTTTATTTTGGAAATCTGACAGCAAAAATATGTTTTATTGCAAACCTTTCAGATTTTCCGTTTTCAGCTTTTTAAAATACATTTTTCAAAAAATCCTTATTCATGCTCCTAAATTATTTCATTAAAATCCTTCAGTTGTCATCAGTGATGTAAGTACGTATTGAGTAATTACCTGGTTTTTATGTAGAATGGAGAACAACTGGGTTGGTGTACTGTTCCTGTGGCTGATTTTTGCGAGGACTACTATACATTATGTTGCAAACCTTGCTTCCATTTCATCCCTCTCGTGCTCAAGCGGAGGGTGAGTTATTTTTAGATCTACGCCCCCAGAATCTACCTTATTGTACTACATTACTACATCTAGGCTCAGGTATAAAAGATCAAAGTTGGTTTACACATTACTATTTTTATTACTATATTTTTGAGTGCTTCTTTTAAACAAATATTTTCTATACTATACTATAATATGAGTTAGTTGGAAGATATCGCGCTTTTGCGATAAACTTGCCAATTGCACGAATTAATTTGTTCAGCAACAATGTTTTCATATTTTTTTTTACCGTTAAATTTTGGTGCTATAAAGATTTTTATTTTTATTATACTATATCCTCAATCTGTTTGCCAGGTGGAGTAGGCAGAGAGAACGCCAGTTTTTGATGATTTTTTTTTTAAATATAATCTAGTTGAAATATGAAAGAACTCTCGGACTAGGTATATAAATGTTACATTATTGTTATGTTACATTACATTACATACAAATGTTATTAGTCACATCGTAAAATTAATGCTCTCAAAACATTCGACAAAAAACATTATTTTCTTTATATTGTATAATTTCATAAAATAAGTCAAAATTCGAATATAATTTAGTATATGAATCATGCACCCTTCAAAAATAACTAAGTGAGAATGATATTGCTCAAAATAAAATAAAAAAACATATTATGATTTATGTGATACTTTTTGATAAGACATTCCATCCGTTAGGATATCCTGAAGAGATAATATAAATTTCAACTACAATATCCTTGCGATAGATCATTACATTTTAACAACAATATTCAGAAGAAGAAAATATACTGAGTGTGACAAATAATAATACTCAGCAATAACGCAGCATGAATGGAGAAGGATAAATACGTATAAATACGTAATATCTTAGATCTTACCTTATTGTGTACTTACCTTAAGTATTTTTAAAAGGAAAGACTTGTTCTACCGTTACAAATACATATATAGCTACTACGTTACAAATAATATTACTATATAGTATAATATTCACACGAATTTAATAAACACAATGAAATTGTGCAATTTGGCTTAAAGAATTAAATAAGAGATCATTAGCATGATGAAGAAGTCTTTCATAATTAATTGAAGATTCTATATTCTCAGAGATGACACGATCACGCTAAACTGTTACGATCTGTAAGCTGTAAGTAAGCTGAAAGGTAAGCTGTAAGTAAGCTGTAAGTAAGCTGTAAGTAAGCTGTAAATAAGCTGTAAGTAAGCTGTAAGTAAGCTGTAAGTTACGATCTGTAAGCTGTAAGTAAGCTGTAAGCTGTACGATCACGCTAAGCTGTTAGCTTAGCGTGATCGTTCATTTGTAAAAAGAGGTTTTGGTTAAAGTAAGAATATTGTTCTTGTTGAAAGCTAATTGAGATGCTATTCAGATATTATTTTTTCACTTTACATCTCGAACAAAAACTTTTTAAAATAAGAATAATCTTGTCGGCAAAACCAACCCTAAAATAGTTGCTTTTAACGTTGACCTTTTTATATTATTAAAAAGTTTATTCCTTAGAACATTTTTCAGATACGTAGGTACAAACACATATAAAATAAGATAATACCGCGCGATAATAATATATGAAAGGTGAAAGGAACAAATACTCGTCACACATCTTGGATTAAAAGATCGTCTGGTGATAAAAATATATTTTATCGTGATTTACACAATGTGCTCTGTACGTGATTTATACTAGATGACGTACATATATACGTGGATACCTACGTATGGTGTACGTGAGATTCTAAGATAGGAAACTTAAACAAATTAAAACTACTGTCTTTGATATTACGTGAGGCACTAAAACCGTTATAAATTGTGTAACTTTAATATTAATTATCTACCTACTTTTGTTATTATTTTCATTATGTCCTTGGGATAACATAAATGACTTCGCATTGAAAATATGGTAATAATTTTCCGTTTGAATCGAAACATTACGATATATTCATTGTCTACACATATTGATTGTATTTTGAAAGAAAATAGGTTGTGATTAGTGCACCATAAATTGTTAATTAAGGAATTAATAATGAAATCAAGTATTTCAAAATCAATCGTATACATAGAAATTTTCGGTAGTTAACCCCTTGTACTTTTTATTTAATACTTAAAACATCGGTACGTAACACCATCTATATAATTATTATTATTTTTTAAATGTAAAAAAAATAAGTATAAGAATATACCAACACATAAAAGAGTCATTACTAATTAATCACATGTTTCTATCAATGCACTTAAATTTTAATTAAAGTAAGTTCTGTAGTTTTTCTCCACTATTTGCTACGTTTTCTTTACTCTTTTACAAATTTTTAGTTTTAAAAGCAAGTGTACTGTTATATGACAAAACTGTTGTTTTTCAATGTGAATGTATAAAAACCGATGATTTATGTATATGCCTCTATGAAGACAGTAACAGGATGAAGATTTGTGTTGTTGTATATCATGATTTACGTTCTACATATTTATATACAACAAACAGATTCGATTTCAACTCAACTCTCACCGCACTCCTGAATAATGTAATCTAATAATACATAATAAATATTTGTACCTGTTATATTATATTTATGTACGTTTTAATATATCCTCCATAGAATAAGTAGTCAAATCAGATGGAAACTTATTCACTCTATGCAATGTCTCTCATCTTTTAAACGTTTTCGGGCTGATAGTGTAAGGTATTAGCATTCAGAAAAGGCATTACAGTTATCATGAGTTAAATTTTACTACAAGTGAAAAGTAAACATATGAAATTGACCTCTTTTTTATTCAATGAAGTACAATATTTTATTTAAAAATATCAGGGGCACTAATTAATGGGTATATAAATCCAAAAACTATTTTCTAATAAAATTATCAAAGATATTGAAAGCATCGAGGTGTTGCAATTTTATCTCTCACTCTTTTTTTCTCTAACGGTCTACACCAACATGGTACCACCAACATGACACCTCCCACAATTAACCGCGTTTTATAAACACGCACGTCTTTCTCTCCGTTTCAATAAAAAAATAGATATCTGGGACGGATGGCATGTCTCATTGCCGAATTTAAAACTTTACATCTCTTATCCCAAATTCCAAATTATTATGTACAAAACTTTAATTTAGAGAACATTCGAATATTTATAGAAAAGACAGGGAAACCTATAATTTGGCAGTAATTCCTTGTAGCACGATTTTGTTTATAAATTTCGTATTCTTACCATTTTAAACATTGTTTTTTGTCAATACTTTGATGAATATTTCCTGAGCGAAGTCAAGATTGTAGCTAGTATTTATAATATATGACGTTATATGGTAAGAATAAAGAAGATGTTAGTGAAATCTCACCTAGAGAAATAATGTTATTACACTATATACTTACTACAATATGTAGAGCTAGAGCCTATACCATATTATTATTATACCTAGTATTGTATTGAATGTATGTAGATCGTGCACATTACAAAATCCGCGAGCACTTTGTCATTTGAATTGTTCACACAAATCACAAGCGGTGCCGTCTTTTTTATATGTTTCCTGACGTCTTCTTTTTTACACAACCAATGTGGTATCTGAAATGAAGAATTGGATTTTTTCCTTGCCGCTTTTTAATAGGCTCAGATTTTTCGACAAATATTTTTTAAACTTATCAATTTTACAAATATTTACTGTTATTTCATTTCTTCAGTTTCTGGGTTCCAATTGGTGTTCTGAATACCGAGGGCTCTGCATCGTCCCCCTTCGCTTCACAGTACGTGCACGCCCCTGTCGTTACTTTTTGGATTATTTAGGTGATTTCCAAATACTCCATATCCCGTCATGCACTGAATCATTTGACTGGTGACCTCACCATGCTTTATGTCCATTCAGAGATCGAGATCAGATGGAAGATCCATCCTCCACTCGGTGCCTCGCTCCATTTTTGCTGCCACTCTATTATATATATATAAGTGTTTCATTATTATATATAAGTGTTTCAAATAAATTGTTTCATTATATTACTACTTCGCCATTTTGTAAAAATGAAGACTTAGTAGGAACAAATATTTGTTAAATTGAATTTAGTGTATTTCAAGTTATCTATTGAGATATCAAAGATACTAGAACGAAAAATATAATCATGTTTTATCATTTTTTTTATAAAGATAATAACACTGTTTTACAAGTCGGAAACTGAGGAAGGAAATAATGACATGAGAAAAAATGTAGTTATTTCCAAACATGATGTTATTTGAATAAATTCAATTTCACATAATATATGACAATTACAGATACATATTTACATAAGAACAAAATTATACTACTCAAAATAATAAGTAAATAAATTTATGATACAAATTAAACTTATAAAACTTTTCTGCTTCCTATCTTGTTTTATACTCTTCAATAAATTGAGACAATTATTATTGCCTGGATTCATTTCACAGCAAGAAAAAACATTTGTGTAAAAACGAAGGCAATGTGGAACATCTCCAGGATCCAATATAAAAGTTTTGGCATTTTTCCAAGAGATGTTCACGAGCCAAGTGACAAGGGTTGTTCATGGACAGACAAACAAGAATTTACTTTCTTTCAATCGAAAGAAAATCGGTAGTCGATACGAGAACTTAATGTATAAGAAATCATTATACTCAGTTTTTAAACATTAATAGAATTATTTTAAAGGAAATCTCTCCTATTTCTACGTGTTTTGCATTAAAATTGTTGAAAGTGTTGTACATGTGCGGTATTATTAAGTAAGATACAAATGAAATTGGTTTGAAACATTGTGGCAAACCTGTAATTATGATGTATGTTATTTTTACGTGATTATTTTCGACTATATTCCTCGAAGAAAGAAACTTAAAGATTAGTAAAAAAGCACATTGAAAGAAGATTTCTCTAAATGTTAAATGTTTTACGAATAAGCCCTTTACAAGTCACTCGAATGCCTCTTTAAAAGAGTGGAAGGCCTTTTTTTTACTGAGGACTAATTAAAAGAGTGGAAGGCTTTTTTACTGAGGAAGGCCTTTTTTTACTGAGGACTAATTAAAAGAGTGGAAGTCCTTTTTTACTGAGGACTAATTAAGACTAATTAAAGTCTAGATAAAGTCTAGAGTCCAATGAATAATAAAATTATAAGAGTTATTATGTAAGTAAATACATTGATGACCCGTGGAGCTGGTTTTTTTAATTGATAGGGAAAGTATAACTTTCAAGTATATTTACATACAGTTAGTTCACTGGCTTCTCCACTTGCGGAAAATGGCGTGATAATATAGATAAATGAATAAATATATGTACTTATTTAAATACAAAGCATGACTTCGAAGGGTCAATCGTGCTTTCAACATTCAATAATATATAAAGGTCGCCATTTTAAGTAAAAATTCTTCATATTATTATGTACCTTCATTATAACCTGTCATTTACCCGCTATTTAGTAAAACATCCCTCTAGTACGTGCTCGAAACACGTAGAATTAGTAATTCTCTTATCCGCTTAACCTTCAACTAAACCAACATCATTGGCGTACCCAGGGCAAAGTGGAGCAGCTTTATTATTCTATACTCTTTCTTAGTTTTCGTTGGCTATTGGTTTGGGACCTAGAAACGTGAGTCAATTATAAACAATTTACAGTTTGACATACAATAGGATAACCACAAATCACCACGGAAATAAAAAAGAAATTTCGGTATATCGAAGTTATTTCGGGTGTTTAAGTCCCAAAATAGTTTGACGTCACTGTATGTAAAGAATAAACAATAATAATATTAAATCAATTGGCCAATGCCAAATAGGGTAAACATCCCATTTAGTATATTTTCAATGTTGTAAAAGGCTTTTCCAACAATATCCATTTTCACTTCTCTCTGATACTCTACGTAATCGAGTGTCTTAGTACCTATTACTGGCCAAATTAATATATAAGCGAATGCTAAGACAAGTTTGTTTCTTTCTTTGATTTTTTTTATTCATTTTAAAATTTCAGCCAATCTATGATCTAAGGGTCGTACATCTCGCTTACAAATTCCTAGGATCTATAACGAAATTAGTATAAGAGTAAAGAAAAAGGTCTTAACTATGGAAGAAGTATGTATGGTATCGAAGCAGGCAGCTGTTCCAAGATACACACGATAAAATGGTTTAACAAATTGAGAAAAACTGATGCTTATAAAATCGATATAGATTTTTAAAACTTGTATAAAAGTATTGAGTATTTTCTTAAATTTCGATACCATATACAAAAGATGAGAGCAAGAAAGATAAACATAAGATCCACCAATTAGATTCAACTGCGATAAGTTGAAACAATCTTATGTTTACTGCTGTCTCCCTCCACCTAGAAAACATCCAGGGTACGCCCTTGACGAGTATATTACCACATCGTCGCTTTCACGTATTGCAATATGATCAAAGTACAGAGAATACATAAATAGCAGTGTGTAGATACCTACCTATACAAAACCTTAAACTTTATCCCTTACAATACATTATGCTCTGATAGAATAATGTATAGGATTGAAACAGTATCGTGGTTATCTCAGAAATCTACGTGACAACATTTTCGAATTTAGAAATATTACAAGGAACGTGGATGTGAATACTTTTGCGATATGAGATTTTTAGATTTGAAAATTAGATCATATTATTCTCTCTATCTTGTTTAAAACTGATGTATAAAAATAGCAAAGACACGCAACTTAACCAATGTATTTTAACTTTGTTATTTACATATCTTGTGGTTTATCAGAGATTTTCGAAGCTTGTGTTAAGTCTCCTGGTAGCCTAATTAGACAAAGCATGGGCATAAAAAATGGGTAAGCTGGTTCATGTTACATCCAAGACACTACCAAATTAGGTACCTTTGTCTTGTTTTAGATTTTATATGATAATTCCATGTATTAAATTATATACGTTTGTTATTCAAGTTCCCTCTCTCGGTTCGTTAATACCTATTGTAAAGTGTATCTTTTAAGTTGTGCTAGAACTTACCTGTAAATAGTTTTTTTACCTTCGTGAATATAGTGTTTAATCGAAGTTCGAGTTTTACTACTAAACCCACATCCCCTTGGTAGCAGAACCAAAACTTTCAAGGGATCTGAAGATTGGAGTAGTGTGTGGCCCCAAATCCACACACCATCTAACTATATTAACGTGAGTGTAATGTAAGCCATGTAATATGTTTTGTTAGATGGTGTGTGGATTTGGGGCCACACACTACTCCAATCTTCAGATCCCTTGAAAATTTTGGTTCTGCTACCAAGGGGATGTGGGTTTTTTTGTAAAGTTCTGCATGCCATGCATTCACTTATCATACTTTCTATGTCTCTAGACAAACCTGGCCAGTATATATAATTCCTAGCTAAACTTTTTGTCTTTACAATGCCTTGATGTGATCTGTGGAAAAGTTTCAATATCTCAATAACTAACGAAATTAAAATATATAACATTTGAGAAGAAAGAAATAACGTTTAATACAATATTTTTATAAAAACCTGAGAAATAAATTAATCAACGCATTTTAAATAACAATCTCATTTTCTTTAGGTTTTCATGACTTCATAACATTGTCATGCTTCACAACACTAGTAGCGAGATATAGCTACAAGAAATTAACCTTAATTGCTGAATATAAATACTTAACGTCCGAAGTTTTAATGGCACCTAACTCGAGATATTAACAAGTAAGACACATCGACTAGCATCATTATGTATTAAAGATTTTTTTAATCAGCTGTACAAGTACGTTTACATAAAAAAGTCCATTATGTCTAATCTCTTTTACATTTTGTTACTAAAAGATTGATACACTTTCAGTCTTATTAATAAACGTAGATTAAATTTCTAGAAGGAGATGAACCACCGATCAGACAAAAAACGTATTGATAAACGTTGATCAGCTTGAACCTAGTTTAAAAGTGGTTGATCCGCCTCTCGAGGTGGTTTAAGTAAGGTGATTTAAGTAAGGTGGTTCAAATCGGCGTCATCTGCCCGCCATGTTGGATTTTACGTCAGATGTTTGCTATGCGGGTTTACATGTACGTTTTGCAGTTATTTTACAATTTATCGGAGTTGGTTTGGGTTAAAAATACGCTTAAGTAGTATCCGAATGTGAATTTAATTCAATCAGTTGTTTTTCTTGTGATAATAGACACTTTTTTCGTGTGACAGAACACCAGTTTCTTAATTTGTTTTTTGATAGACGCATTTAATTGTTTCGTGACAGAGATACTTTTTTCCATGTTGTATGAAAGTTATATTGATTGATTCTGATGAGAATTATTCCTGTACATCATTTGAATGTAAAAGGGAAAGCAGAAAATAAAATTTTACTGATGGTTAGTAATACATATTGTGCGCAGTGTTATGTTATACCCATATCACTGATTGTGTGTCAGACTATGATTTATTTGATAAATAAATAAAATGTCATTCCATTATTACATTTGCTTTTCAATTATACAAACCTTCCTCATCATATTTTATATTTCTGTGTATTTGGGTACAAAATGTCAGATCAAAAAACCAATACAGTGGAACCTCTCATAACGAGTATTCGCATAACGAGCAAAAGAAAAAGTGAAAAAGTTGCTCCCATAAAAATGGATAATTTTTTTCATATTTTTATTTAGGTACGTTTTTTTTCCTAATCTAAATTGTATTTTAAGTTGTAACACTCTTTTATAAGTAATTTTATTTGAATAAACTTTAATAAAAAAGTTCTCCAAGAATACTTATTCTTTCGGCATGGAACGCATTATTGTATTTTACATTGATTTCTATAGAAAAAAATGTTTCGCATAACGAGTAAGAGTCTGGAAAGAATTAAACTCGTTATGAGAGGTTCCACTGTAAGATAATTTTGACAGCCGCTTGTTTGTTTTGAATTTGTCTGTTTACCAGCGTCGTGTAACATGGCAACCAACATAATAGAGCGAATTTTCGAGTTGCCATATGAAATCTTTTATATAAAGTACAGATGTCTATGGTACGGATTAAATATTTTTATTAATAAAGAAAATTTGATCGGTGGTTCAAACGCTAATAGGCGGATCACGAAATCAGTGGTTCAACCATGGTTTGGCGGATTTTTATTAATAAGACTGTTTGAGCTTAATAGATGTAAAATTTATGTTACACTAGAACTCCCTCACTATCATACATATTAAAACACATGTAGTTACATCGTTTTTTACGACCATTAAAGCCTTACTTTCACTTAAACATCTGCTCCAAGTCTGTCCTTGCCAAAACTTTGGATATATGTATTCAATTTTCCACAAAATGTTACACTCTGTCACATGTTTTTGTATTTTCATGTGAATCCACTAATCCAGTGGTTCTCAAAGTTGACTGGGCTCCGTCCTATCTAACAAAAATTTCCAATCTAGGGACCCATCTTTTAGCTGTCTTACAGAAAAGAAGGCATATATATTTTTAATACTCCAATTTCCTAGTAGCGAGTCGTGGAACTACTTTACCCATTAGGTTCCACTCAATATTCAATTTGGGCCCATAGTTTGGGAAACACGGCACTAAACTATTGATTTTAAATACTTTATAAGCTTACAATATGTATTGCTTTACTTATTGAATTAACCGTGAATTGAATTGTCCGTGGTTCGATCCCAGGTGCCGGCAACATGTATGTTTTTATATATTGACAGTAGTGTTTTTATATCAAAACAGTATTAAAATATGACCGATATACTCATAATATGTGTCCTTTTTCATATTTCATATAGATTTATATAATCTTCACCAGTGATTATGTGATCTTTCAAAAGTGGTTAACGGAAAATAAACAGATCATCCTCTCTGCGCCATAAAATGAAGTAATATTAAGGTTGTGCAATTTTTCTAATTACTTAGTATGAGCGTGCTTATCTTTCACAAAATAGTTTTGCAGAATAAAGTGTAAAACCTCTTTTATCACAGGAACTCAACAAGGATTTTTTTTTTTCTATCTTTGTACTCTTTATTTTCACTACTAGTTAAACTACTTCTGAAACAAAGTTTCTTACTTCAGTTAGCTCAATTCTGTTGTAAACTTGATATCTCAATTTAGATTGAATTTGAGAAGCGTCTTAACCGTGGGCGCTTTATTTGATTTCTCCAAGTGAAGTTGACGTCTTTTGAAAGTCAAGATTTTATATCATTTAAGAAGCATCGAAAGTTTTAATTAGTTATCATCATGTTTGCACGTTTCATAAAAACAAAAATTAAGAAAGGAGCTTAAAAACATCAATTTTCTTATATCTTGTTTTTACTGCATCTATCATTTTCTTTTTGTATCGTGCTTTTTATAATTCAACTTACAAACATCTATATTTTTTCACTAAAGTACAAAAAGTCTGAAAGTGTTCTGGCTACCTCACCCCACTTGTGGATTATGCCGTTATGATATTCTAATGGTAGAAGTAGTATTAGTACAAAGTTAAATAGGTTTCGCACACTTTCCTGCAGCCCTAGTCAAAACACATTTTAGCGTCACTTGTCGTTCGACTACAAACGAAATTACGACTATAATTGCAACAATAACGCATAATTATATGGTACATGTAGGTAGATTGTCGTAATTTCGTTTGTAGTCGAACGACTTCATAACGCTAAAATGTGTTTTGACTAGGGGGCCTGTTTGTTTTTTTTACTTACAACTTAACTAAGTCAAGTATTCGTAAACATGTACAAAAATCTAGTAACATCCTCAATTCAGCGACGAGATATGTCATCCATCTTAATCCATAGGCTTCCCCACATAAAGAAGATGTCGAGATGATTATTATTATTATTATTTATTGTACAAAGATAGATGACATAAATAGATTGCATTGAATTAAACAATGTTCATACGACTTTAATGTAAATAAACCACAATATAAATCCATCACAGTACATACACATTTACATCACCGAATATAAATATATAAGTTCATGTTATACCTATTAATTTATTTACTGAATTGATCAATCAAAACACTATTGACATATTTATCAATAATACATTAACTTTGAACGGAGTTTGTTTATGTTTTATTCGATAGTCGAGATTTATGAGTAAAATGGCACATGTCAAATCTTTCAAGAAACTTTACTACCGTAAGACATTTAAGTTCTTCAATTTATTGATGAGGTAAGCCACCCAAACTTGAGAAGATTATTTTTTGTTGGCCCATATAGGATAGTTTGCGTGTTTATTACCTGCAGTTAGTCTACCGGCTATCCCATTTGTGGGATATGGTATAGCTAAATACATACTTCTGTTCTACTTACTTTACTAATTTTCGGGTCCGGACTTTAGACCTTGCCACTCCAATATGCAGCGACGTATATCGCCTTGTCACTCGCCATCAATAGGTTACTCACATTACATGCATTCCACATCAACGTGAGAATCATTCTGCGCCTCTCCGCAGTCGCAGCTAATGTCCTCTCCATCCAAAAAGCCCCACGTCTGCTGGTTACTTCTGCATCTAGTCACCCCAACTTCTGTTCTATACCCTCACGACGTATCCTAAGTAGAGTAAGTAAAGAAGCGGAATGCCAATTTGGTCTATCTTTGCTTACTTCTTTCGCTTCCTCCACATTCATGAAACTCTCATATATTCATTCTGATTACCCTTACCCAAGACCGTTCTTGAGGATTTCATGTTCAATTATCCACTGATTCTCATAATATTTTTATCTTTAACTACGTCATAACGCGTCCTTCAAGATCGAAGTAGTTATTAATACTATTGGTCTTATTTACAATAAAAAAATATGTTTTAATTTAAAACTAAAAAAAATCTCTAAATTATTTCTTACTATTGACAGATATTCTATGGTAGACTTACTCAATATAATATGCTATTTCCTATGTTTGTAAACAACATTTCAGTGAATTTACTGTATACTGATGTTGAAATCTACATGATGTCGGAAAACAATTTTTAAATACCTACTTTCAATTTATTTTGTCTCAAAATATTTTAATTTATTTTCTTATTGTTAAATCTTGTCTTGTTATTTTAATCATATTTAAATAAAAAAAAATGATAACTTTCACCGATTATCTAAATTTCATATTTTGTATTTAACAAGAATTTTGTACTATGGTCACATTAGATTGTCCTATAATCTATTCATCTAATATGTAGCATTGTTTGTACTCAAGTATTATGTGATATTCATGTAATTTAATAATACTCTAGAAATAAAGAAACATTTAGTTTAACTACCTAAAAAGATCTTTGTTGTTCGTATTCGCTATTACCGACATAATAATAAAATGAATCGAGGTTTCAAATAAATCCGATTGGATCCCAAATACTCTCACAATATGTAAATAATATACTTGTGTCGTGAAAATAAAGTAGACCAACTACGATATAGAACTACTACTATACCATCACGGCATATTCCACAAGTGGGGAAGCCAGCGTACCAGCTGCATATAATAAACATGCGATATAGAAAAAGCTTTGTATTATTGATTATTGCTGTGGAACAAAATTCTCTCTGGAAAGTGTGGAAGTGTTCAAGGCAAAGTCAAAGACCCTATTGTTCAGAAGGTTTTATGATTATTGAAAGGGTCCCAGCAGTGTTTTTTTTCACAAAATGACGCATCTTAAAAATAATTGTATAGTCATTATTATTACACAATTATACATCTTAAACACTCTTTTCGAAAACACTGATATCAGTGTCATACATACAGTTTATTGTGAAAGAGAGATTTGTTTATTATACAAAAATCAAACTTCAATGATACATTTCACATTGCATACAGTTCACAGAATATAATCTAAAAATAATTTTGTACATGAATTTTAGTGTTTAAAATACAATACATAGAAAAGAATGAACGCAAATCAATATTCTCCAATATTTGCCTCCTATTGAATATTTTTGGAAAGATTTGTACGTTTCCTTTTGTGAATTATTATTTCCCTGGACATTTTAGATAAATCCAACATATTCCAACAAAGCCAAGGTAGAGAAGTTCTCGTTGTGTAGTAATCCAACAAATCTACAAGGAAATAAAATGTAAAGATTTAAGTGTAAAAACAACATACTTGAATAAGACTTGGGTTGAACCCGGAATATCTTTGATTTATAATATTATGTATATTATTATTTGAAGCAATACAAAGAAGAAACCATTCAAAGTTTCTCTGTGGAGAATATAAGTTAAACTTTTGTTTTAAGGATTACTGTAAGTTTTTATATTGAATTTACAATAAATGAGACTTGTGTGAAACAGGGCACTGTCTTGAAAATTTATGTTTATAAATATTCACAGTAAATTATGTTACATGAACGGATGTCTTTGTTGCAACTGTCATAATTCCAATATTCAGTAAAATAATAATAGAAGATGTTTTCATCTTGGTAATTGATCATCAGGTTTTACTTTTCATCGATAAATTATGAAGATTTTAATTCATTTTTGTCTTGGAAATCATCTAAATATGTATGTGTGCATCACCAATATATAAAAAAAAATATCATTTTATTTTTAGTGACTCCAATTTTTCCTGCCTTAAAAAAGCTATATCCAGGTGGCTATTATCATAGAAAGTTTTCCAACTACTTTTCGTGATAACGTGTTTCATTCCTAAAACAGAAATTAGTCTCAATGATCAATTTTAATTAAAACTTTTTTCTGTGTGAACTTCTCGTCTAGAGCCAATTTGTAAGCATTCTGACGCCTTTTTAAATTATTCTGCAGGGCTACTCTTGACAAAACTAAACACGATCTTAATCTAGTCTTGATCTTGATCATACGACGCACGAAGTGACTATTGGCCAAAAATACACGCAAATCGATCGCGCGTTAGCGGTAGAGCGGTGTTTTTGATCATAGTCCCTTCGTGCGTCGTATGATCAAGATCAAGACTAGATTAAGATCGTGTTTAATTTTGTCAAGAGTAACCCTGCTGATTAGATTTTGCACAATGTTACATTATATAAACATGGTTTTTCAATCAAGATGCCTGATTGGTGAAAATAGTAGTTATCATTATTTATTTTTAAAATATTGAACTTATTTGAAAGATATCTGATATTTTTTTTGACAAAGAATAAGAATATCTGAAAATTAAACTATTGATGATTATACCTATGTTTGTTTTCTAGTTAGTGATTACGACTGTTTATTTTATATAATTTTATTTGCAGAATGTTTGGAAATAAACCCAGTAGTTTGATAATGACTAGTCAAGTCTATATTCGTATCATTTGCTAAATGATCTTAACATCTTCAATTCAGGATGTTTTATTTTACATTGCACGCTAACCTTTATATTTATTGCAGATAATTAGTTCACTGTCTACCCCATTTGTGAGAGTGTTTTTTTATGCGTATGTTTGATATCAAACCTAGTTTGAATTCTATTTGATAACTCGTTAAAAAAATCTTAAATAATTGTATATTAATTTTAAACAATAATTATGATCTGAATCATATTAAATAACTAAACAGCAATTTCATAATATCATTTATTGCTATTAAACAAGTAATAAATACAAGTAGTTACAACATAAAAACGGTATTTTTTTAAGAATTCAAACAAGAGTGAAATACACACCGGACAATAAATTTTACTTCTAACCGTGATTAAAAAAATTATTATGTCGTCTGCCAATAAACGGAATCATCACCACGATTTTATTGTTCTTGTTTGAGAGATGGTATGTACATGAAGCTACGTGGTTGGCATTTTACTACATTATTACTAAGAGTGGGTAATAAATTACAAATGTCGTAACTGGTAAAATTGATAGGCCCTCTTCGACCTTACTACTATTACTACGTACGGAATTAATTTAAATAATTCAGGAGGCTCCTGAAAGGACACTTCAGTAAATTCCCAAAGTGATGATCATGAATGTAACATGGAAGTCAAATCATCAAGTACCCACAGACTACTCTTATTTTATTATACGAAAACAAAATTGTTTATCGTAAAACGAGAAAATCCTTGGCATGTTGTTTATATATCTCGGTTTATGGACTTTTACAACAAAATTGCATATATTTTTTTTATTCTTATTGACTTTTGCCTTTGTTTATTAATTGTTAGTATTTATTCCTTATTTGCTATACCTACGCTGATTTAAAAGAAGTTTATAAAGAAGTATATTAACAACATACAGAGGGCGATTTTATCAAAAAGGCACGATCTCCTCGAACTAACGCTTTATTCATAGTTTTTTCATTAAATTATTTTTATATTTTCAATGAGTAGATATAGTGTTCCTATTTCCTCTATCGAACTCACCATTTAAATCAATTTGCTATTACGATACAAGCAAATTGTTGATTTTGATATGTCTGCGGTTGTATTTAGATTGATTTATACGTACGTGATTTATATAAGTTACCAGATAATTTACATGCTTATGAATTTTGGGTTATTTGGAAAAAAATCGTGCTTCCGTGATAAACTTGCCCTCTGTATATTTGATTGTATTTAAAATCGTGGTATTTCGATGTGAAATTATTTGTAATCAATTTACAGTATAGAATAAATATAAATGAATAAAAATGTTGTGAAACAATTTGACAATCAATGTAATGGTCCACAGTTTTACACACGCCTATAAAAGTGGTGTAAAAACTTTTAGCCAGTCATCTAATATCGTTATGTCTCACAGAGAAAAACATCAGATTTGAGTTGACTGTGTTAAAAACCTGAAATCAGTTGTGATGACTCAACCTCCTTTATTTTGTTACAAATAGTAATATGTTTGTTTAATACACGTTTTTTCATATATAAATCTGACTAAACGCTTTTTTAATTACCAGATGGATGTTAACGGAAGAATTAATAAAATAATAAATCAATGTTTTACAAATGATGATAAATATATGCTACTTCATCGTTAAATTAAGAGATTACTACTGACGTAAGGTTGACTGCTTCAAAGTTTTCCCTTCTATTGGTAGAAACAGACATCGGCTTTCTTAAAATCGGGTCTTCAGAACTACATCGTACTAAATTTATTGATTTATTTATTTATTCATTCTTTACTGTACATTGATTAAAAACAATTACCTACATAAAAGGTATACATTCAAATTAAATACAATCAATATACAGAGGGCGAGTTTATTGCAAAGGCGCGATCTCTTCCAACGAATCCAAGGAATTTGTTAATCCATTAGGAATAACAAGAAGATAAGTAGTTCAACTAGCATTAAGTCGATTGAATAATAGAGACCTGTTATGGTTACGACAAATGATACTTTCGAACACACGTTTGTTCAGAATCTGTGGGATTACAGTTGATATGATAACGGATTTATAAAAAATATTTATAATTAATTTGTATCATGTACAAGTATGGTACAATATAACACGGAGTGGGTGGTATTTTGTACGTAAGACATCCAAAGATATTTGTGAAATTAGTTATAATTTGCACTATAACCTCTCTCGGATTGTTTTGCCAAAATAATGTTAATATATTAATCAAAATATAAGATGATAATGTTTCAAAATGAACATCTTTTTTGCTTTCTTTGTCTTAAGCTAATTCATCAGTAGTACTACCTTCTCAGTTCTCCTACTTTAAGCCTCACACCGTCACTCCCTTTCCAAGTTGTCCTTAGTATAAGAATGATTAATGAATGTGAAGAAAGAGGTTGATATTGTTATTTTCAAATCTTGTCTCGTGCTGTCTTTAAGTACAAGGCGGATTAACTCTTCTAAACAAACATCTAGTTAATTAAATATAGAAAATATTCTTCTTTTGAAACAAATAATCCTGACAGAAATTAAAAATATTTATTGAAAATATAATCAGAAGATATACTCCTGTAGGTGTTTACTTTCTAAGAGCATTTTTTCTATTTTTTCAAAGACCTCAATGTTAATAACATATCATACATTATTAACATGAATGAAGGTGAAGACATTTCTTTTTGCTAGAATTTTCTGAAGATAGATGCAGAATACAGCGCCCTTGAAGTCGTTTTATGAGGAAACCGCGCTATACTAATTCTCCGTAAATTATTTTTACACATGCAATTCTTTATGCAGTATTTTATCTCTGAGAAATAGATAACTATGTTTTGATTATTTTTCTTAATCAAGTAAAGCGTTTAGTTCATTTGTCATATTTCATTTAGCATACGCCACATATTATTTGGTATTTTTACTCCAAAAAAACAAAAACTATTGATTGCAATGGTACAATCAATGGAGTGAAAATCTACCAGTCAAATTTTGGATAATTTATATCGAATTTCAACATTCAAATCTGTAAGTTTTTAAACATAATGACGTGCTATTAATTCTCAGGTAATCCTGATGTATAATCATTTATTTCCTGTTTGATTCATATTATTGAACGAATTTTACAACCCTTTCATAATTAAGTAAAAATGTACAATATTCCAGTTGACTGAACAAGTCTTCACTAGTAGATTTAACTATTAAAATGGGTCGCACTCAGCGAACTTCATTAGCAGGTAATTTATCAAACTATTTTAAATAAATCGACTGCTAGGGAGAGTCTTTCAAACTAACTTTCCTTAGAAATAGAAAGCGATCAATAAATTCTTTGAGTTTTAGTAACCGTTAAATAAATGAAATGCGACACCGAAAACTTTACCTATTAAAGAATGTTATTAGAGGCTCGTGATGAATTTCTATTGAACATGTTTACTCAATCATTTGTTTTTTGTTTCTCCACAAACACAGAAAGAGTTTATAGTTTCAGTGAAATTTCAGAATCAAACAACACGTATATTTTTTTCTAGCTGATATTTTTACATTCTCAATATCTAATAATACAGGTTCATGAAGATTTAATATGAAACAGTCAGATATATCTGAATAACAATATTGAATTATATTTATGAGAAATATCAAGATACTATATACATAAAAACGCCTTTATGAGGCTCTTTTCACTTTCGTATAAAATGTTCATCGCTTAGTGGTATCCGAGTAATAATATGATCAAAAATATGTATTGAAGCAGTTTGTTTTTAAGAATATTACATTTGAATGTAATGTTTTAATAATAAACGTGGATTAAATTAGGTTAACGATCGGATAAAAAATCTTTTAATATATTTATCTATGTCATAGATTGTTGTGTAACGTGGAAATATTACAACAATATGCAACTCATTCAAAATATGAACTGTTTCTATGTAACCACAGTTAATTCAAAATGTTAAATTAATCATATTTTACTTGTAGTATTTAATTTTAATTAGTGACTTGATTACCAATCTACCGTTTTAGGTATTTATTTATAAATAACTTCCGTCAGAACAAACAGTCATCACAAATAATAACAACAATGCAGTATTAAACAAAATATAGACCAAAAAAGTTCACCAATATTATCTACCCAAATAAAAATCAGAGCATTCAAAATATTACAAATGACACACCAATGAATTGAACCGAATTAGAACACATTACAGACACACGAAGAACAATGAATAATGAATATATTATAATATAATATGATTGACGTCATCTTGAGACGGAATAGAAACACCGCATAGTAACATTTCCATATTTGAAAAAACCCTAGCTATTAGTTTGTGTTATGATAAATTAACTATGTTACTTTCGTATGTTATAATTAATCCAAGGTTAATGAGTCGAAAACAGTAAGATTATTCCCTGAAACCTTGCTGTTTCGCTCATTATTTTTATTAATAAAAACTAAATAGATTTATTAAGGTTCAGCTTATCTTAAGCTCGTTTTTATTAAGATGTCAACGTTGAGAAAATGATTCATTAGATTTTCGTTATAAGTCTTTACCGCTAAGTGAAGCTGCCCTAGCCAGATATGTTTTTTACTGTTTGTTTTCATCGGTGTTCTTCATGTTTCAGAAGCACATATATTTTTGTCAAGTTTTTTGTTAGTCTCATTGCCTTAGCTTCGCTTCGCTTCTGGTGTTGAGGAAAAGGGATAAGCTTTGCAATCAACTTAACTACTACCTATTTCCATTAAGTATTATTTTTTTTTATTCTTGTACGAACTAAGAATTTAGGGATATAGTTGTTATTTCAGATTTTTTCCTTATAAAAAATAAAGAAACAAATAAACATACTAAAAAGTAAACATACATAAAAATGACATTTTAGTGCTTTCTTATAGCTTATAAAATACCTCTTTAAAATAAATTTGGTCTCATCTCCGTTTTACGAATGCAAGCTTGATATAAAGACAGTCGATTATGTCTTCTTTGGGTGTCCAATAAGGGATACATTCGATCTGTATTCCGAAACTACTGAAATCCAGTACCCACTGAATAATTCACGTTCACAGCGTAGTAAATCGCACCCAATATTATATCTTTAAATTTTGAAATAAAACTACTACACAAATGGGGTAGCCAGCATGTTAGCCAAATGTAATAAAAGTTTTCGTCTATGTGTCGACAAATTAAGACATTCTGGATGGGTGGTATACTTGAATTTAAGATATGAAATGCCCCTATTTCAAACACCTGCGTTTTAGAAAAAAAAAAATAAGGCAAAGATTAAGATACATATTTTTTGGCAGGTGCTCCACGGTCTTATGTGAAATCCGCAAATATTATCATACTACATTATTTATAAAGGGTCTTTTTTCTGATTGCTGCATTGAATTAATTATTTATATCTCCCTCCATTAAACTTACAACAATGTGTCATAGAAACTGTTGATGTATTGACTTTAACTTAGTAATAATAACTCGTGAATAATAATAAAATTTGTTGAAACTCTATTCTGAATTTATAGTCTCCCATAACAATGATATTCAAAATAAAAATGCTTTGTGGTTTTGCCAATAAGAAAGGAAGGCATTGTTAGTGTTGTGTAATCAACCACCTTGTTTTGCATAATAGAGATCCCAAAATAGACTTTCTAGTAAACAATTTATATCTCGATGTTCGATGTTAATATTGTGCCTAAAAAGATAGAAGCCTGATGATAAAGTCTCGGTCTTTCATTTGTTGGATCTTGGGTTCAAATCCTCTACTACCACCTTCCTTATTTCCATATTACTTTTTGTAAGGACGAGAATTGTATTACATGTTTTTAACATGCAAATATTCTCATTTCTTCTTCTTCTCCGCCCTCTCCTTTATCTCATTTATTTGGGATCGACTCTCCTAGTCTTCATCTTCCAAGTTTTCCGGTTTCCTGCATTCTCCGAACACAACTCTGCTTCCCTCAGGTACCTGGCAATTGTGGACATGTGGACATCATCATTGTGGTCACTGGTTTGCCTGGTCTTCTGGGTCCTACTTCTATATCCATTGTTCTTTTGATCATATTATCCTGTGGTAGTCTCAAAATGTAAAAAACTACATTATTATTATTAAAGTAGGTATTGTTTTTTATTATATTATTCATTATTGGAAAGAGTGTTAAGTTAACCATTTTAGATGTATTGCTTATAAAATTCTCAACATCAATTTTCGCAGAATGCATTCTCTAAAACTGAGTTGGAATACTTCTTATTGCCATTATTTCCTTAAATTTTATAAGTAATTTAGACCTTAAACAAGTTAAGAAAACAGTTGGACTCTCTAGCATAACCCAACATTATGTTATAGTGTTCAGGTATAGTGTTTCTAGTATAGATAGGTTGGTAGGTACTCTCTCTCTCCTACAAATCACAAACAACAGAGGAAGGTTAGGTTATGATTGTTATTCAACATTTTATCCAATGGTAAGTTGTACTTCATAATAATATAATGGTTCTGTTTGTAACGAGTGGTGTTTCCTGTTTGGAAATGATCCAACAAGGTCCGGAGGCTCACCTACACTATGTAAAATAAATCAATAATAATACATTCAGCCTTAATCACCTCGTAGAAAAGTTATTGGGACAAAATATTTATGAACTATGATAAATTTAGTATAAACCTCATTGAGATATTGCGGAGATAGAAAATATTATCGAGCACGTGTGCATAATAAGAGGGTGCAAAAAAACAGAGCTATGATTGTATTGTTGGAAAAATTAGAATTAATGGCATTTAAAAGCTAGGTTATTCCGGCAGATGTATTTAATATATTCAAATGGGTATATTGGTTTTTAAAATCGTATGTTCTCAATAAACATAATTAACTCCTCTTCAATTCAATTAATGAAAATAAAACAGTTTTATCAATGGAAGAATATTACATAATTTTACTGAGTAATAGTGAACTTCCACCATGTACCGTCGGTCGATAATATAAACTATATTAAATCCATAATCAGATTTTCATTAGCAGAAAAAATACGATAAGCTGAAAAGTGGAAAGCGAAAATGTAAAGTTTTTATCGAGGAAACAATTTGTATGAGATTTGATAGAGAATACTTCATAAGTATTATCTTGAAAACTTGAATAATTCAGTAAGGAGGTTAAATAAACACCAGATTTGTTTAACTTTTGCTTTTTAAACTATAAGTTTTAAATTACATACAAAATCTTAATTTACAACAAAGAAGGTAGACCTTTTACCGTAATATTTATTACAAGAAGGTTTCCTCCCTTTGATTGTCTGTTTTTGTAATGTTTCTTCAAAAACAAATTCAAAATATAATCAATTTGACTACTTAACATTGAACAAGATAATATGTAAATTGAAGTAGAATATTCGCAATGATATTTCAACCCTATAACCATAATATATATGTCACAATCTACAACTTCCGAGATGAAACCAACGGAAATTAGTGTCATAATATCTCTATACGAAATATTAAATAGCTACCTCATTCAACAATAAATCACAATATCGATTCTGTAAATCATCTATATATCACTTACTAGTAGGTAGACATAAAATCATAGCTACTTCTATAAATAAAAGCCAGGTACTCTAATATGAAGCCAATCCACATTACATGACATAACACTAAATATCTGTTTTTGTTTCAACATTTTTCAATAATTTGTCATTTCTCAGTTTCTATTGACACTTAATATTATTAATTTTACACCTCTAATTAACATCCATTTTTAAAGACTGTGTACTATTTGACGTCGCATTTATTTTTATTTAAAATACTCACATAAATACTCCTCGTTGTTTATTGAAAATTTGACAAGACTACCTACTATTAAATTGACTTGTGATCCATTGACTTTTTTTCTCTATTCATAACTTGTGCTGTGATATTGATAATTATATTGTTCTTTTTCTGTGTTCTGTTGACTTTTTTATTATAATTGTTGTGTTTCAATTTTCTATACTTACCTATATGAATTATGTATGTAAATATATAACATGTTAAAGGCTAGCGCCGTGAATTGTTAATAAATAAATAAATAAATTTCGAGTTTGTCGGTAGCCTGGAGGGAAAGTCTCGGCGTCATGCACATGAGGTACGTGGTTCGATTCCAGGTGCCGGCAAACTCCCCTTCCACGACACAAGCTTTAGCTTACTGTGAAAGGTGTATTAAATTGTATTTAGATTTATAACAAATACCCACATATATACATATTTAAAAAAAACATTTCAGCCGAAACTCTCAGAGATTGTTTTCATGAACCCTGCAAGTATTCCTAAAACAATACGTTTAAGATATTTGTTCTTTTTTAAACGTCGTCGTCGTCCCTTCCCCCAAAGCGATGTTGACAATCACTTTTGAGAATCCCCTTCTCTCAGACATTTACATCTTCAATTTACTGATAAATTATATCACCCACCTTGAATATGTTATTTTATCTATTCACAATTTATGTATTTATATTTTTATTTTTATTTTAAATATCTTAAGTTCTTACATGTATCTTTACATATTTATATTGTTTGTGGATATTTTAAATTATCTTGCTTGTTTTTTATGTTTACTGTATTAATCTTATTATGAATTTTGAATTTTGGCATATTCATATTGTGTTTTTTTTTTAATTTAATTTTATTCTTTTGTTTTTGTTTCATGCTTAGGATTGTTTAAATTACATGTCTGGCACTGTTGTTGCATTCATTGTTTGTATTACATATTCGTCCATTTATGGCTTTATATGATTCTGTTTATTGTTACCTGTTTATGACTGTTTGTATCCCTGTAAAATGTAATAAATAAATAAATGTCGGTGCTTAGGTATTAGAATTCCATTATGAAATTGAAAGAACAAAATACTTATGTGTTTTTCTACTACATACATACATACATCGCCCTCAACGCTCAGGAGCACAGGGCAGAAACAAGCCTCCTCCATTCAGAGCGTTTCTGCGCCAATCGCTTCACCTCTTTCCACGACATTCCCTGCGCTCTGATGTCGTTGTCATAGGCATGGTGTATTGTAAAAGAGGGACGCCCGGGCCGACGAAACCCTTGCGGACGGAAGAACAGTGCTCTTCTTGGCTAACTATCATTGGGCATTCTCAGAACATGTCCCAGCAAGGACCATCGTATCTCATACCATTGTTCATACCATTCGACATCCAAAATCTTACGTTTTTCTACTACGTACTTATATATTAATTCGTCCCTCTTCTGACTAACTGTCGTATCTGCCTAAATGTAAATTGTTCAGGAGAGCGTTTTTTGTGTTTTGTCGTGCATGTTTTCGTCTCTCCTAGTAATATGATACAATGTAAATAATATATTACATTATTTTATTTGTTCTTATTCTTATATATCTCAGAATCATTTTTGTGATGAAATTTTGAGAAATTAGTAGACATAACACATTTTATTTAGAATAATTCGTAAATACGACAACAAATCAGAAGGCTTTTCCAGGAAAACGGTAACAGTTACAGGTGTGATCTTCAGTGAAGACATGCAGGGCACATATAAATACACATTGGTGATCATAACTCGATTTCGATAAAAACATACGACAGTTAGTCAGAAGAGGGACGAATTGAGAGAGACGGATTTTGTTTGTTTTGTTTAGTTTGAATGAATGGATAAAGCTCTGTGATGGTTTAACTCTGTTGTTTAAATTTCAAAATATTATTGGCATTGCTGGTTGGTTTGAACAACACAATAAAATTGCATCTCCCTTTTAAACATTGCATCAATTACTTTAAAATTAATCCATTATGGCGCATATCAAGCTTGACCAGTCAGGTTACTGGGTCGGTTGTCTTGGCAGATTGACAAAATTGTTTTATGCCATTTATGGTCACGTTTTATAACAATTCAAATATGCGCAGTTTGAAAGTTAGTAAAATATTATCATAAAACAATATTCTCCAAGAAACTCGCTTCGAAATTGTTTAATTCTATGATTATTTTGTTCCCATTAGAGTTAGTTTATTCAGTTTAGTTTTTTTTATGTATTAGAAGTTTTCTCTATATACGTGTTGTTTTCTTATCACTGAATTTAAGATTTAAAATGTCTTAGTTTTACCGAACACCTAGCTTTCACAGGACTTCAAAGTCTTTCGGAAAAGAGTGGGAGACCAATTCTTTTCCGGTTGCTCCACGGAACGTTAACATACTCTGTCCTTTATATACGAAAATCGTGATGTAAGAAAGCCAATGGTAGGTTTGAACCTTTCCATATCATTGCAATGTTGTATTTAAATAATATGCAAGTTTAAAATAGCTTTAAAAAAAATCTGACAATAAACACTATAGACTATCAAAGTTCCATACAAACATATAAATTGTCTCTCACTTTACTTTTTTAATAATTTCTTGACCAACGGTACTTGGTGGAAGTCCATATTAATTATTTATCAATAAACAATATATATTTTAGTTCGTCGGTAGCCTGGAGGTAGAGTCTCGGCCTTGTGAACAAGGGGTCCGGGGTTCGATCCCAGGTGCCGGCAAACTCCCCTTTCACGACACAAGCTTTTAGCTTACTGTGAAAGGTGTATAAGGTTATATTTGGGTTTATAACTAAAACCCAGATATATCTTTTAAAAAAAAAAAAAAAAGAAAAAAAAAAAAAAAAAATATGTAGTTATTCCACTATTGACTTTATTGATTTTCGAGCTGGCTTTCAAGAGCTTCCGCTCTCATCGTCAGGCAAATCTTACTTTATAGTAATAACTTTTCTATTTTTGAACTTTATAGTAAGATAAAATTCACGCTAATGATACTGCCCCCCTAATAACACTCTATTAAAAATAAAATTTTACAATGAAATACTGTGAAAAATTAATGTAATACCTAATTGTGTATTGTATTGCAGAAATTTTATTTCAATTAACTTGAAACAAGCAGTGTTTTCTTTAAGCCGAGAACTTTCTCTTTCGTTTTATTACAACGAGTTGAAGAGTGTCTCAAGTAGTTTTAATATTATTATTAACTCTAAAGAAATAAAACATATATTATAATACATATATAGCCTTACATTCAGAGTTCGTGCCTAAGTGAATTGAGAAAATATTATTTTCCAACTTGAAACTTTTGCAAAATGAATATTTGAATAAATAATATCATTACGATTAGGAATTTATTCTATACGTATAATGAAATTAGCTTTTGAATTATAATACCTATTGGTTTGTGTGGTATTTTTGATAGTGGTCACACTACCAATAGTAGGTAGTAATAAAGTTTAAATTAGGAACGCCGGTAGGTACCTACAGCTGTCTCTTTGATTATCAGTACTTGGCACAGTATACACGTCTTATTGTAGCTCTCTCTTTGTATAATTATTGCAACATATATAATTATCAAATATGTGGTATAAGAGTATAATAGTAATCTTTATTATTATAACCTGCCTAGCAAAAACACAATTTCAAAACAATTTTGGATTGTTTGTATAATATATGTTTTTTTTAGTTCAAGTGAGATAATATTCATTGAGGATATTGTTAATCATCTGTTTTAGTTTTGTCTAAAACATTTATTTTATTATCTTGAAGTTACACTATTGAAATTTTTTTTACAAATTGATAAAAACGAGTATAAACAAAAAACAAAAATAACAGAGGTCTCTCGGAACTAGTGTGCATATTCAGTGCCAGACTCTTATAAGAATCTTCTCTTTTGAGCATAATTTGAAATTTGATTAATAATGTATAATTATTATATCTTATATTTGTCCGAAATGAAATATTCCAATTAAATCAATTAGGTCTGTAGATGTTCCAAAAAATTTATTCATACTTATTTAATTTCTGCAAGATATAATGATTGTTTGATTGAATTACATAAGTTTTAATGTGAAGAGGTAAAATATAAATCGTAACAATTTAAAACCTTGATTGCTGCTCTGTTTGGTTGTCGTACTTTGTATTGTGTAGATGCTGCTTGTTAAGAAGCCCCTTGTGTTGCGAGTGTTTTATCCAATTAGTTACACCACTGCGCTCTAATAGGCTCATTGTTCATTTAAATACACCCAGACGACACAGAAGCGCACAGCAACGGCAAAAGCAAAAACATTGTACAACTCTCAACTCAACGGCAATATGAAATTACTAAATTACATTGTGAAACGCAGCAAGCTGAAAGGATCGAACACTGTAGGATCCGTCCATACCAACATTGCTCGCCCATGTAACATTCATGTAACTATTCCTCATATATATAAGGTGTGTGCCTCACTATTCTATCTATATAATGTACTCAGCACAAAACCATCGGATACCCACGTACTCGAAAACCCTTTCTCTCAACCTAATGTTTATTTTTGCCATCCTACCTTCATTTAACGTGAAATCAGTACTTTATTAATTAAATTAAAAGTTTTGTTTCCAGCTTTGTCAATACACCTTTAAGCATTTTAGATAATACACCTAAAATTAAACCTAGAACGAGTATAAAACTTACTTTTCACTTGATAGCAAGGATGTACCATTCATTCAATAACTTACTACCACTATAGCATCACGGCATAACCCACAAGTGGTGCAGTCAGCAGACCAACTGCATAAAATGAACGAACAAGCTGTCCTCTCCGTGCCAATAAAAAAATCACATTTAGGAGGGGTGGAAGGCCGCATCGAATTTTACGTGTAAAATGTCTTACATTTAAAATTTTGTGTAAAATTTATATAAAATATTTTACACTATCGATTCATAGGTACATACATTAAATACAATATTAGACAAAGACTTATTATAAATTTTTATACCCTCTAAATTGAGCAGAGCTCGTGCTTCTGGGATTAGTTTTGATAAGATAATAAATTAATTGTTATGAGTGTAATAGTTACGAAAGATGGTTTATTAACTAAAATTTAATGGGAACTGTAGACCCAAAATGTGCCGTTATTCATATATAGCGCAATTTAAAGTGTGCACCGTGCATTCTGAAATAGATACCTACATAAGTATCAGTATTATTTTTCAGCGAGAAAAAATACTCGCAATATTTCAAGAGTTTTAAAGTAGTTTACACAATTTAAGGGGATGCTTTGAAACGATGTTTGTAATTTAAATTTGTTTATTTTCACTGAGACGATACTTTTTAGTGCTTGCGTTATTTATTTTTATTTATTCCTTTTTTGCAAATATACGACTTAATTTTTTTTATTTGTTTCGTGATTTTTTAGCATGGAATACTCTTCTATAAGAGATAAGTTGTAATATGTTGCGTTTACTTAAAATGTACTCTAAGTTTACTGCTCAAATAAAGAGATACCTATTCATATTTTTTACTATACTCTACAAGAATATCTTTATTGTTTATATCAAAGATTCCATTTTAAGATATTTTATAACAAATGTTTTTCCTCTTTGTACCAACTGTATAGCGATGGGTTAGTTTTCATATAAATTAATAGGTTTTATTGTTTTCAAGTATTATATTCTTACGCAAGTTATTTATATTTCATGGTTTATATAAATAAATCAATAAATATGTGTTTCTTAAAACGAGATAATGAAAACTTAATATTGGTAGAAATGTTTCACTAACATGTCAATATGTACTGAACATAGGTACCTACTGAAGAAAACTAAACAAATGTATTTATTTCTCTGTTTCATTTTTAAACTCAATCTTTGAAACCCAAGATCTCTAAAATAAATTTCAGTCCTCATTTACATTTAATAGTTCTTTTATTAATTCAATAATTTCCTATATTTTGTCATGACATTCTCCACATCAGTTTGTGAAATATTATCATATCAAATTACCTCTACGTACTGAAACCCTTTAATCTGGTCTACTTAACGTAATATTAAATTCCTTAAAGAGGGAACACGTGTTAAAGGGGAATCTATTTCCCGATATCTTAATATCATTATTACTTTAGGAAAATTATACCATATCATACCTTTTATTATTATTATAAGTAAGTATATAATTTGGGACGTGCAACTTAACAAGGAGAGTAGAAACTCATGTTGTGTGTTTTTCCAAACAGATTTTAATGTTATTCTGGGGTGAGTATTATATACGTACCTACCTACTTACAACTTCCAATCATAATAATGCGGTATATGGAAACATATGAAACAGCGACAACTTTCGAGATAATATTTTTTAAATGTTCTTCATCTTCTTCTTTCACCCTAAATCGTTCTTCTAGAGAATACAGAGCTGAAACTAATATTTGGACGATCCTCCTTCACAATACACCGCTCTGATAACAACGACATTAAAACGTCAGGTTGATGGAAGATGTACTTCTATTAATGCTGTCTCATAGGTACTAATAATAAGATTTATTTTTTTTATATTTAATAAAAATCTTTATTGCTCAAAAAAAACAAACATTATTAAAATATAAATATTGTAGAACCAGACAAATAAATTTGTGCAATGGGCGAGTTTATCGCAGAAGCGCGATATCTTCCAACTAACCCATTAAACAAAAAATAAATAAAAAAATAAAATAAAAAAAGTAAGTAAATTAAGTAAATAAATAATTAAAAATATATACATATATATATATATATATATATATATATATAAATACTAAAACAAATATACATATAAAATAAAAAACTACTTAAATATAAAAACAATATAAACAATTCCGGATACGCGATACGACATAGATGATAGGATATGGAGATGGGATAAAGTGGTAGGAATGAGGCAGGAATATCTCATGGAAATATTTGATTTATTTTATTATTTTTCTTGTTACAGATACCGAATTGGTCTTCCGCGATCGATTTGGAGGCCTGGCTGTAATGAATGCTGATAACTTAACCACTAGACTTTTGATGTCCAATTCTACTTTCGTAAGTATTATATTCATACTCGTTATTATATTTAAGTTCTCGCATTATAATTTTACTTATTTTCTGTACTTATTATTTTTTGTGTTGAAATTTTTTTTTTGTGAAAATTCCCCATTATAGCTACTAATCTCAGAGTCGAATTTAAGTATGGTTTAAAAAAATAAACAAAACGTGACAAGTATAGGTATGTTGCGATGCATTACGATGCAAGCATAATATCGAATGTTGAATATTTTATAAGCACGTTTAAAATTGAAAATAGCTCTGGCATATTTTCTTTTCACTATGCTGCTTTGCTATGCTCGTGTCGGCTGCCGTCAGCTGCACTTTATGCAGTTTTGTTATTATTATTTTTATTGCATAAATAGCATTTGTTGTTTACGTACACAGTAAAATTTTATTTTCTTATCATGTTCATATGGTACTGTCGAGAGTCTGGTAAGAGAAAGTGGGTAGGTGCTTTTGAAATTTAATTACCTACACTAAATTTAAACAAAATGTACATGCCTGAAAAAATAATTAGTGTAAATGTCACAATGCATATTATGGCCATAGACATACTAGACCTGCAATTCAGTACATTATTGCGGAATATTCGTGTTCCAACTTAACGCATTAATAATAACAATAATAATATTATGCTGTCTCACTCTATATCATTAACAGCCGTTCTTACCTAAGGTACAAATTAGATTTAGCTCTAGTGGTTTCAGGCAACAATTTTTAGTAGGCGCAGAGAAAATTATTCAAATAATTAATGAAATAGCTTTATTAATAAATATAAGACAAAACTTTATATGCAAAAATATTCATGGGTATAAAAAAATAGTATGTTATCACATATAAATAAAATTTAAGTTGTATTTATTCTATAAATTGAATTTATTTATTTCCTTATTCAAAAACAGAGCGAGTGCGATCTCACGTCCGGCTACTAGGCACGCCGTGGGCCTTCTGAATCTGAAAATTTGTGAAACTCGCTATATTCTTGATTATTGCACATAATAACGTTATATATGTAGTATACATGGTAAACAACATACCATTTTATTATAAAAATAAAAAAAATGGTTGAATTATAAACATTTTCTATAATTTTTTGATAATGAAATTTATTTTTGATGTGTATGCAGTTTGTCATAATAATTAAGAAAATCCAAGGGTTGTAAATAAATAACTCAAGGTGTATTATAAAATTCATGATATTTTAAGATTAATCTTGGTTTTAAATTTTTATTAACATTCTTGTATTATTAAGGATAATTTATTTAAAATAGCACCACTCAACGTATCATCTTTGCGACGGTAATCTTCAAAAATTATTTTCACTATATTCCTCGCAGCAAAATTAAACTAAAATGATAAAATCGCATTTCTAAATGTTCAAAATATTATATTAATATAAAAAATAATATACATGTGATCCAGAATTTAAAATATTTAAAAAATAAAATGGTTGTAATTTTGCTAATTCGTTTGCATGAAATCACAAAGAAGGGGTGTAGAGCCCTCTTAAGATGATAATGGTTATGCGCTGTCTAACAAACCGTCTCAACGGACGCTGGTTTAAAACTGGCTGTAAAATTTGATCGGCTGTAGGAGCGATTTTTTCTTTGAATTGCATATCTAGTATATCTTTGATTATGGCATATATATTATATATGCCTTAGCATTGTCTATGGCATTCCTTCAGGCATATATAATATATTATATATGCCTTAGCATTGTCTATGGTTTCGAGATTGACAAGTAATAATTTGATAGGTAAGTGTAATAATTTTATTATCCCAAAACATAAACATGCGTGAGAATTTGAATAGAATGCATTAGTTTTCGTATAACTATATATAAATATGATTTCAATTTAACTTCAGCTTTGTATTCCCTTCATAATGTCCATGTTATGAAAGAGCTTGTACTCTCATCGAAACATTCAGGTCTCAAAAATCCACTATGCATTTCGTGAAATCGTTTTATTATTATTTTGTGTGTACGCTTTTCACTCTGCAACATCAGCATTTTATTATCTGTGCATTTTGTTTCATCTGCGCATTGCTTTTATTTTCCATGGAATTTGTTTTGTTTCTATGAACTATCATTCCGTTACTGTCAGTGGTGTCTGGATGATTATTTTAGCAGGACACAGTGATATGTTACAACTAGATTCGCAATGTCATACAAATATTCTCTAAAAATGTGTACCCACCCGTCGAGGTACAATACCTGAGTAATATATATTCATCTCTTTTCTTATTTATTATTTATTTTATTTTATTTGAATAAAATATACCACTGCCAGCTTGACAGTTGTGAAACCTAATTGCTGGACAGTGGACAACATATAACAATCATAAACAAATATGAATCTAAGAATCTAAAATAACAACCATACGAATATAACCTATTAATAAAAAAAAATAACTTACAATATTCTGTGGAAACACTACACAATATTTCAAGCACCATTTAAAAAACTAATAAATAAAGTTAACTCAAAAAACATCAATAAATAAAAAACACAATCACCATGTTATTTTTCAGACCGGGCACAGGTATGTATATACTTATGTATATATTCATCTCTATCTACCGGCCTTTGTCGTCTGTAATAATCCCCATTCTCATATTGTCTATTTCTTGTTATCTACAAACAATTCATATGTGTGTCGCTTTTTTTCAAACTAAAAATTGCGGCACCAAGGACCGCAACGAGATTTTATTGATGGTACATGTTTGAGATTCATATTGCAAATCTAGGTATAACATATCACTGGCAGGACACTGCAATTTGCAAATGCTCTTTGAGGAAAACTGACAAACGGTCACAAATATATTAATTTTGTTATTTTTTTCGATCACATTGAACAATTGATTATTTATGACGGTAACTTGTTAACAAATATATTTATGAAATGTGTTTATTTATAATTTATAAACAAATAAATGTGATAATTTTTTAAGAAATAAATTTATTAAAATAATTTTTGTATTTGTTGCTTATTGAAGCAAGATTTATTTATGTATATTTAGCACTATTTTGGCTTTCTTCGTATAAATTTGGTAGATTTTACAAAATTCCGCCCACGCATTTAGCAGGATCTTTAATCCAAATCCTGGTCACCCTAACTAGTGATGTGATCGTGCGGCGAAAAATTTTGTTTAATTAAACCCACTGCAGAGTTTACGATTAACACAAGTGTATTAAAGTCCATTATGTGTGTCGTAGAACCCGTCACTAAATAAATGTGTATATGTTTTAAGCGTTTATATTAATCCTTTGTTCTGTCAAATACAAAAACTTTTTTGGTAGCTAAATTTCACACACTCGTGTTTCAGTACGCAGAAGGTCTTCATTTTTTTATCTTTGTTTAACTTCGAACTTTTATCAAACTCTCTAAAATCCTTATTTTTCAATCCTGATCCCGTCCTTTAAGTTTTTATTTGAAACCCTTTTCAGTTCTTCGATGTACTATCTATTTTTTTATGTAAAATGTTTTAAATGTAACTCAATAATATATTTTTTATACTTTCTTTCCATTCTACTGCGAAAATAAATGTTGAAGAGTCTTCTGGCTCTTGAAATATCTGAGTCTGGAAGAAACGCTTCAATCTTTTAGACAAAAACAATCGTACTCACAAAAAATACAAATATTAACCTGGCTTCCTACCTATGGCTTGTATGAGAACAGAGTTTTCCTTGAAAAGTGAACTTTTGCTCATTAAACATTTTTTTCTATGGTACACCTACTTAGTATGTACCAAAAATTATAATTTCACGTCAATATTAATTTTCTTTTGAATTTTATTCGAAATAGTGACTGTTAGTATTATGGTCAGAATGCGTCAAAAAAAATTAAGAGCTGAGAATAATTCCTTGCTGAGTGATTTTTCATTTAGCCAAATATCTCATCACCATCATTTCCGTCGGTTTCTCAGTTTTGAGGATGGCTACCGTCATGGTTCGTTCTATAAACCATCCGTTTCCACATCGAATGATCATCCGACAAATGCAGAACTACCTGAAAAAGCATTTGTAAGCGTTGGCTATTGTTTCTATTTCTACTTAAGCTCGGCAATGAGGTTTGCTACCCATCCTGAATGTTTAAATTTCTTGTTGCCACGTAAAGGACAGCTTGCATGTTTATTGCGTGCAATAAAAGACACAGTAGTTCTATTTCAACTGTTTTTTTTTTGTATCATATTATTATTTTTTATTTATTATTTATCTGTTGGCTATTATATTTTCATTTTTATAGTATTGGTACAGTAGGAATAGGAATCCATAATTGGATAAATTGAATTTGGATAGGCTGACCTCATATAATTTGTAATAATTGCAGGAATTATAACCAACTAGAATACAAATTAAAAAACGATAAAATTCATGATGTTAAATTATATCGCTCATCATCAAATTATTATTATTGTTAATACGAAAACAATTCCCTCCAAATGAGTTCTTCTTTCAAATCGTTTTCCATTTTCAAATATTTTCTCAATGTTGCCATATCAAATAAATCGAGATCAAAATCGGTATAATAAAAAGTAATTTTGTATGAAATTAATATTTTTATTGCATGATATCACAAATTAATACGTTTTTTCATATAATATAGTGAATAGAATCAGAAATATGTATAATAAAATAAATATTTGGCTCCATTATTTTTATGGAGTTTTTATGATTGTGATTATGGCGTTTTGTACCCACTCAGATTTAGTAAAAATTTATTTGTAACGTAGTCTCTGAATAGAAATGAAGTAGTTTGTTGTTGTTTTTTTAAATATAAACATAATACATTTTTCCAAATAATAAATTCTTAAACGTTTTTACATTAAACAATATTATTGAGTCGTCAAGGCGAATGAATTGGTTTGACGAGATGAAATCACGGATTCTCGGTTGAAAATCTTCCATTAGGCTGTTCCTTATATTTTATTCTGGACATGAAATATTTTAAACATAAAAATACAGAGAATAGGAATGATAAGCTAAGACAAAAATTATGTGCTTAAGTGTCCTCTTAAAATATGTAGTGCCTACTTACATTTTAACTGAGATATCCTTAAACTGTGGTTTTGAAAACGTTTGATGTAAAAAAGGTATATTCAGTGATAAGGCACGCCATTTGTCGTTAATTTCTTCATTTATAAGCTTTGTACCATTGATTTGAATCACCAACAAATTGAGTTCTTTCGTATATCAAATATAAAAATAGTTCTCCTACTTTTTCTGTAACTAAAAGGCAGGCGTTCGTAAAACGTGCGTATACGACAATTTATTTATATATTTATTTATTTTATTCTTCACTGTACATTGGTTACAATATTACATAATAAAATAGTGTCATAAAAATAACAGTTATACAATTCAATGTACAGAGGGCGAGTTTATCGCTAATATGCGATGTCTTCCAACTAACCCGGGACATCTACATCTTGAATTCAGTAATGGAGGGTATCACCCATCCTGAATGTTTTATTATTAAGGCATAAAGTGGACGAGCAATACGTTTATTACATGTGGTCAATACACTGGCTACCACATACTGTGAAAGATACCGTAATGATATGGATTTAAAGATAGCAAATATTTCACGTACCTACATATGTAATTATTATGTACACATGTGTCGCCGCGTTAGCACCCATAATAAAAGATTCATTTGATAATTTAGAGTTAATTCTATCGGTGTAAATTGTTCATTATCCGTATCGTGTATACTCAAATTAATATAATTTTTCATGAAACCGATTATTATGATCCAGCTTACAGATTTCACCAGCCACCAATGAATTCAGATACTGGTTTTCAATTTCAGTGGATTTCCAACCCCCTTTTGTAATTTGTTAATACGCTCGTTACAATATCTGAACAATGGTCATATAGCGTATGATGGGAACGGCGTCATTCAACTTCTCCATATTGGGTATATTGCATTGCAGCACATCTCTATTTAAATTCTCTCGCGTATTGTTATTGCCATTTCTACTGAATATAGAATAATACGAGTATAATATTTAGAACACTTAATACAGTTATCACAAAAGCTTTCCAAAGCTTCGAAGCCTTTTATTATCTCGATTTATATTGATTTATTTTTTCATATTCTCTCATTTGTAGTTGTTTCATTTTCTTGTAAATTATTCAGTGTTTAGGGTAAGTTTTCAAATTTTTAACTTATTTAGTAGCTCATTTCGAAATCTAAGTTTTTAGAATGACTTAAGTTTACTACAGTAGGCCTAATCAAAGCACATTTAAGCGTTACGTTTTCGTTCGAATGTAGACGACGTTGCGAGAGCGCGTCAATTTTCGTAGCTAAAATACACAAGTAGCTACGAAAATTGACACGTTCTCACAACGTCGTCTACATTTGAACGAAAACAAAACGAAAACGTAACGCTAAAATGTGTTTCGACTAGGCCCACAGTTCTTATTAAACTGATACGATGAAATACATGTTTTTGCGAACAATAGAGTATTAATACTGACTAAAAGAAATCGTTTCATTTTATTTTTAGTGCATATGTTTATAATGTATTTGCTGAACGTGCGTTAGCTTAAAAAACACTCATAATTTTATTTTATCTGAATACTAGCATGCGTGCATTAAAGTGCTCTCAGAGCACGAGCCACGCTCAATTCTGGGACAGGTACTTTGATCAAATGAATTGATGATATGTATATGTTTTGTTATTTATTATTGGTATTATGCTGTATTTTATTGTATTGTTTTATTTCGTATGGATTCTTATGCATTATGCATTTTTTTATCTACTTATGTATTCATTTTGTAATTTATATTATTATTTTAATAAACGGTTAAAATATGTTAATACCTGAATTTGTGTTAAGTTAAACATAATGGTGTTTTGAATTTATTTTTTCATATAAATAGATAAACTTTAACATGAATCTTCGTCCATGGAATGAAGAATGATTTATTAATGTGTACAGTATACTGTCTATGTGAGAATAATATCAAAGTGTTGGGGATCCGCTACTTAGCTGTGTGAATATTTTATAATGTGTAGTGTAGCAATATTAACCACCACGTCTAGTCATCAGTGCTGTCCGCCAATATTAAGTTCATGCACCTACGTAACAAAAGCAATTAAACGCTCCCAAAATTGCTTTATGTATTTCACGCTCGATGTGTCCATTACTAATCATGCAAATCACCTTATTATTATTATTCTTTATACGGTGTACTTTGCTATGAATAATATTTTTTTAGATATAAGTATACTGTGCACATTTGTGTTCAATTAATTTATATTAGACTGTGTCTAATTATTGATTGGAAGAAGGCCATCATTTGCCCCATGTACAAGGGGAATGGCTCTAAACTTGAATAAATTGCGTAATTATCTGAGTTTAATAAGGAAACTGTATGGTAGAATTCAAGAAAATAATGGTTATTTAAACGTTGCGTGATAGTGTGAGAAATCAGGATATTAGAAAAATGAGCGTATGCTAGAGGTGTTATGTGGATAAAATGAGTATAAATAAGTTACAATTAATTAAAATAAAACACTTATTTGTAGTATATCCACGGTGACTTTTTATTGGACGCGAGCCGGCTTTCAAGAGCTTCCGCTCTCATCATCAGGCTGGCGAAAAGTAAGAAATTACAGGTTGGTAACAAATATATATAGTATGTCATTGGGTAGCAAAACAAAAGAGGTAGTTAAGACAGTGGTAACAAACAATTGAAATAGAGTACCGTTGTGGACGGATTTTAAGAAAAACATCTCCAGCATTTGCCTTTTAACGATATTGGGGAAACCACAAAACCCATATCAGAGATGAGCATTATTTTTTTAAGAGGTAGCCTTCCTCTGATGGTTAGTATACATTGAAAGCCGGCTCGCGTCCAATAAAAAGTCACCGTGGATATACTACAAATAAGTGTTTTATTTTAATTAATTCAACATGAATTTCCACCAAGTACCGTCGGTTGAAAATATCAACTTTATCAAGTTACAATTGTTTGGACATGTGGAACGACTGGATAAGGAAAGGATGGGAAAGAGAATATACCTGTCTGAAAGAGGGGTTGTGGGGATGCGCGGGCGTGCGAGAAACACGTGGATCAAATTCTCAAGGACGGGCGTGAGTTAAAAAAGATAAACTCTATAAATATTGAAGAAACGAAAGAAATATGTAAGGATATATCTATAAAGCGTTCCGTTCTCTCCGCCCACTTGGGATACGGCGTGCAGGTATGATGGATCTAATTATTGCTCTGCGCTCTCAAAAGGAATATTAATAAACGATTGATTGATTTATTATTTTTAAATATTTCTATTACAAAACTAATAAAAATGAAAAACCTGTAAAAATTAGACACACCTATAATATACGTTTTTATTATTTTTTTAAATACAGTACCTTTTTATAAATATTTCATACAAAATTAATTTTCAAGTTCAGGTTCTTGAAGCAACACTAGATTTTTTGTAAATATATTCTTCTTGTTATTTCAGCACAACATTAAAAATGTCTTCTATTGTTACAGCGTGAACTGAATGCAGTCGACTACAGGGTGTCCAGTAATCTCAAATACGTTCTTCTTCTCTCAGATATCAGAAAAGTCTACCAATACAGCTTCTTGGCCAGATACCATGTTTACGAAATACAGACAAGGTAAGCAATATAAACAATATCACAAATATTTTACACATACATTAATTTTTCAGACAAAGTACAAATGAGATAATATTATATTTTTATTTTTTATATCATCATTTCTCCACTAGAAATAAAACTTTCAAATCTATAATACTTGAAACTTCCAAGTTAAAGATTGATCATTACTTTGACAATTTTTCTACGCCCTCACATTTACACTTCTGATATCAAAGTTTTTTCATAGTTTTATGCGTAAAGTTATGTCTTTTGACAAACATATTTCAAACATCTCTTTCAGTTCTCAAGTGTCCAATTTGTTTGTCGTGCGATAAATCAAATAAAAAGTTTTGATGGACGATAATATCATCGGATCTCATTCCATTTATGATTGGTGATTGATAATACCACGTTATAATAATATTTTATCAATTACGTCAATCCATCGAGGATTTGAAACTTTTCAGGCTTTTACTCCCTGCTGAAACATTTAGGTATGATAACTTTTATAATTGATTCGCTAATTCACTACGTAACGGCATTATTAACTTATTTGATTCATAAAGATAATACAACATTTTTAAGTAAATTTTTAAACAATATACCAGTTTATTGACAATACTTCAAGATTGCAGCAGCAATATTCTTAACCCGAGTGCACCAATTGAAATCCTAAAACTATTATTTATATTAATGGTTGTTAATTTTGATGAAAGATCATCTCTTATAAGAAAGGTTTTGATTTTGCTTTGTATTCCACATTAATGGTCATTAATAACAAAGTTTGATTTAATGTTTCCCTGACTTTTTTGAAAGCTATGACTTGAAAATAAAAACAAATCAAATGGAGGTTCTAATAAGTATTTACATATTATATTGAATTATTAGATATGAATATTATCATGAACTTTTACCAAGAACCACGGATCGAAATTTTGAACTTTAAAAAAAACAAGGACTAATATCCGCCCACTGATCACCATTTTACATGCAAATAGATAGAAGGATATCTCGTGATTCTATTAAATTTTCAACGGTCAATATCTTTGAGTTATTTATATAAAATACCCGTAAAAAAATGCTAACAATTTCATCTAACCCAGGTACACTCTTAATTCGGTAAATATACCTTAAAACCCTTGGGAGTTTTTCTGAAGAGTTTTCCATTTAGAGCAAAAATGTGTTACGATCCAGTGCTTCACTTAACTATTATTGGTTTTCCATAACATGTTGTATGGAGTACACACAGATACCTACTCGTAATAAAAAGAGTTTTTCATGTTGTGGTAAAATGTTTTTCCATTATCACACTTTCTAGCAAACTTTCTTGTTTTGGCGCGCACTCTTCTGTATGAACTATTCTAATATTTTTTTGTAATTTTTAGAACTTACCATCTTCGTACATAATATTAAATCAAGTTTTATAAACCGAAAGGTTATGGTTTTCAACCCAATAACATTACTTGATAGTTTAAATAACGAATCTTTATGAACCGAATATGTCAATATATGGGTAACATAATGAAAAAAATATTCTGATAGCCTAAAAGATGTATTTTTTATGGATTAATATTGTATATTTATCTTTATGTTATTCAGAAAGATTTAGCGAACTACCAACTAGCACATAAGCTGTAGAAGCAAAGATATACCACCCTTTTGGAGTCTTGAGTTGAATAAGAGATCTATAATAGTGTTTTCATTCTCCCTAAGCGATATATGTGAACTTTATTTCCTCATATAACGTCTTGAGTAATATAAAAGCGATACAACAGTAATTAGATATGGTATTCAGCCTAAAGTGATATAGTAGCGTTTAAAGGGGTCATTCTATTACTACCTTTCCCGCCTTAGAATGCATAATGGTGGTATACGTCACTATAGGTAATACAAAGGCGGCCGCGACGTCTCTTATACCTCCAGCGGTATAATGTACCACATGACTACTCATAAACCACCACTGGCTGCACTATTGGTACGATAGCTCTACAAATAGGTCTGCACGCACTATTGGTGGTATAATGTACCACATAGGAACCTTTAGCGGTATTAATTAATTCGCCATTTTGTATGCATTGAATAATATTATTATAGAGAAATAAAATAAATGAAATTAACAATTTTTACAGAAATATGGTGGTAAACTCGAATATTTATTATAATTCACTCATTTAATTTCATTATCATCTGTATTTAAGTAAAAAATATATTTGCACTACTACACTGGTACACACTACACTAGTTTAAAATTATTTTTTCACAATAAAATATTAATATTTCACGGGCGCTTCAAAATTTTGATCTAAACATACATGTATTATCACAGTAAAATTACATCCGCACCAATTTTTCGAGGAATATCATACTTTAGCAAACAAAAATATTACGTACCTGATATATGAAAATCCTGATCAACAAAATAGTTATTATGTTTTCACTAATATTGGTATAGTATTGTCAATAAGTATTTAATTGCAATGTTCCACCACGTTTGTTTACCAACAAATCAGGAAGAAATATTAACAGCTATTGACACGACACCAAGCGGTACACTTCTTAACTAATAGAGCGATCTTACTGTACTGTACCGCTACTGTATCACCTTTAATGCTATAAAGGCGGTAGAAAGGGGATAACATCACCCAAGGCTGAATAATTTGTGCCCAAACCGGAGGTATAACGGGGGTATAGCTGGCTATATCGCCAATGTTTAACCCTTTTGTATCACCATTAGAGTAAAAAAGACCTGTTAATCAGCTGATTTAGAGCTTCTTATACCTCTTGTGTGCTAGTTGGGATAATTCAAAACTTTTACAATAGCAAAACTTACTAAATAATTACTTTTATAAATAGTGTAAAATGAGTGTTGTGTTGTTGATAGAATGCGTGTAAATAAATTGAGATGGTTTGGTCATGTGGAGCGAATGGATGGTGTAAGATTGACGAAGAGGGTGTATTTAGCTGAAAGAGAGGGTGTGAGGAAGCGCGGGCGTCCGAGAACCACGTGGCTTAACCACGTGGATCAAATTCTCAAGGACGGTCGCGTGTTAAGTAAGAGGAATCGGCGTGCATGTATGAGAAACTGGATGAATGTAGAGGAAGCGAAAGAAGTATGTAAGGATAGAGCGACGTGGCGTTCCGTTCTCTCTGCCTACCCCACCTGGGACACGGCGTGAGGGTATAGTATAGTAAAATGAGTCCAAATAAGTATCTATATGTTCGTCGGTGGCCTAGAGGTAGAGTCTCGGCCTCGTGAACAAGAGGTTTACGGTTCGATCTCAGGTGCCGGCAAACTCCCCTTTCACGACACAAGCTTTTAGCTTACTTTGAAAGATGTATACCTAAGGTTGTATTTGGGTTTATTTTTTTTTTTTTTTTTTAATATTTAAAAAATAAAGATTTATGTATCATTGATAGAAACGTAAAAAATTTAATAACTATCTCAAAACAAATGTATTCCTTTCATATGGTATGTTTAAATTAAATGCCCTCATAAAATTCGTAGGGAAAACTCGTTAAATTGTTCTAGTATAAGTGAGCAAATTACATAGAATACCTAAATAGCCTCAGTTAAGGACGATTATTACAACAAATTGTTCAATAATGACGTTTGAATTCCTTTTTTTTTTAACGCGGCGGCAGAATTGCCATCCACACTTCTCAGCATTATACAACCAGATAAGTCTCCATATGATCAGTCATGATCACACAAAAACTTAACAGTCTAATGCCGGGAAAAATTCACCTATCCAGATATACAGGATATCAAAGGATTAGGCTCAAAACGCGGGATCAAAATACCAGCATTGTGCCTGAAATATCTGTGTTCAGAAACCTTTTTACAATATTACAAGTGTTTATTATAATAGATTTTTGAATTTTAATGTACAAATTAACCGGTAAATCTAATTTTTGTAAATTATTTATTAAAGATTTCGGAGTTACCCCTGTAGCTGACATGACTAAAGGTATTATATAAACGGACCTAGAATGCCAAATATTTTTTATTTCTCCTGCTAGTTCTGTATATTTACGTATTTTTTCTGCGACGGTTGTTTGTATATTATGTGTATTTGGGACAGCGATGTCGATTAGGTACGTTATTTTATTACGTTTATCATGTAATACTAAATCGGGTCTATTATGATGTATTTGTCTATCTGTTATTATGGTTTTATCATAATAGAGCCTATAATTTTGATTTTCTAATACCTGTTCCGGGTTGTATTTATAATAAGGTATTACATTATTTGAGTTTAAAAGATTATGTTTAATAGCTAAATTTTGATGTATAATTTTTGCTACATGATTATGTCTATAAGTATACTCAGTTTGAGCGAGAGTGGAACAACCCGAAACTATGTGTTGAATTGTTTCCGGTTTGGCCAGACATTTCCTACACGAATCATCAATTATATTTTGATTTTTTATAATATATTTTTATTATATACGCGGCGGCAGAATTGCCATCCACACTTCTCAGCATTGTACAACCAGATAAGTCTCCATATGATCAGTCATGATCACACAAAAACTTAACAGTCTAATGCCGGGAAAAATTCACCTATCCAGATATACAGGATATCAAAGGATTAGGCTCAAAACGCGGGATCAAAATACCAGCATTGTGCCTGAAATATCTGTGTTCAAAAACTTTTTTACAATATTACAAGTGTTTATTATAATAGATTTTTGAATTTTAATGTACAAATTAACCGGTAAATCTAATTTTTGTAAATTATTTATTAAAGATTTCGGAGTTACCCCTGTAGCTGACATGACTAAAGGTATTATATAAACGGACCTAGAATGCCAAATATTTTTTATTTCTCCTGCTAGTTCTGTATATTTACGTATTTTTTCAGCGACGGTTGTTTGTATATTATGTGTATTTGGGACAGCGATGTCGATTAGGTACGTTATTTTATTACGTTTATCATGTAATACTAAATCGGGTCTATTATGATGTATTTGTCTATCTGTTATTATGGTTTTATCATAATAGAGCCTATAATTTTGATTTTCTAAAACCGGTTCCGGGTTGTATTTAAAATAAGGTATTACATTATTTGAGTTTAAAAGATTATGTTTAATAGCTAAATTTTGATGTATAATTTTTGCGACATGATTATGTCTATAAGTATACTCAGTTTGAGCGAGAGTGGAACAACCCGAAACTATGTGTTGAATTGTTTCCGGTTTGGCCAGACATTTTCTACACGAATCATCAATTATGTTTTGATTTTTTATAATATATTTTTGATAATTTTTTGTATTTATTACCTGATCTTGAATTGCTAGCATAAAACCCTCGGTTTCCCCATACAATTCCCCAATGGTCAACCACCTGTTTGACGCATATTTGTCAACATAAGATTGGTTGAGATCATTGAGGTGTCTAGCATGAAGTTCCTTCCTACCCCAAGATTCTAACAAAATATTTAAATAGTTTAATCGCGGACCTACTGTTTCGTCATTTAAATTTAAAGGTGTATGATTTTTATCGGCCTGTATTATAATTTTATGTAATATAGAATTATTTTGTTTGTTCTTAAAAAATGTTTTAAGGGATTCTATTTGATTATTATGTAAAGAGGAAATGTTAACAATTCCTCTTCCTCCTATACTCCTAGGCAGAACCAACCTTTCTTTCGAAATCAATACCACATAACAATAATAGTTTTATAATATGATAATAATAATAAAAAATAATAATAATAATAATAAAAAATAATAATAATAATAATAATAATAATAATTATTATTATTATTATTATTATTATTTTTATTTATTATTATTATTATTTTTTATTATTATTATCATATTATAAAACTATTATTGTTATGTGGTATTGATTTCGTTCATTTTGATTTATTGAATAATTTTAAAATTCCTATTCCGTTGATCGTATTTATAATGTACCTACTGATTTTATAATGATATTTTTTTACTTCTTTTGTTTATTATTTCAATTGTTATTATAGTATTCCCTGATTACTGTTTGATCTTCGACACCATAAATTATTTAATATATTGTTATGTCATTGTTGTGTCTACGTATGTATTTTGTTAACATGTAAAAGGCTTATTGCCGTGTATGTTTAAATAAATAAATTAAAATATTCTCAATTAATTAAAGGAAATTATGAAAATGATTTAATATTTGAGTTTTACTGAAAAATCATTTGCTAAAACTTATTTTATATATTAATATTATTATTGTTTTTCCAGAGCTAAATTCTCTCTCTCCCCTATTGAAGATGACCGTGAAGCACCCTTGTTACAGTACGCTGAGTGGTCACCAGATGGAAATGCTGTGGTGTTTGTCCATGACAATGATATCTACTATAAGCCTAGGGTTCTTAAATCACTTGTGTGTAGGATCACCACAACAGGTATGTTAAAAATTAATGCAGTATTCACACACAACGGAATAAAAATAAAACAGCAAATTTGGTGCTTGTAAGGTTGCATAAAAATTAATTTTGTGAGGAGTGATTTGTTTGTGTGAGCACCTACCAAATTTCAAATCCCTGATGGCTGTTTTAGGACTACAAAAGCTTGAGACATTGAATTAGAAATAGTTCAATGTGTACTAATGAAGTTGCATAAAACAGGAGCAATTTCGCTTGCTTCGCCCTAATCTAATATTTTGCAAGTTTTGTGTGTTGGCAAATTTCTATTTTTTATATTGAACTGAAAAAAAATGGTAAAGAATATGCATGCAACAAAAATCCTAGATGAAATTCATCAGTAGATGATTTTCTTTTAGTTTTGGAATGCTTTCGTAATTCACCTGATAAAAAAGTTTAGACATACCTATTAATCAACATTTGATACATTGACTTTATTATTGATACATTTTTATATAAAACAAATCTAGGATTAAACATACTTTTTGTCTGATAAAATGATAACATAACATAACATAACATGTATAGACAATTCACACAGACCGAGCTAGTCCCAAACTAAGATGAATCTTGTATTATGGGTACTAACGCGACGATACACACATATACAATGCACTAAACACATATACATGTAACACCTAATATTTCTTTATTATTCAGGTGTTCCTGGAGTGGTATTCAACGGTGTTCCAGACCATCTTTACGAGACTGAAATCATTAGGAGAGATCACGCACTGTGGTTCAGTTCTGACAGTCAATACTTGATGTTTGCTACATACAATGACACCAGAGTTGGAGAACACAGATGGGCCTGGTATGGTGGCCATGATCAAGTAGATCCACTCAAATATCCTGAAATTAGAAGTGTCAGATATCCTAAGGTACAATTATCATTTCATTTTTTCAAAACCTTTTTAATATTTTTAATTAATTGATATCCACTGAGTTATTAAAATTATATTATTAGTATGCGTCCATCTGAACACAACCAGAAAAAGTTTTTTTTGACGACCACTTTTCTGCCGTTCTACAAGTGACTTTTGTTATAAATAGATCGTAAAATACTATCTACTTTTTACTGTTACTCTTCAAACTCTAAAATTATTTTTTATGAAATCCAAGTATTTTTTAAAATACAATGTTTTGAAATTTTCCCACAATTTTCAGTCGTTTTTCAGATATTCACCTTCAAATATTGCATTCTTCACTAAATCGCAAAGTTTGACTAGTTATAAAAAAATAAGGACTGTCTCAAAATTTTCTGTATAGCTTCTGAGAGTAGTGGCATGAAATATTTCCGTATTATAAAAAAAATATTAATAGTGATATTTATTTGTTGATTTCTCTTTAGAATTCTAACTTTGAAGCAATATTCAGTCAATTTTTCGAATGATATCGATGATCAATATTTAAAAAAATATAAGAAAATCTTGTTGTATTGAAATGGATTACGTCATTATTTTTTTATAATTTTTACTAATGTTTACAAATTTCGTGTGTTTTAGGCTAATACAGAAAATCCTGAAGTGACAATATATACAGTGAATCTCAAAACACCCAAATACCTCTTCCCAAATCGTATTCAAATGAGCAACAATATTGAAGCAGGTAAAAAGAAAAGTTTATATACTTTACCTATGGCATAAAATACTTACCTACAAAGAAGTTTTAGACAGGAGTTATTGCGGTGTTATAATTAATTTGTAATAATTACAGACAGCTACATGATGTACTCCTCATGGATAGCAGAGAGACAAGTAGCTGTGCTAACTCTTAACAGAATACAAAACTACTCCATCATCAGCGTCTGCAAGACTCCACAGTTCAACTGTCAAGATGTAAGTTATCATATTCATTGTTGACACATTTAGAAAACATGTCATCAGATATGTGTGCTCCTACAGATTCATAATCGTAATAACATCTTCTCTTTTCCAACATTGCAAAAGAATCATCAATGTTGTATACTGTGTTGTATGAATAACCATAATATTAAAATAATAATGAGCTATTTTCTGTCAACAGATATACACAGAGAAAGCACAAAGTCAAATGTGGTCCACATTAGGTGGGGATCCAGGCGTGAGAAAAGGAGCCCCCTTCCTATTTGGACGTAATGTGAGAGGCCTCCTGTCTCTCGCTTCTGTACAAGATGGTGATGCAGGAGGTTACACTCACGTAATTTACATAGATGTAGCTACGGGAAGATTTGTTCCAGTCACTATGGGCAAGTTTGAAGTCACGTCACTATTAGCATGGGACGAAGAAAACGGTTATGTGTAAGTATAATTAAGATTCAGTTGTAATCATTATATGGTACAGACTACTAACACACACACATAATATACCTATGTAAATGCATTTAACACTTGAGGGAGATATGAGTAGGTACACAATTTTTGAACCAACGCTTATTTAAGATTGAAAATATACAATTATTTTAGCCACACGATTTGTTTGGTACCAACACCAACTTTTCCTTTGAATTTTTAATCTATAATATGAAAGGACATTGGTTAAAATGCACAATGTTATTTTACTGGCATAAATCGATTCATGTTTATCTCATCTCAAAAAATATAAGAAGAAAAGGCTAAAAGGGGCTATAGTGGTTTAATAAGTATTATTATTTTGTGCTATACTTTTCTTAAAATTAGAATTTAATCACAATGTTTTTAACCAATATTTAATTTGAAAGCAATGAAATCAATTTTATTGGTTATTTTATTATCAAGGTATTTCATGGCAACACCTGAAAAGAAACCAGGCCAGAGGCACATGTACAGAATAAAATTGCAATCAACAAAACCTTCTGAAGATGAGGGAATTGTTAGAGGATATCCAAATGACAACAGCCCCACCACTCCCATGTGGGGTGATATGGCAACCATGCAGTGCCTCACATGCCCCTGTGAATCAGGGGCGGGAGTAAACTTTGGACCAACTGTAGATGATCAGCCAACCACCACACAACTCAATGATGAAGACTCAACAATGTACACAAGCTCAGAACCAGATGATGAACAGAATACTACTGAAGCAATCACATCTAAACCCACTGAACAAAGCATAGGAAAATCAACGGGTGTGATCAATGGAGCAGCTAAATCTTATGCTCACTTGAACGTAGCAGGAAAGAGAAATGGAGTATTTTATTTGAACGAGAGTGTTCCCAACAACTGCTTGTATAATCACATCATATTCAGTACACATGCCAGATATTATGTGCAGGTCAGGAAGATTATTTTTATTTTATTTAAAAAAAGTACAGAATTCAATGTACAAAAGATGAAGATATCAATAATAAAAATAAGACAAATGTCACATAGTTTATTATTTTTCAGGAATGCCTGGGACCAGAAGCACCATCAGTGTATCTGGCTGAAACCTTAACAAACTACAGAGTACTAATCCTCCATCCTGGAGGACAATTGAGAGAGAGAGTGTCTGGCTTGGCACAACCCCAGATGAGATCCTTCCAAGTGGAAGTGCTACATGGTTACCACGCTCAAGTTAGACTCTACTTGCCTCCTGGGCTGAGAGAATATGAAGAAATGCCTTTCCCATTGGTGCTACAAGTGTAAGAATCCATTGAGACTCAACTTTTTAATAGAGTGAACAATGTTCATACATGAACTCAAATTATATATTTTTTTTCTATTTCAGTGATGCTTCTCCAGGATCACAACTAGTGTCAGAAAAATTCCATGTGGACTGGGCTTGGTATCTTTCCAGCACTAAAAATTTTATAGTAGCTCAAATAGATGGACGAGGATCTGGATTCCAAGTAAGTCCTATAAATCATATCATTCCAGCGCTATATGAACACTTGAAATTTATTTAATTAAATTGTATATTTTTGCACCATTTTACAGGGTGACAATTTGAGAAAAGAAATCTACCACAGACTAGGGACAGTGGAAGTTGAAGACCAAATAGCTGTTTTAACGTAAGTTTCCATTACATCTTTTAAATTTAAATACCTAAATAAACATTTAAGAAGTCTCACAATATTTTTGTTTCCTAGGTATCTACGTGACAATCTAAAAATAGTTGACAGTACTCGGATATGTGTGTGGGGTATTGGATATGGAGGGCATGTGACTAGTATGATGACTGCGCAGGATTCTGTAAACCTGACCAGATGTTCTGTAGCTGTAGCACCAATTGTAACATGGGCCTATCACAGTAAGTAAATCTAAAACATTATAAATTTTATGAACTTTGGTTGTCTATCTTCTTCTCCTTTATGGGTCTTGTCAGGTCTCCGCGACTGAAGATCACCTGGGAGAAACTTTGTCTATCCTGGGCAGCACGAAACAGTTCCTCTACACCTCTCATCCCAGTCCACTCTTGGATGTTCAACCCCCTTAAAGCCCTCAATCTTCCCTTTTATGACCAATTGTCTATCATTTTTATTAAATTTTCCATTTTTCCATTTTTAGATACATTCTTCACGGAACGTTTCTTAGGACCTGGCACCCCATCTGGTAATTATAGAGGGTATGAAGCAGCAGATTTAACAAGAAGAGCTGGTAATCTAGCTGGAAGATCTGTGTTGCTAGCTACAGCTTTAGCTGATGTCACAGTACCTGCTCAACATTCTGTGGCCCTGGCCCGGGCACTTGTAAATCAAGGAGTCATGTTTAGACACCAGGTAAAGTGGCCATGATATTTTCATAAATAGATTAATGTTTTTTTGACAGTTATATTGTGGTTTCAATATCATAAAACGAACAAAAACTTTTTGGTTCGCTATTCATAGAGTGGTATCCAGACATGTACAGTGATCACTCTGGATGATCCTCCGAATTGATAAGGTGTGAATAGACATTTCATCAAAAGTGATCACTAGCAATGACGGATGAAAGTGATTAGGTACTACTCGAAATAAATTTGATGAAAGCCTCTTTCACTGAAACCACCATGAACAATTTTTTCCTATTATTTGTCTTATTCTCTATGAATAATATAAATTGGCGAGCAATAGGAGTTACACAAAATAAATTTGTTTTTTCCTATTATTTGTCTCAATTTCTTTGAATTGTAACAGGTGTACCTATAATAAGAGTTAAAAACAGAAAATATAACATAACATACATAGACATTTCACACAGATCGAGCTAGTCCCAAACTAAGATGAATCTTGTATTATGGGTACTAACGCGACGATACACACATATACAATGCACTAAACACATATACATGTAACACCCAGACCCAGGACAATTTGAAAAAGGTCATTCCTCAATCTGCCCTGGCCGGGAATCGAACCCGGGACCTCGTGACTTAAAGGCAAGAGCGTTACCTCCGCGCCACACCGCGCCACACCGGCCGACTATTATAATATATATATTTGCTGTCTTATTTGCTTAGTTGGAGGGTATCGCACTTCTGCAATGAATTCGCCGAATTTACAAAATTATCTGTTCCAATATTGTGTTTATGTTTCGTTTTATTGTACATATACTTTTTTCTGCTATAAAGGTTTATTTTTATTTTTATGAGTGATAAAGCCAACAAACAGGATTACTTTGAAATAACATCATGTTAAAATACATTTAGATACATTGTAAAGTTTTCCAATATTTTGATTCATCTTGTTTCAGATTTATCCTGACGAGGACCATAGTTTTGGAGAGTCAGCACTTCATTTATATAAAAACATTGAAGCATTTTTCGATGAAGCGTTCGGTCCACTTGAAATAAATGATTGGGATTTAAGCACAAGTTTCTTCACTTTTAAACAGTGAGCATAAACAAAAAATAAACATCAATAATATATTTTGAATAACTTACACATATTATCAATATATTTACAATATAAAAACAGTACATTCTTTTACCCGTCCATATCATTGGAAAAAATCAAAAATAAAATACAATCGACTATAGATTATTGACAATACAGCAGATGCTTATTATTTGTTGAAAACTTACATATTTTTGAAAAGTTGAGGAGCTCATTGTTACAATGTAATTACTTCATTAAAAATATATAATATAAATTATAATAAACGCTCGATCATTAAAAATAAATCAATTATTTTCCAAAATTTCATAACAGAGTAGCAAATATGTAATTTTTTTCAAATTTACGATAGTTATTACAAGGCTATCCTATCATATCATTCAGTATATATTTCATTATTATTGTTCTACAGAATCTAGGCACATAGTAAAAAAATATTCTCTGCATTTATCGCACTTAATACATATTATATTAAATAAAATACATTTGTCATTCTTTAACTGAGATTACTACGGTGTGTATAATATTTCAATCTTATTGTAACTATTTATTTTTAAACATATGGGTGTTCAAATGTATTGTATAGTATTGAAATATTTAATATAAATGTATTTAATTGAACATTCTATAAATATCTGTGATTAATGTTTAAGTGTAAATTAAATATTTTAAAAATATGATGGGTTTGTTCATAATAAGTTATTTCATTATAAATAAATGTGCATCTCTTCCTTTAGTTTGATATGTACTTGTTTTATATATACGTATATTAGGGTGCTCATTTATTTTTAAATTGTATTAGTTTTATACATCTAATGTGATCCCACCTCCATTTTGTGTGTATTTTGATTCATGGAATAACTATTCTGGTTAAATATTCTACTACTACTATACCATCGGAGCTTATTTAGCTGCTCATAGATAATTAACATGCCAACAAAAATCAAGACATTCAGGATGGGTCAGAGGAAAAGAGTGAGAGACCAATTCTTTTCTGGGTGCTCCACGGAACAGATTGAATATTCTACCCCTATTCTTTATTTTAAAAACGATGATGGAATTGTCATTATTCTTAGCTATAATTTAGTTCAAAAATACATAAAATGATAATGAACACACTTTGCGAATGAGATTATAAAATATTGCAACACTTTTATAACTCCTCAGAAACTCAATTGAAAGTTTGTGTGTGATATTTGTCTATGAATGTTTACATGATTTGTTGAGCCTATGATAATCTTCATTATATTGTTGTTCATTATATAACTATTGATTTATTATGTATACAATAATTAACAGAATATATTAGGACGTTTTTACTAAGGAAACACCAAATATTTATCTTTCGTAAATGTATTTTCGTAAGATTTAAAAGTAATTATTTCTTATTATGTAATTCCTTAGGTGACTATACAATTCCTAGATAATATAAGCGATAACTTTCTCACAAATTTTATTTTAACTTCCTAAACTTCCATATTTTATTATTATATTGCTACTTCCATATTTATCTTCCATTTATTCCATTCACCTTTCATCAAAATGCTTCCAATATCACAATTAGTGTCTTCCCATTTCATTAATCATATTTCTTCCTCTTTTTTACTCGTTAACATTCCAGTAACAGAAGTCATCAGGAAAAGAACATTTATTGTTTTAAATTGCTTATTGTTTATTTTAAACTGTGTATCACTAATATTCTAGTCCATGAAAACAGGATCTAAAAGGCCTATTTTGGGCATTAACACAATAATGTCAAAACACATGAGTTTATTCACCGAGATCAAGTACAGTCTGCCTATTTTAGTCACCATCTTAATTTTAGTATGAAGGCCTGTATCTGTAAATATATTACTATGGTATAAAACATGATAGTAGCTGTAAATATATTCATAATGCAAAAGAATTTATCTCATATATTTTATTTATGCATCATAATATCCAAAATGTGTTGATAATTATTACTTTAGAAGAGTCTAGACTAGCCATCTATCAAATTGTCATAACTGATTATAGACAAAATGGAATAATATTTATTATAATTAGCGACTATAAGTGTTCACCATTCTAGAAAATCACATGCTCGACTAAGATACACCAAAGCACACAATGTTTCTTATTACCTTTGTATGTTAATTTAAAATCTTTCAAAGAATTGCTTGCATTCAAAATCATTCTAGAATACTCAACTGTAGTCGCCATACACATAGTAAATATTATATTTAAACATACTAGAAAAATAAACCAAATGTCACATAAAATTGTTATTTATGTATTGAGTAACATCAATAACCAAGAAATAAACTATAAAACAAAATATGATAAAAGCAGAGTGATTTTTATTGTAGCAAAAAAAAAGAAATTCTATCGATGTGATCCAACTTAAAATTTTTACCTTCTTCAAAGTTCTTGATTTATGTTTGTGAGCATTTAAAAAATATATAAAGAAATATGATTATTAAACTTGATTATTTAAACTTATCAGATATTTTATTTCAATCGCACATGATAAAGAATTTAAAAATGATTTTTTTTTATGCTATTTTTTTTCTAGCATTCCACTCAAAACGAGTGGTTTGGGTCAAAACTTATATTAACATCTATGGAAATCTGTTTGTTAATTAAATTAATAAATGAGATTTGCATTGCTGTAGGTAATTAAAGATTAAAATTTATTTTGCTTCTTTTTTAGTCTTTATTATGGCAACATTACTTAGTTATTCGACGTAATTATATAACACTGACATTGTGAATGATGCTTATGATTAATTTAAAAAATAAAATGACTTTTGTTGATAAAATAATAAATTATAACATTGTAGCTTTGTATGATTAGGAGATAAATATGAAATAAATAAAATGAAAGAGTTTAAATGTATAAATTAAATAATAAACATTAAAAATATTTATTTAATTTATATGTGTGAAAATGTATTTTATCAATGTGATCTAAGCATATACAAATCTACCGATAAATCTCTGAATGACCTTAATTTTATCATTTTATGTGTTTTTGTTACAGTGTTAACTTTTTGCTCAGTAAATTTGTATAATTACCACAGTATTCAATATCTCCAATGTGATTCATATATTACTAATTAAGCTATTGTTTATTTCATGATAAATCTATTAGTTGAATGTTGGTAGCGCCACAGGTTGCAAGAAATACCTTTTAGTTATTACAAAGATAATATGGAGATTTGTACATGCTGTGAAATAAATAAAACTGTAAAATAATTCCTGAAACATGTTTAGTTGATTTATGAATATTAGAAAAATAAAATGTTTTCAATGTTTTGCAGATTTTTAACTACCCGAATGAGGAATTACACATACATTGAGTAGGTACTAAAAGAAAATGAAAAAAAAATCACTTATTACGCAATACTTCCACAGGCTCTTTATTAATCGGGAGCTGGCTTTCAAGAGCTTACGCTCTCATCATCAGGCTAACGTAAAGTGACTGTGGAAGTAAAGTCATACTGCTAAATATAAGGGTTTTATTTTTATTAATTTAACATAAACTCCCACCAAGTACCGTCGGTGAACAATAAAGAAAACTTTAACCAGAGTTCAAGGTTCTTCTGATGCACAAATGTTATTTTTTTCTTTAAATAAGGTTTTTATATTTATATTCAGTAAGAATGAAGGCTATCTGAATATTTTTATATTGCAGCAAATATTTCTATACAATTATGTGCAAAATTTGTGCTATCTACTTCACTCTTAGAAATTGCAGATGTGGAATAGTAAGAGGCAATAATATTTATTAATTTGCTATCAAAAAGTTACTCCCATACTTTGCTGCACGGAGCCAACAAAACAATCCGAAGGTAATAATGATAGAAGCTTTATTGGGCATAAGCTGTGAACACACTGTGTTTAACGAATGCAGTGAACAAAGTGTTCTGTCCCTCTTTCTTCTCTTCGTTGGAATAGGAAAGAAATTATTTCTTTCTTATATGGACAAAGAGAGAGAACCCTTTGTATGTTGTGTTCACCGAGCATTGTGGATGTGGATACTTGAAATAAAATGTTTCAATCTTATTTAAACATACTTGTTAGGACTAAGCCAAAGCACCATAATATAAAAACGGTCGTCCATAGTTGTAAGTATATATAAAATACGTAAGGTGAGTAAGGTGATGTGATGTATAAAAATACTAGATTTATAACAAAATATTTAATAAAGAATATAGAGATTATAAATGGGTACATGCATAATATGTATAAAAGAAACTAATCTCTAGTCATTATATCGTAATAAATATCTGAATAATAATAATTTGACATATGTACTGTATTACATACAAAGATAAGGTCACCATAGTAATTGTTAATAAGTACAAAATTTCCATAGACAAGTGATATAAAATTGAAACTAATATTTTATTCTTCAGTATTAACTGTTTATATACTTGTATGGTTCAGAGTCAATTTCATTTTTATTTTGTTCAAATGATGAGATAAATATTATTGATATTTAAGCACTAAATCAATGGTTAGAGAAAATTTCCAATAACCTAAACCACAGAGCATTTATAAAACTATAGAGTATCTGTGGTGAAATTAACAGTATTTAGAAAAAATGCCAATACACTTTGCATCATGTCAATTGCCTCTATAAGTAATGTGTACTCAAAAACTGTACAGTATACGTATCCAAGTTTTAGTCATTTTTAACATGAAATTGAGTGCATTCTACAATGTGACTAGATCTACACGATGCACTACTGTTCTCTAAATATTACGTGCTGCAATGTAAACTTTATGGTACTATTTTTGTCAATGGTTTTTATACATGAAACACTTATTTATTTTGTTTCATTTATCCACACATATACGGTTGACAAATAAACAGAAATATTACAAACATTAATTTAGCTTTTTTTATGAAACGAAGACAAAAAATACTGTCCATATCCAAAATTTTATCAGAAAACAAACTTTTTTTAAATTTGGAACTTTCTCATATAAATCTTTTTAAATAATAATAGTTTTAACAAATAATATTTTATCACAATTGAATTGACAAAAGACATTTATTTCCTAAAAATAATTCAATTTAACTCGATCTCCACATCTAACATTATCGCCATTTAATATTTGGAATATATCTATAGGATATAATTTAATCCTCTGACTTTATTGAAAATTTTATGACCTTTAAAATGACACAAATAGAGGTTAAACAACCAAAAGTAATTAATATTATAGCATTACAATGACATTCTTCATTGTTAACATTGTGGTAGTGTCGAAACAGTAACATAACATTTGGGGTAAAAAAAACTATGATGTAGCATTAACACCAATGACAAATTAAAATTATATCAACATAAGATACGGCTGGTCATGTTGAAATTACGTGGAGAGTATACTTTGAAATATAATATTTTGTGAAGTTTAATTTCTTTCACAGAGATGATTAAACGTGCTTTGATATATTCTTTAATATAAAATATAGTTTATTATACCTATTCAAGTCTTAAATACCTTGTATGATACAATTTATAAAACAGTGAAATGGGGAATAGATAGAAAATACTCAAAACAGCTGTCTCATGACTGCTATAATAAGTATCTTACTATTATATCTTCTAGCTATTTCTCCTCGTCTAAGAATTTGTCAAGTTCTGCTGTGTCTTCCATGTTCAGGTGGATCTCTTCTAGTGTAACTTCTAAACTTTTTTCTTTGTTAAACGATAATTTTCCTGAAAGAAAAAGGTATAACCATTTAAGTACTATTAAAAAAGTCTGATTATTTCTAGTGAGAAAATTATGATATCTGTAATTAAATAAGAATATAACTTATGCCATATCCATTTTCTGGTACATACAGTATTAATTTTAACACACAACAGATTTTTTAGATTTAGATTAGTTGTGAATTAAGTTAAAGTTTTTCAAAATTTATGTCCGCAAAATTTACAAAGGAAAATTCTTATTCATGATGCCCAGAGATAATTGAGCAGCCTGATGGTAGAGTCTAGAACTTTCGATTGAGAGACCCGGGTTCAATACAACCCGCTGCTGATTTATTCCACCTTCACGAAACAAGAATATTGCTGACTATAAGGGTATCTGAGCCCGTAGACAAACTGTGCTTAGCGATCGACTACTGGCGAACTTTTCAACAATCTACCTACATGTACCATATAATTATGCATTATTGTTGCAGTTATTGTCGAAAATTTGTTTGTAGTCGATCGCCGAATGCGTGTTTGTCTAGGGGCTCAGGGGTGTATTTCAAATCCAAATTCATCTTTTTAAAGAAATCTTAGTAATAATTTAAAACATTTATGTTCATTTACTTGGGAGTTCTCCTTGCGTTTTGTATAATGTGAGGTCTTCTTGGAAAGCTTGTGAGGCAGCAAGTTGTCTCTCTTTCAGCATTTCTCTTTGCTTTTTATCTGCTTCCTTAAGCACTTCTGTTTGCTTAGCAACTAAGTTTATACGACTGATTTCTAAGGCAGCTGTGAAAAAATGCAGTGTTGTGATATTAATATGTGTAGCATAAAAATAGAGCGGACTGCTCTTAAAAACACTAATTAAATACAGTAGGTATGTAGCACTAAACTATTTTTACATACCTAATTTTTTTTCTTTGTACATTGAAAGTTGGAATGTGTGTTCTATTTTCCTGTGTTCAAAATCACAACGGTCAATTATTAACTCTAAATTTATTAAATCATTTTCTACTTCATTATATTTTGTATTCAATGATTTTAACTTTCCAATACAATCCTCTACATCTGCTATAACTTTTGGTAGACTGAAGAGAGTGGAGTTTATCAAGGTAATATCATTCAAGCGCTTTGACACACCAAAATGTATGCTAGTCATATAAAAATCTATCATCTCGGCTTCTTTCGAACATTTCTCTGCTGTTTCGTGCATTTCTTTCCATTCATTTTGATATTTCTCTAGTAATACTGATCCTGCCGCAATATTAATTTTGTCTTCAGCAATATTGCTGATATTTTTGGATGACCTGGCAGAATGCTGTTGGGCTTGAGATATTCTTTGTCTCACAACATTATTCAGTTGGATACCGTCATGAACCACAGATCTAAGCTTATCTCTAAAACTATCAAACATTGCTAACGTATATTGGAAGAACCATAGAATAATAAATATACTAAAGTAAAAAGAACTGGAAAGAACTACATAATAAATCAAGCAATTATAAAAACAAAATCAAAACATCAAAAGAATAATCGAAACGTCAAGCCTCTGCTGTCAATGTCACATGTGAAATTAAAATTATCTATGGAATAAGTATATTTTCAAATTATTAAAAAGAAGTAGGTAGCTGAGTTATGATTGAATAATTTTGTGCGACAAAAGTAGGTATTTATTTATTTTATTTCTTTTAACTGAATACAAAATTTAAAATACTATCGAAGTGATTTCTTCCATCTAACCACGGGTAACAAAGAAAAAACTGGGTGACAGTTATTTTAAGTGAGCGGCTAAAAATACTAAACGGGTGACGAAAATTACTAACTGAGCGACTACATATCTCTATTGAATAATTGACTGCAAATATCAAGATAATAACTTTAGTTCAATTTTGCTTAATAAATATTCCAAAATATTTTTTTATTATTTATTTTAAAAAATAAATATAAACGGTCTGTATTCCTAAATGTCGTGGTTAGATGGAAGAAATTACTTTATAGACCATTAAAGGATGACGTCACAGAAAAATCATTGAGGGGCATCAGGCATCCCAACACAACAGACGATTACAGTGTAATATTAGGTGGAACGCCTAAAGAATAGACCATTAAAGGATGACGTCACAGAAAAATCCGTGAGGGGCATCAGGCATCCCAACACAACACATTCACAGTGTTTACGGTGTAATATTAGGTGGGACGCCTAAAAAATAGATACCTAATAATCAAAAAAAACTGTCAGTGTCGATTTTGTTATAATTTTGTTGTCTGACTTTCTTTTTTTTCTCTTATGGCATAACATCCTACAAGTATGATTTGCGCAATTTGATTGTTTGCCCCCCACGCAAAAGCAAATCCATAGACAAGACCACGTGACCTTTAATGGTCTATACCTTATAATCAAAAAAACTGCAGTGTCGATTTTGTTATTATTTTGTCGTCTGACTTTCTTTTTTTTCTCTTATGGCATAACATCCTACAAGGATGATTTGCGCAATCTGACTGTTTGCCCCCCAAGCAAAAGCAAATCCATAGACAAGACCACGTGACCTTTAATGGTTTTTAAAATTTTATATTATTTTGTTAACAGTGTTATGTAATGATGATGTGCAAAAAGAATAAATAAATAAATAAAACAGTATATACTACAAATTATCCGGAGAGATAGAAAGCTACAATCGAGCCCCAGAGAGTGGCAAATGTAAGGCAACGATACATAAAATTTAGATTAAAAAAAACATGTTTTTCGTTCCACATGCGTCTCGCTGAAGGAACTTCAAAAACGCTCGGCTTCGTTCGGGTACCCTCGGGTGATTATCTGTGCTCGGATCTATCAATTTGACTGATTTTGACAGTTTGATCTTTGATGACTTCGTTTTGATTTGATTTTTTTGTTGACATAATAATATAGGCAGGGTAGGACGACAACTTCTAACTATGATGTTCATTTTCGCGATGATAATATGGCGCCATTACTTGCTTTTCGGGTAAACCTTGTGCACGTTTTTTATGTTGCATTTTCTTATATAGTTCGTATATGAATGCCGACTATAGTTTAATAGCATGCGTTTTACCTGAAAAAACAAGAATTATTCTCGAGTTTAGTATGGATGATGACGACAAGAGGGGATGGTTTACATGTGTGCAGTTCTGATGCTTTTAATTATAATAATAGATATATCATTACATCTATCTATTCCATCATTTCCATCACCACATTACATCATAATTCTATGATTACATCTATCTATCTAGTAGTGCTGTGTTACTAGCTAGACCCGAGCTGAACCGAGGGGATCCGAAAGAAGCCGAGCGTTTTTGAAGTTCCTTCAGCGAGACGCATGTTTCGTTCCAGCTTAATAAGCGTGTACGCTGTCTATGGTTAAAAATGCATTGATCCTTGAACAAGTGGCTGATTGTCTGTGGATTGTTGCTGCCATACATTGGCTTTTTATGTGAAATTTATGAGAGAGAATGGTGCGGCGTCAGAGTTTCGTTTGAACGTATTTAACTTGGAATTGCAGCATAACTGTGTAAGTACAAATTGTTATAATATTATCATGTATTTATATTAGTTTTGTATGGTTATGAATTTTTTTGGTTATGTATTAATAGGTCATAATGTTTTCTATTTGTCCGCCAAATATTTTCCCATGACGCGCACAATAGTTTGACCGTTGTCGGCACGCCGTTGCGCCAAATTTATATTGTTTTACTTCTTTCTAGGCATAAATTATGGCTGACGAACCAATGTTGGTTGATCAAGTTGAGAGTAGCGAGGCTGTGATAGATTCGCAAGTAAATGGCGTCGAGTCAAGCGAAGAACAAGAGGTTAGCGGGGCAGGGAAGGATGTCGATGTTGCTGTTTCTTCAACCGAAGCCTCCGCTGTAGAGACTGCGGTAGAGTCTCCCATCAAATTAGAAATGGAAGAGGATGAAGGTGAAGAAAATAGAGTTATAAATACACAAGAAAATGTTGAGAAAAGTGAAAATGGAGGGAGAAAAGAAGGTATGCTTACATATTATTAATACTACTATGCTTCAGATCAGTATGTCTACAGGGTTTCCACTATTAACAAAATTTCTACAATTCTTATTTTGTTTGCCTCCTTGTTCAGAACATAAACACAAAATAATTGTATTTGGTTTGCGCCCTGAAGACATTAGCCATGAGGTCCGAAGATATGTGTAAATTGAAAATATCATTTTAAATAGATACAAAAAAACTTTTATTAAATATAAATATGTTTCGTTACGTACATTAATGTCCATGTGATAATTCTCGTTCACTGTGTATTGCATAGATTTATTTACGGTTTATTCGCTTTAAAACAACAAATGAATATGAAGCCGCCATTTTGTGTGAAACATGTACGTATATCATAGAATTCAAATAATCTCGATGTTTCTACTTTTTTAACACCTTTAAATTATGTGAGTTTTTATGTAATAGATTTATGCTAAAATCATTTGTACTAAAAACTGTAAATTTGTATTTTTGGTGAAATAAAGTACAATTTGCGCTAACTGTGGAGATCAAAGACATCTTTTATGTTCATTAATGCCCTTTTTATTGTATGAAACATACATCGGATACTAGTTGCATAGACCATAAACTAAATTTGAGTTCGTCGGTAGCCTGGAGGTAGAGTCGCGGCCTTGTGAACAAGGGGTCCGGGGTTCGATCCCAGGTGCCGTCAAACTCCCCTTTCACGACACAAGCTTTTAGCTTACTGTGAAAGGTGTATAAGGTTGTATTTGGGTTTATAACAAAACCCAGATATATCTTTTTAAAAAAAAAAAACAATGCAAACTATACATGAAAACCTCAAATCACACATAATTTTTTTGTGTTTCACAGAGAACATTCCAGAAATACCAGTGGTAGCCAACAGTGTTAAAGGTCGCAAGCGTAAGGCCAGTGACTCGAGTACAGAGGAAGAAGAGTTAAAGGGATTCGACCCCCCTCCAGAGCCCTCCCCCCTCACCAAATATAGGATTGGTAAGTTTACTTAGTTGATACTTATTTATTTTTCACTGTACATAGGTTATAATATTTATCATTAAACAGTGTAAAATATCAACAATTATAATTATAATACAATGTACTGTAAAGGAGTTATTCACCTCTGTCTTCCATCTAATCCCACAATAGACTATATCTAGAAGTTGAGGTGGGCAAGGTCTTTGGATGAAAGAGAAGAAAAAAATATTCCATCTAAGTGTGCTATATTTTCGTTATATTGTTAGGTATGCAATGTGTCAATTTTTCAAATATTACAAGCAAATTTTTATTTAAATTTAATTTTAAAATCATTTTCGTGATTTTTGGTTAACTATAATGTGACTCGATACTTAAGAAATAAATTTCGGGGTTTTGGGCTTCTGAACCGAAAATGAATATAATACCTGTAGTTTTTGTATTCTTGATAACACTGTATACCTGATAGTAGCTGTCACGCAGTGCCAGAGCAAGCCATGTTGCCAAGGCTACACATATAATTATTCTGTCATGTCGGAAATATTACTTACTATGTGAAAAGGACAAAATTGCTGCATATTGCTGGTGATAAATGCAGTCACCCAGTATGAAAAGTATGTAGGTGGAATGTTAAATGCGGTGTAATGTGGTGTTCTCACTTTGGCGAATATCGCTAGGGCACCAAAATATCGCCAGCCATTTGAACCGTCTGAACAAAATGACAAGATAGTCTGAAACAATAAAAACCAGTAGAAACGATATCGTCTCGAGTTGACCACCTTCCAACTTTTTCGGCCGATTGAACGATTTGCGCGTGCGCAGATGTGCGCGGCGTTCGTATCTATGGTAAAAACTTTATAACCTATAAATTTTATAATGTTTCCCGCTTCGTGACAGCTGTTATCTTTGTTGTTGGTTTGTGGCGTTTGTTTCCTATTAGAAGGCGCCTTATAACCTCTACTATAACATTTTCGACTAAAAATAAACACTTCGCGATCTCCATCTCGACGTCCGCCATTTTGAAAACAGTGTCAAAATCAAAGCGCATCTGACAGATCGTTTCTATATCGGTGGACTGTGTGAACAGGTGTGACGATCAATGGATGTCCAGCGAATTTTGTTTTTTCGCCTGGCGATATATTTTGAAATTCGCCAAATGTGAACACCCCATAAAACACTTTTCCAAGCCTGAGCCGATTTTGTAGATTTATAATGAACATTTTGAGTTACTTATGGTTATTATGTGTTTCTTTAGATAAAATAGAGAAGGACATTCGGGAAGCTGAATTGGAAGCCCAGAAATTAAAATCGGGTCGTCCTCCAGCCAAAAAATTACACTTGGCATCACCGGCACATGCCTCAGGTATGGAATATCTCTTATATGCTACTCTCCCATTTACTTACATACTTTCACAATCTATAATATTATATCTCACATCACTTTTTTATTTCTTTTCAATGCTCTTAAAGTATTCAGCTGCGATGTCAACTAGACCAGATGCCTGAGTCAAAACACATTTTAGCGTTACGTTTTTGTGTCCCAATCATTTGAACATAGACGACGTTGAGCCAAAGTGTCAATTTTCGTAACTATTGTGTATTTTAGCTATGAAACTGACACTTGCTCGCTATGTTTTCTATATTCGAATGCTAACGTAACGAAAACGTAACGTTAAAATGTGTTTTGACTTTGGGCCATGAGGCCGTCGTCTACATTCGTTTGAATGTAAACGACGTTGCACCAAAGTATCAATTTTCGTAACTAATGTGTATTTTAGCTACGAAATAGACACTTGCTCGCAATGTCGTCTATATTGGAACAAAAACGTAATGTTAAAATGTGTTTTGACTTCAGGCCCTGGGCTTCCTTAATTAATCAAAAAATTGTACTCATTTAATTATTGATTCAATTATGAAAAGTTACTTTGTTACTTGTTCATTAAGTTGTTAATTCCTTGAAAACGTAACACAGTTTACAGTTAATTCCAAGTGCTAATAAAAAAGGATCCCAACATATAAAAGTTGGATGCTAAAAACAAAAATTTAACACTTTGTTAAAATTAGTATCGGTACTGGATATTCTCTCTCAAGAAAAGTTAATATAACAGAAACTTTTTTATCAGAAGTTAATGTTACGCAAAATAAAAATTGTTAAACTGAAGTTAATCACAATCTCAACAGAAGTTAATTAACTTGTTAATGTTTGGGGAGTCCGTTTTGAAGAATTTCGCAATCAGAAAATTCTTTCCAATAAGATATGCTTTTATTAACACCATACCTATACACCAGACGGAAATTATGTTACGTTGAATATAGGACATAGCAACTTATGAACATAGTTCCTTGTCATGTCCTTTCTGATGGAATATTCTTCGTTGGTTGAAACATAATATATTTTTTTACATCCATAGATAAAAAAATTGTGTCAAACTTTTATTAAAGCAAAACAAAGTCATTTTAACTTAATGTTGTTAAAGTTTAAAAAAAGAATAAAAATCTATAGCAATCAGCCATCTTATATAGTTTTGTTGAAAAAACTTAAGAGTAGACATACTGAAAATTGACATAGTGTAGTTGCACTTCGATATAGAGATTTTATAAAAAAATCTTGGAGTTCATTTCTATGTGTACATAAACTGTATACCAACCAGTTGTTGATAATACCATTACTGGGTATTTGATAAGTATTGTACAGTTGATGGCTTATTATATATTATAGTTTGTTTGGTTAGTATAATGTTATGTATTAGTGATATCTAACACAATGCTAAACTAGTCCTATGCATTGTAGGGAAAATATATATCTATATGTATGCCAGAGTGAAATAATGCTGTATCGAATCTTAGTTATTGTGACTTACGATGGACAGTGTTGTCCTCAACATGCTCTTTGTATATTAACAAACGTACGTGAGGAGCAAATGTAATTACTTGAAAAACTTTACACGGTCTCACTAAAATAATTTTTTTTGAGACATACATACATTGTGTAGTTTACCTCTGGCATACGGATATGTAATAAATAATGAGAATTTGGGTTTAAAAGTATGTGTAAATGGCTCCTGAGATATCCGTGTGTGATATGGGTCTCTCTTCAATATCACATTTAATATTATAAGAAAAGGGTATATTGTTCTGTAATGAATTATGTTTATTTAATTTAAAAGTATGGGTAAATGGCTCCTGAGATATCCGTGTGTGATATGGGTCTCTCTTCAATGTCACATTTAATATTATAAGAAAAGGGTATATTGTTCTGTAATGAATTATGTTTATTTAATTTAAAAGTATGGGTAAATGGCTCCTGAGATATCCGTGTGTGATATGGGTCTCTCTTCAATATCACATTTAATATTATAAGAAAAGGGTATATTGTTCTGTAATGAATTATGTTTATTTAATTTAAAAGTATGGGTAAATGGCTCCTGAGATATCCGTGTGTGATATGGGTCTCTCTTCAATGTCACATTTAATATTATAAGAAAAGGGTATATTGTTCTGTAATGAATTATGTTTATTTAATTTAAAAGTATGGGTAAATGGCTCCTGAGATATCCGTGTGTGATATGGGTCTCTCTTCAATATCACATTTAATATTATAAGAAAAGGGTATATTGTTCTGTAATGAATTATGTTTATTTAATTTAAAAGTATGGGTAAATGGCTCCTGAGATATCCGTGTGTGATATGGGTCTCTCTTCAATGTCACATTTAATATTATAAGAAAAGGGTATATTGTTCTGTAATGAATTATGTTTATTTAATTTAAAAGTATGGGTAAATGGCTCCTGAGATATCCGTGTGTGATATGGGTCTCTCTTCAATATCACATTTAATATTATAAGAAAAGGGTATATTGTTCTGTAATGAATTATGTTTATTTAATTTAAAAGTATGGGTAAATGGCTCCTGAGATATCCGTGTGTGATATGGGTCTCTCTTCAATGTCACATTTAATATTATAAGAAAAGGGTATATTGTTCTGTAATGAATTATGTTTATTTAATTTAAAAGTATGGGTAAATGGCTCCTGAGATATCCGTGTGTGATATGGGTCTCTCTTCAATATCACATTTAATATTATAAGAAAAGGGTATATTGTTCTGTAATGAATTATGTTTATTTAATTTAAAAGTATGGGTAAATGGCTCCTGAGATATCCGTGTGTGATATGGGTCTCTCTTCAATGTCACATTTAATATTATAAGAAAAGGGTATATTGTTCTGTAATGAATTATGTTTATTTAATTTAAAAGTATGGGTAAATGGCTCCTGAGATATCCGTGTGTGATATGGGTCTCTCTTCAATATCACATTTAATATTATAAGAAAAGGGTATATTGTTCTGTAATGAATTATGTTTATTTAATTTAAAAGTATGGGTAAATGGCTCCTGAGATATCCGTGTGTGATATGGGTCTCTCTTCAATATCACATTTAATATTATAAGAAAAGGGTATATTGTTCTGTAATGAATTATGTTTATTTAATTTAAAAGTATGGGTAAATGGCTCCTGAGATATCCGTGTGTGATATGGGTCTCTCTTCAATGTCACATTTAATATTATAAGAAAAGGGTATATTGTTCTGTAATGAATTATGTTTATTTAATTTAAAAGTATGGGTAAATGGCTCCTGAGATATCCGTGTGTGATATGGGTCTCTCTTCAATATCACATTTAATATTATAAGAAAAGGGTATATTGTTCTGTAATGAATTATGTTTATTTAATTTAAAAGTATGGGTAAATGGCTCCTGAGATATCCGTGTGTGATATGGGTCTCTCTTCAATATCACATTTAATATTATAAGAAAAGGGTATATTGTTCTGTAATGAATTATGTTTATTTAATTTAAAAGTATGGGTAAATGGCTCCTGAGATATCCGTGTGTGATATGGGTCTCTCTTCAATGTCACATTTAATATTATAAGAAAAGGGTATATTGTTCTGTAATGAATTATGTTTATTTAATTTAAAAGTATGGGTAAATGGCTCCTGAGATATCCGTGTGTGATATGGGTCTCTCTTCAATGTCACATTTAATATTATAAGAAAAGGGTATATTGTTCTGTAATGAATTATGTTTATTTAATTTAAAAGTATGGGTAAATGGCTCCTGAGATATCCGTGTGTGATATGGGTCTCTCTTCAATATCACATTTAATATTATAAGAAAAGGGTATATTGTTCTGTAATGAATTATGTTTATTTAATTTAAAAGTATGGGTAAATGGCTCCTGAGATATCCGTGTGTGATATGGGTCTCTCTTCAATATCACATTTAATATTATAAGAAAAGGGTATATTGTTCTGTAATGAATTATGTTTATTTAATTTAAAAGTATGGGTAAATGGCTCCTGAGATATCCGTGTGTGATATGGGTCTCTCTTCAATGTCACATTTAATATTATAAGAAAAGGGTATATTGTTCTGTAATGAATTATGTTTATTTAATTTAAAAGTATGGGTAAATGGCTCCTGAGATATCCGTGTGTGATATGGGTCTCTCTTCAATATCACATTTAATATTATAAGAAAAGGGTATATTGTTCTGTAATGAATTATGTTTATTTAATTTAAAAGTATGGGTAAATGGCTCCTGAGATATCCGTGTGTGATATGGGTCTCTCTTCAATATCACATTTAATATTATAAGAAAAGGGTATATTGTTCTGTAATGAATTATGTTTATTTAATTTAAAAGTATGGGTAAATGGCTCCTGAGATATCCGTGTGTGATATGGGTCTCTCTTCAATGTCACATTTAATATTATAAGAAAAGGGTATATTGTTCTGTAATGAATTATGTTTATTTAATTTAAAAGTATGGGTAAATGGCTCCTGAGATATCCGTGTGTGATATGGGTCTCTCTTCAATATCACATTTAATATTATAAGAAAAGGGTATATTGTTCTGTAATGAATTATGTTTATTTAATTTAAAAGTATGGGTAAATGGCTCCTGAGATATCCGTGTGTGATATGGGTCTCTCTTCAATGTCACATTTAATATTATAAGAAAAGGGTATATTGTTCTGTAATGAATTATGTTTATTTAATTTAAAAGTATGGGTAAATGGCTCCTGAGATATCCGTGTGTGATATGGGTCTCTCTTCAATATCACATTTAATATTATAAGAAAAGGGTATATTGTTCTGTAATGAATTATGTTTATTTAATTTTATTCTTTTTGCACATCATCATTTACGTAACAAAATCGACAAAGTAATTTACATAAAAAAATGTGATATGCAGTGGTGAGATTATGATTATATTAGTGATTTCTTTCATCTAATCACAATATTCGTTCTTTTACAGATGTATCTTCCCGACCCTCATCAGGACTGTCAGTACGCTCTGAGAGCGATCTCATGGGCTCTGATGTAAGTATATCACCATTGTACTCAGCCATGTCAACTAATGCTTCCAAGTATTTTTTTTAATGTTTTTAAGTCTATAAGGTATTTTTAAACTTGTTTTAAGCCATTCTTAATGCACATTCAAATATTAATTATGTATGTTACGTAAGTTTTGCCAGCACTGGTCATTGAAGCAAAGTAAATCAGCATTAGAATTCAAATTATAAAACATCCATTGGAATCCAAAACTTTTGTCATTAGGCTATTAGGCACTCCGATTATAAATTTGCATTATTTTTCTTTCCAGCTTAATAACTCTGCGGCTAGCAGTCCTCAGCCTGCTAAGGGACGCAAATCTACAGTGAACCTAAATAATCCTCTGTACAGGGTGCCCATGGAACACGGATGGAAGAGGGAGCTGGTCTACCGGGCCACTCTGGACCAGTACAACAGGAGACAGGGAGACATATACTACTACACACCCCAGGGAAAGAAACTACGCTCTACTAGGGAGGTATGTACATATTTATTTTGTTTTATTTTTCACTATACATAAGCTGTATAATTAAATACACAGTAGACGAGTTCATCATTATATCAAGGTATTTTTTTTTCTCGTAGGTGTCTGAATATTTGGCTGGCACTGGACTGACATTAGATCACTTCACATTCTTCAAAGAACCTCTAGGACTTGACGATCCTGAAAAGGAAATTATAAGGTATCACATTATATACTTTCAAAAGCATTTCATATTTCAGTTCAAAAAGTTTAACGAACATTCAAAATGGGTCCACATCACATTAAATCAAAATTCTTTTGGATTAATAACTTTCCAAAGTATGATTACCTACCTTAAGCTTACATTGTAGTTTAACTAACTATAAATATGTTTCTTGTGATGTGACTGCAGATTTATTCTTTACATTATTTTTTGTTTACAGAGATGCAAAATTACAAAGGACTCGCACAGATTCTCCAGTTATGATGCCACAAGAGAAAGTTACCCCTTCACCATTGGTGAGAGAGGGGAAGAGAACTCCTAAACCAAAAGGTCCCAAAGGAGCTTCACCAGAACGGGGAGTCACACCCAAACTAGCAGCACCATTCAAGGTAAGAAAATTTACATCAATCATTTATGCATGAGGTGTATAGAAGCAAAGTCACATTGAAATTGAAAAAACGCTACATTGCTACTTGAAATGTGTTTGATTTCTTCTAGGATAAAGGTAGATTTTTTTATGTATCGATCAAACCACAATGTCAGAATTAAAAGAACATCTTTTCTTTTGTAAGTGTATCATTTTGACTTTCTAAAATTTCCTTTTGTGTTATCATTTCATCAGTTTCCCTCCTTTTATCCTTGTATTATCTTTCCATAGAGCCCAGAGTTTTCCCACACTCCTATCTTGTCATCTCAGAAATTTTCTTGTCCACACAACTCCATTTTAAGATAATTAGCTTCTTACGAATTGGCTACTTTGGCATTTTTTCCTTACCTGCAGCACTTCGTAAAATGCTTATAAAGATTATGCAGTCATATTGTTCTTTTATGCATTCCAATACATATGTGTTGTATGTCCTGACTTTCTTAATATTTTCATATATATTTATGTAACAGGTTAAATCATTGGGATCTCGTCTCAGCAATCAGGCCCAGACCACTCCTCCAGCAGTTAAGGCTAATAAGGAACAAATCAAAGGAAAGAAGGAGACACCAGGCAAACAAACTAAAAAGAAGTAATTATATTATCATTTTATCCAATAAATTAAAGGGAAAAAGTGTTTTATGAATTATTGAAACCGTTTCTATATTGCAAAGGTGTATTGAAATAAGTCGAATAGATTAAAGATTTTTTTATAAATTTTAGTTTGTGATAAACCTAAATACACTATTAAATACTTGTAAGTTGGAAATTGGATATTCCCATAGGACCATCAACTTCCTCGGAATATTATTGCTTGCTGAATTTGAATCAATTTAATAACTTGAATAAAAAATAAATAGATATATGTGTTAAACATGAAACTTCTGGAGAAAAAGGGCAGAGAAACCATAGGCTTAGTTTAGTAAGTTTTTGTACATGTATAAATATGGTGTGGAGCCCAAGGAACATCACTGATACAAATATAGTGGAGTTTGCTACATCCACTGGAACTTCTTATAGTGTACTGTATATTTGTGGTGTAGTTCCAATATGTAACTACTCATGAGTTGGTATTTACCTAAGATATTTAAAAAGTATACTACTTTTTAGATTTATATACCTAATGATCTTAGTATGTATATGAATAAAGCATGTGCAAGTAATAAGCAAGGCTAATCGATAATACTATAATTATTAATTAAGAATAATATTATGTATTAGTTTTCAATGCTTCCTTAACTAATACCATTTATTTATTAATTAATTAATCGGTTACGGCAATCCACCCAATTCAAGTGATTTGCGGCCATATTTATTTCCATTACTTTAACAAACGAAATGTAAATGCTTGCACTTACGATAATCTCCCAATTAAAATAAAGTGTAGGTGACTAAATTTCCAGTTAGGCAATAATAACTACTTCTATGCTATTACGCCACATCCCACAATCGTGGCGGCCAGCAGACCAGCTGCATGTAATAAACATACAAGCTGTCTGTGCGAACAATGATTTTGAAGCCCTTTTATTAAATATTAAGTAATAAATAGTTTCAAAATAGTCGACAATCTCAAAATAAAGAGAGAGAAATTATCTCAGCTCATTCAAATAAATATTAATAGCATAATAAAATCTTCATTTATCAAGGCAAATAATAATAGAAATTGTAATTTACTCTCACGAGCTTTTATATGTTTTTAAGATAATTTATCTACGACTACTATACCATCACAGCACATAGCCAGCCGACCAGATGCATGTAATAAACGTGCAAGCTGTCCATGCTAGCTAAAAAATAAGACATTCAGGATGGGTATAAAAAAACTGAACTGAATGATTGCATATATGTACATATTTATAAAATAACTGCTATTTTAACCCTTTTAGTGCCAATGAGCACTATCGCGCTCCTGTGCCAAAAGTGCCAGGCGCTCCCGATATCAGTACGTGATGGGCGTGCAGCGGTGAAGGTCACATGCACACAACGATATTTTTTTCACTTAATTTGTTATATATAAAGTTCAACATGGGTCAAAGCTAAATAAAGTTTAAAAAAGATCCCGGTTAAAAAAAAAATTTAACCCAAAATGTCAGAATTTGAAAATAGTTCATATGAGACTGATCATAGTTCAAGTTGTGAAGAAAGTGATGGTAGAAGCGACATTGTGGTTCTTTCAAATCGCATGATGCTACTTTTGAGTGAGAGTGACTAAATTTGTACCCTCTGCAAGAAAGGGCCCCATGGGATCTGTGCTGAAAAGCACATATGCACATATATTTTTATTTTTGGATTTCTATTTTTGTAATAATTTTCTTCCACAATAAATTTTTCCATCATTTTTTTTAATTAGAATATCCATCTTTTAAGTTTCTTGAAGGAAACACTGAAAGAATTTTGGAAATCGGGTAATTTTCGGAAAAAATACAATTCTTTTTGGAGATAAGGGTAAATGACATCATAACCACGGTTTTCTTTGGCATTTTTAAATATACGTGAGAAAAAAACAATGGCACTAAAAGGGTTAACAATGTTATATACTGTGATACATGTTATTGGTAAATCAACAAACTATCACAGAGATTCCAATCTATTACTTAATTAATGGAATTATGATTAGATACTATTTATTACTTACTGCATGTCATGTTGGTATTCACAAAAATAAAAGGTATCGTTAACAAATATCTTCATCATTTCTGTCGGTCCCTCAATCCTGAGGATCGTGAACATCATGTCTCGTTCTGTTGACCATCTGTCTCCATTTTGAGCGATCCTCCGCCGTGTGTAAGGCCCCGTGAAGTGAGCTCTGTGTGGCTTCCTTAATTTGGTCGCTCCATCTTATTGGCACTCTGCCCCTTCCCCTCCTCCCTTCTACAACCCCAGTCATAATCACTTTTTCCAGGTTGTCATGCTCTCTTCTTGCAATGTGCCCGAAATATCGCAAAGCGCGCTGACTGCAAATCGTTGAGAGTCGCGCCGAAATGTTTAGCTCCCTGAGGATGGACTCATTGGTCCTGCGTTCGGTCCAATGCACTCGGAGCAATTTTCTCCAGCACCACATCTCAAACGCATCGATCCTCGCGCGTTCGCTAGCTCGCAGCGTCCACGTTTCAGCTCCGTATAAAAATATGCTGAATACCAAGGTCTTGACTAGTCTTATCTTTGTGTTTCTCATAATTTCACGGCTTTTCCAAATTTTATCAAGACGACCCATTGCGTTCTTTGCCATCTGTGTGCGGCGGTTCACTTCTTGGTCGCTTGTGCCTCTATTATTTATGAGAGAACCTAGATATATAAATTCGTTGACAAAGTCAATTCCTGTGTCTGCGAGCCTGCCTGAGCGATCAACTATCATTGCCTTAGTTTTACTGCAGTTGATCTTCAGTCCCATCTTTTCACTTTCAATCTCCACACGACGAAACAACTCTGCTAACTCCTGCACATTTGACGCGACTAAGGTAGTGTCGTCAGCAAACCTGAGATTGCATATCTTCTGTCCTCCTATTGTGACACCACCATTCCAACCATCTAGGGCCCTTCTCATGATGCTCTCTCCATAAAGATTAAAGAGCTTGGGCAAAAGTATGCATCCTTGTCGTACTCCCTTCTCTGCTTTGAATGGTTCCGAAATGGAGTCCTCTATTCTTACTCGTGATTTCCCTTCTAAATACAGATTTTGAATTAAGAATAACAAGTGATCTGGAACTCCCATCCCGCTTAGGGCTTCGAACAGCTCTTCCCACCTCACACAGTCGAAAGCTTTAGTGTAATCAATGAAGCAAAAAACAGTTGGTACATTGAATTCACGGCATTTTTCAATTATCTGCGTCCTTTTCAGGATCTGTTCTCTGGTACCTCTACCTACGACAAAACCTGCTTGTTCTCTGGCAATTTGCCAATCTACATATCCTGCTAGTCGCCTATTTATTATGTCCAACAAAATTTTGCTGGCATGAGATATGAGGGATATAGTTCTAAAGTTATCACACTTTTTTGTTGAGCCTTTTTTGTGCAGTGGAATTACCGTGGACTCGGCCCAGTCTTCTGGCCATTGTCCGGTCCTCCACACTTTTTGGCAGATGGAATGAATAGCACGAGTCCCTTCGTTACCCAGATGCTGCAACAGATCAGCCGTGATGCCATCACCACCAGCAGCCTTATTTTTCAAGCGGGCAATAGAGTGTTCCACCTCGTCTAGCATAATATCTGGTTCTCTCTGTTCAACCACCTCGCGTCTCTGTGTCACCTCCCCCTGCGAGCCATTGTCTTTTGAGTCTTTGTAAAGGTTTTCGCAGTAATTTCGCCACCTGTCAATTACTTTGTCCTGCTCAGATATCAGGGATCCATCAGTGTCTTCAATGAGCCATGTTTTTGGTTTGAAGTCGCGGGTTAACACTTTAACTTGCTTGAAAAGATCTTTAGTCATGGCTTTATCTGCAAGGTTCTCGATCTCCTGACATATTGCATTGATGTAAGAGTTTTTGTCTTTTCTGCAAGCAGATTTTACAGCTCTGTGAAGAGTTTGATATTCTGCACGGTTGGTATTATTTGTTAGTCCAGCTTGCTTAACCACTCTACGTCTATCTATCAAGGAACATGTTTCTTCTGATATCCATGCTTTGCTGCTTGATGTTGGTCTGGGCTCCTTCTGTTGTGCCTCCCTTGCTGCCTCTAGCGTGACAGATTTTAGCTTCACCCATGCAGCATCAGATGTTTCAAAAGGATCGAATTCTGTGTTGTTTATCTTTGGAGCAGCAAGTTCCTCAAACCTACACAAAGCGTTGGGGCTTAAGCACAGTTTGGTGGAATCCGACTTCTTCTTAATGCATTTTATGTGTACTTTAATGTTGGCAACAAGAAGCTGGTGATCGCTACCACAGTCTGCACCAGGGAATGTTTTGGTGTTAGTGATCTAGGAACGCCATCTTGACTGTACAGCAATGTAGTCAATTTGTGTTCTGTATCTGTTTCCCGGTGAGATCCAGGTATATAGTCATCTAGGGTGTTGCTTGAACCAAGTATTCATTATGGTCAGCTTATTTTCTATGCAAAAATGTAGAAAGCGGTCCCCTCTTTCGTTCCTGTTGCCTAGTCCAAACCTTCCTACAGTTGTGCCTGCATTCACATCTTGACACGTGTTCCCTATCTTAGCATTCATGTCTCCTTGGAGGATCGTCATCTCTCTTTTCGGGATTTTGTTTATGACCTGTTCCAGCTGATTGTAAAAATTCTGAATGTCCTCGTCTGATGATTGAGATGTAGGTGCATATACTTGTATAATGTTTAGGGCGCACGAATAACAACTATAACAAATATAACGAAAAAAAAACTATTATATGCGGCACCACGATTTGTGAGTATACACGAATGTTGCCTACTAGGGACATGGGGGTAAGATACTCGTGTGGTGGGGAAGATTACCAGGCATCAAATATTCACCAGAAAGAGATTAATGTATTTGATTTTTATTTTTTGAAACATTTTTTTAGATACATTCTTTATGTCCATGTAGACATTAAAGATGTATCTAAATAATCCTTGTGATAATGTTCTCATATTGCACAAAAAAAATAATGACACCTACTTGGCGACTTTGCCCTTTTTCTCTAAAGTGTCGCTTTCACGTGTGAAATGTAGTTTAACTGACAAAAAGAGGTTTCCAGTTTGTAAGTTTAAATATTATATTCATGCAATATATATTGTATTATGTAAATCATGTCATTTATGCACCTACTCCCCATTTCACTTCTCTTTCCTTGCATACCATAAAGTCCTCCCCTAGCTCGTATCTTGGCGCATGGTTGCAGCGTGGAGGGTAAACCTGGCCAGATAGCAGGCACACAGCAGGTCTACTCTGTCATGAGGATGCCCGTAGCAATGCTCAAGTATGGAACACAGCCCGGAGAAATGAGTCCAAAGGTATATTATCATTAAATTGAATAAATAATATTTTATCCGTAAATCAAAATATACAAATTTAAAGAAGAATCATCAAAAGACGAGCTCATCGCACATACAGTTTCTTCCTGCCAACCTCAACTAAATGTAATGTTATTTTATTGTCTGTTCTCCTCATTGTCACAAAATAATTATTTATGAAGATAGCTTATCTAATGTTGTGTGGTATTGTGTATGCAGAGTGGACGAGAGTTGTGTTCCATCCATTGTCCTTCAGCCAAGGGCCAAGTTCCCTCCCTGCAGTGCAGTGTATGCCTCTGCCTTTACCACAACGCTTGTGAAGGAATACAGGAGGATGTGCAACATTTTATGTGCAAGGTATATATAACACATATAACATGGCAATTTCACTTTTAATTGGTATCTACTATTTGGTAATTAACATTGAAAAATGAATGTATTTCCAGAGCTGTCAGAACACCCATCACAAGGTGCTCCCATCTCCTCCGCCACTCACCTCACTATCTTCTCTGAAGCCTGTACAGAAGACAACACCATCAGTACTGCCTCCGCCTCCACAGTTGCAGCGTATTGTCAAAGATATGCCTAAAATACCACAACCAGTCTTAGTGCCAGTTGTTAAAACTGTACCTATGCCAAAAGTTCTCAAAACAGTTTCAAAGTTAATTTCAGTCCACAAATCAGTACCAAAAGACACAACTCCTAAAGAGAAACCCGTCAAAAAGAGTTTAGTTGGATCTGTGACTACATGGCTCCCACCTTCTTCTAGTATAAGAATAGCTCCAAAACCACCTGTGAAGCCTGCCTCTGTTTCACCCACAATTCCTTTTGATATCATGCAAGGACGTTTTCCTCAAACCATTGCCATTGTCAATGGTAAAAAATATATAGTAGTTCCAAAACATAATGTTTTAAATGTCCCTCAACTGGGTAACAGTTCCACAGGTGTAATTCCCAAACAAGCAGAGGGAGCGCCAAAACTAGGAAACAATACAAGTCAAAACAGTAGCTTGGTCAGCGAAACTTCAAACATAGCGGAAGCAAAAGTCACTAGTGGTTCCAATGAAATGAGTGTTAGTAGTGTGGAGGATATTAAATTAGAAACTGATAGAGATAAAATTAACTCAGAAATTCCATCGGAGGATGTCTCAGACAGGGAAGAGGGGGAAGTGGATGTTAATAATGAGCCGGCACAGTGAGTATAGCTTTGAGGAAGTAAATTTTACTTACGTTTGTACTAGCATAGGACGGTGTACTATTGCTTGCAACTCTCTTGTAAAATTGATGTTCCTTGTAAACATTTCTCAATGTTGTCCTTTATAAATATTTTGCATAACCAAAGACATGTATGTAAATTTAAATAGTGAAGCAATATTTCTTCAAAATATAGATAACAATGCTCCTTAAAAGTAACAAATAGTTAATTCATCAATAACACAAGACATTCAGGAAAAAATGAAAGAATTGGCATTTTGAGTGTTGTGAGAGTGAATGAGAATGTTTGATGTTTGCTCACATATATTAATATGTTTGTAAATGCTGGGTGATCTTGCAAACAAGAACCCCAATGTATTGTGCATGATCTTATTTTATTTTGTAATCTCTGTTGTAAATTTTTGTATCTATGGAATGAAAGCAAAGTCTTATTAAGTTGTAGACTTGTGTGTAATTTTTATTTTTTTTCTAATTCTAGAAATTAATATAACTCTATAAGTTGACAATTGATGCTTTAATTTTTTTATAATGTTATATTAATGTAATTGAGACATATAATATTTGTAAAAAAATATGTAGAATTAGATCATGTAATTTCTGTGTAGTTATAGTATTAATATTAAACCAAATGATGGACTTGTATCTTGAAATATATCTACTGATAATAAGTTTCTAACAGTTGTCTATATGTGAGACTTAGACAAATTTCACACTGGTTTTGTCCCTAGTAATATGTAAATACCATTGAATTTTACAAACAGCTTGTAAGACCAATCCCAAAAACCCATGTTCTTCTAATTGTGTTGTTAGTATGTGGAACAAATTGTCCAGTGAAGTGATAAGTCCTAGTATAAATGCTTGTAAAAATAGACTGGACCTCTTTCTAAAGGATAATAATAGTTATGCAAGTTATTTATAGGCATGTCAGCTATGCTGTTCGCCCGGTAATATTAATAATTATATTAATTTTTATTCAAAATCGCTCTTAAATGTTATATTCCAATTTGATATAATGGCATTGTATCAATAACCTTACTTTGTATACAGTATATGTATGTATAATTGTAACATTTAGTTATTAGGATAACTTCTTACTGTGGGGTTGTCTAGAGTGTATCTTGGTTTACTTCAAACCAGATTCATGGTTAAAAAAACTTAAGAAATTATGTAATAATTCAATCAATATTGGAAAGACAAATGGCTTCACTGTTTGTAAAATTTAAAATAACATTGCTTGGAGATGTTGTTCTCCTTTCTAAATAGTTCACGTGATTACACTTGAACTCTATTAAAATTAACTTTTGCAGACTTATTCCAAATAATATGCAATCATAAATAAGTGATATGGGTTAAGCCCAAGAAGTTGATAATTATTTTTGGTGTTGATGGGGCTGGTAAATTGCCTTTCCAGTGACGGTGTGATGGTTGTAGTATTAGTTGTGATGTAGATATTGTGACATAATATGTTAACAATATATTTTATACCTAAGTATCTATGAGAGTGCTTGGTGGAAATGCCGTAGAATATATTGAGATCATTCATACGCAGTTCAGTATTATCACACGCACCTTACACATGTCTAGTACATTTCACTCACCATCTCGATCATTGCTTTGCGGAAATTGGCAGGTAAGTGTCCTGCATTGTTAACTGTTATTCTTGGTATTTCCTGTTAAAGTCTCTCACGCTTAAACATCTTAATTTCAGACGCAAATAACTTTTATTTAATATTGCAGCATGTTTAAGATGCTTTCTTTTTGATCTTTGCATTTTGCTTTTAATTGCAATACTATGAAAACTTAATACAAATAATTTTTCATATTCTTTTCGACGTTTCCACCAAGTACCTGTTTTTCTTAATAAATATTAATGAAGTAAATATTTATGCATATCGAAATAAACAATTTCTTATATTTTTTATGTTTTATTTTATTGTTAACTTCCAGTTTCGTGTATATTTCCAAATATTAAATTAGGGTATGATTTGGGTTAAAAGAAAATCCATTGAATTCTCAAAATTTATGAAATAGCGAATTATTCAATTTTGTTAATTATAATTTGAATTTTTATGACTGTTTCAGTCCTTTAAATTTGCACAATTTTAACCTTTTTCATACCCTAGTTCAAAAATGATTGACTTTATTTTTCTCTTTACAGGTAGAAGGAATTGTCACGAAAGAATATGGAATATTTCATATTTCCTGATAGCATTCACTCACACCTCGTCCCAGACCCCTTTTCCATCCATTCCACATCATTCATTTCCATTACGTTGTATTACAAATGCATGATTTGTATAAAGAACATCTTTGCCCCAGAGTATTTCATGATGTGATACATTATGGCGACTAGAATTTGAATTTCTGGTTAAGATATCATATTCTAGAACATTTGTAATTTAATGTTGATAATACAATGACGTTATTGTATTATTATTACAGTGCTGACACATGTTTTGCATATTATTAATTCAATCCCGTTGATAAGACAACATTTATGAAATAAATATCTGTTTAAAAACATGTCTTATCTTTTCACATAATGTGTCGTTGTGGTATTCGTGATTACTCATTCTCTATGGTTCGGTGTTGCCATATAACAAAATGCGCCAATAGTGTATCACTTCAAGCACTCTCATATTACCATAGACAATAAGTATTAGCATAGAAATTCTTGTTTATTAAGTTATATTTTTTTCTGTTTTCAGTGACAAAATTGAAGAACCTGAAACTTCAACGGAAAAGAAAAAAGGACGATCTCCAGCAAAGACTCCCGTGTCAAAACCCACACAGAAAACACCTAAAAGTGCGGTAAAATCAGAAAATGGAACACCAGGTATGGATATTATTATTTATTTCATTGTGTTCTTGTTCATTGTGTAATTGTCATAAATTGTTTTGTATTCAAATATGTAGGATATGTAATAATAATTATGTAAAATTTCATTTTTAGGCAAGAGAGGTCGAGGTAAAGGTGCTGCCGAGAAAAAAGAAGAAAAACCAGATCAGAAGGCTGCACTTAGAGCTTTAATGGAAGTAAGTTAATAACACGAAAATCTTGTGGTTTTATTATATCGTCTTTATATATTTAAAACGATGCATGTACAAATAATTTTATTTTTAGCATGTTCTAAAAGAATCACTCATTATGTCATTTAAAATGTTTGCTGTTTTTTTTTAAATGTGCAACGAGGATCTATTAAATTGAATGTGTATGAATTATTTGTTTCAAATTACAATTTAATTTTAAAAATGTTGACACAGAGTTCGGTTTTTATTTGAAAACAGGTTATTGAAGATACAAGATATTGTAAAAAAATCATTAGTTGAAGATTATTATAATGAACGACTTGTGTATTTGACTCTTGATTAGCACTCTGAGGTTCTGATGAAATGTAGAATTGTCAAATCATGAAACACTGATTATATAAGTTGCATATATGGCACTTTAGTAGCTTTGTTTTTTAAATTAAGTTACGACACTTTGATGTGTCTAAAATGAAGCTAAGATTACATACATCACTTTAATTTATAGCTTTAGCGGTGTTGAAAATAAACAAATAAATCTATTTGTGAAATTAATATTTCAAAATAAAATCAATCAATTTATAGATTGAATGATTTTTATTTTGAAAAACTCCATACTAATTTATCTAAAAAAATGGTTTTAAGTTTCACTAGTTTTTAATAATTGAGTGACCTGGTTTCGACTTACAAAATCAGGTCTCTCAATTATTAAAGAGTCAAATTAAACCATTTTTGTATTTAAAAAAAATTATATATGGCAAGGATAATTCCATAGAAAAAGTTAGTTAAGTTCTGACATTTTTTGAATGGCGGTGTCCACACAGCTGGATGCGAATGTCAATCGTAAGCAAGAATCTTAAATATTTCGGTGACAATTCGGAGCATTCTCCGAAGAAATATTTGAATGAATGCCTTCGTTACCCGTCCATGAAACGTAACGAAGGCATTCATTCAAATATTTCTTCGGAGAATGCTCCAAATTGTCACCGATATATTTAAGATTCTTGCTTGACGATTGACATTCGCATCCAGCTGTGTGGACGCCGCCATTTGAAATTTATCCTTGTGATGGTTTACTTCATATAAGGATGGGATACAATTTTTTTAGTGTGTTTTTATTATTGTATGTAGTGCGACACAATTGTTTTGATATTCATTGATTTATTTGTTTATAGAGTGGTGTGTTTGTGCATATATTTGGCTACCTGAACAAGAGGGAGTTGGCAGCTGCTGCCAGAGTGTGTCGAAGTTGGAGAGACATTGCCTACACACCTACACTATGGAAGTCTGTCAGAATGAAAAACTCACAAGTATATATCAATCTGTATATTTATTTTACATCATACTTCAATTATTTTGTTGGTTTTGTAGTATAATTTTACAATACTCATTCTTTATGATGAGTAATTTTTAAAATGAACCACAATATGTAGTTATTCCACTATTCACTTTATTTATTTTTGCGAGCCGGCTTTCAAGAGCTTCCGCTCTCATGAGAGCGGAAGCTCTTGAAAGCCGACTCGCAAAAATAAATAAAGTCAATAGTGGAATAACTACATATTGTGTTTCATTTTAAAAATTATTAATATGAACTTCCACCAAGAACCGTCAGTCGATAAATTAAACTTTATGATGAGGATGTCAAAAATATAATCAAGATGAGCTCCATGCTAATTCCCATTTCTCTTTGTTTATAACTATAAGTAATCAGATTCATAATAGTTACAATAAATTAAATTCTATCATTCATGGAGTTGCAAAAATGTAATAGAAACTATTCTTGTCTATATTGGTATTGATGATAGAAGTATAAAATTAAGTTTTATATATATATATATATATATATATATATATACATCCCACTACCTTTACGGGCCCCATACATTGTTGATTTGCTATCATTAGAGCGTCTTTTGAATTAGGGCGTCCGTATATGGACGCCCTAATTTTTACTACGTTAAACCACCCCCTATACAGTGCTAATATAGTTTTTGCTATTTTTAGAGGGACTCCCCAAGACGGATTTTTGAAAATGATATACGATTTTCGTATATTGAGGGTTCGAACATTTTTCTGAAGAGGCGCCCCCTTATATACGGGGTGTATATTTTTTGCGTATATCATTTTCATACACACGATATTACGGCGTCCGCAATGTATATTTTATTTACTTTTATATCTTTAAGCATTCCGAAGATTTGGCAATGTCGCAATACGCAAGTCCCAAGGTTGGCGTGATATTACTTGTAACATAATATTCGGTGTCTGACGCATTAAATGTAATTTATTTGAAGGCTGTCATCAATATCCTGACTTCTGTATTTATCTCCTGGATATTAATGTTTATATGCTTTTGTTTAGAACCGTTGTTACTTGTACTTACCTTATTAAAATTATTTGGTAATATGTTATTTTTATATTGTTTTCATTATCTGATATGCATTGTTTTGACTTCACTGTTTTTTTTATTTTTTATTATATTTGTAAAGGCTGTTTCAGCCGTTTATTGCATAAAGAAATAAATAAAGGCAATGTCATACATATGGTCGTTTTCAAGTTTTTTACGCGAGCGTGTAGTATAGATTTTCCTCTACCTGTCGGTGTTATTGAGAAATATAATTTCAGAACCTATCACAGTTTAAATTCAATTTGAAATAAATACGCAATAGAAAAAAGTGATAATTACTCAGACGCATAAGGTATATACTATATAGACTGTTTCTATTATGATTTTATGGCCCAGCTACATAATAGCTCTACCGCGCACAAGTTTCATTGAATGTTAAACTATGTGTCGTATAAGAGTAAAAGTATAATTTTTTTGTTTCTACTGATGAGGTGCATTTACCTACGGACTTTAATAAGTCAGGGCTGGCGAACTTTTTTGAGCCTGAGTAGGTATCAATTTTTTTTCAATATAATAAGATATCGCGTGTCTCGTTCCATGAAAATAAGAATGCATCAAATGCTTAAATGTAACTTCAAACTTTTAATATAAACAAAGCTTTAATAAATCGAAAAAAATAATTAAGTGCATAAGTAGGTACTTAATAATAATAGCAAAATAAACGTCTCCTCGGGGGGCTAGCTCCGTGCGGGAAATATCAATCAATGCGATCTATTTATTCATGAATGCAGTGTTCTCGAACGACATTGTCCAATATCGGTAGAACTATCCGCTAAAATCGGTATAAATGGTATATTTTGTACCCAAAATCGGTATATGGGGTATTTGTACCGACGATGATCAATATCGGGTACTTTTCTTTTCACGAATTTTCTACCCCCCGTCGCCAAATTTTGAAAATGGTATAGGAATTTGGAATATTTCAAAAACTCCTCGGTTTTCTTAAAGAATATTTGCTCGAATCCATGAGTATCCGGTACTTTTACTGAATACCCGGTACTTATCTACCGATTATACTTACCAGCCGACAAATGGTAAAAATCGGTAGATTTCTAGGGCATTTCGGTAAGACAGAAAAGACAGAAATCAATTAGAATAGTAAAAAACCCGAAGTTGAACAAACAGTTTAACATTAATCAGTTATCTTATAAATAAAAATGGATTGACCATGTATGTCACTTCATAACATGAGAACGGCTGAACCAACTTGGCTTATTGTTTTTTTGTTGTGTTCTTAATTATCAGGAGACTGTTTATATGAAAGAAAATTTTTGGAAAATCTAACGGAATCATCGGAAATTTGGATTGTATTTTTGTATGAAAATGTCGTTTGTATGACAGTTCCGCTGTCACACAAACAATATGGATAATTATACAAAATCAACGATGAAGATTTTTCATAGATTGGCCTATTAATAGAATGATTTTTGAATACATTTTCAAATTAGAATCCTTTTCCATACAATTTAACATCTGTGGTTCTGAAATTTCAATTTTGAAAAAATCATGGAAAGATTTTGTATAAATTTAAAATGAATGAGTAGATTTCAACCTAAAAAATTAAATTAGTACCTACATATTATATTACGTACAGCAGATAATTTACAAACAAATTTGAGTTAAATATAATTGTTAAACATAAGTGAATTTTATTTTTTTAACACTTTACCAGTGATTTCCAAAGTGGTCCAGGTGGATCCCCAGAGATCCACGGGGGTCTTCGATGGCGTGACTAAAAATGGGGGTGCACGAGTCGTAAGTGGGGGTCCACGAATCCATACATATTTAAAGTATCGGATATTCGGTAAAAACACCAGATATTGACATAAACAATAGTCGGTACAAATACCCGGTATACTGTAGAAAAAGGTACCTACTGTGAGAAAATATTCTGTAAGGAAACCGAGGAGTTTTTGGATTATTTTAAAATCCTATACCATTTCGAAAATTTAGCGACGGGGGAGGGTAGAAATAGAGGGGGTCCACCGGAACCAGCAAATCTTTGAAAGTAGTCTATGAGAAAAAATGTTTAGGAACCTCGGGAGTTTGTAAAGAGATTAAAAATAATATTAATCACTCATTGATTGTTAGGCGGTACGAAGTTCGCTGGGTCAACTAGTAATATTATGAAATTAAGTATAAAATTGACAAAAATTTTGGTCAAGATATTATTAAAGTAAATCGAAGTGGTATAAAAAATGTTGCTTTAAAAATAATGATAATAATAAATTTATCATGGAACAAAGACAGGGTATGATATGCATCCATACGGTTTGAGAAGAGATGAGCTATTCGACTAAGTAGAATAAAGAGGAACGTAGATTGGTACCCCATGGCAAGTATAAAAAATAAAAAAAAACTCTTTATTTCGGAAGTATTCGATTTTACATTTCTCAATATTCAATTACTAGCTGACCCAGCGAACTTCTTATAGCTGAAGATTCAACGAATGATTAATATTTTTAATCTCTTTACAAACTCCCGTAATTGTCCAAGTGTGTCATTGTATAGTGCAGAGGTTCCCAAACCTTTTTTCTCATAGATCACTTTCAAAATTTTGCTGGTTCTGATGGTTCTGATGGACCCCATGCATTTCTACCCCCCCCCCCGTCGCTAAATTTTCGAGATGGTATAGGAGTTTGAAATATTTCAAAAATTCTTCGGTTTTCTTCCAGAATATTTTCTCACATTTCCTTTTCTACAATGTAACTGGTATTTGTACCGACTATTGTTTATGTCAATACCGGATACCTAAAAAATATTACGTGTTTAAATTTCTACTTCCCCTCCCCCCCCCCGTCATCGAATTTTCAAAATGGTATAGGAATTTGAAATATTTCATTAACTTCTCGGTTTTCTTAAAGAAGCATTATTTATGTACTCGAATCATTTAGTATCTGGTACTTTTGGCGAATATCCGATACTTTAACTATGGATTCGTGGACCTCCGCTTACGACTCGTGAACCATCCCCATTTTTTAGTCACGCCAACGTAGACCCCCGTCGAGTCTCCGTGAACCCTTAGAGATCCACCAGGACCACTTTGGGAATCACTGGTATAGTGTAAAAAAATAAAATTCATTTATGTTGAACAATTATGCTTAACTGAGATTTGTTTATTATCTGCTGTACGTAATGTATGTAGGTACTAATTTATTTTTTAGGTAGATAACTATTCATTTTAAATTTATAAATATTCTTATCCATGATTTTTTTTTAAATTGAAATTTCAGAAACACAGGTGTTAAATTGTATGGATAACGATTCTAATTTGAAAATGTATACAAAAATTATTCTATATAGAGGCCAATTTATAAAAAAAAACATTTTCGTTGATTTTGTATAATTCTCCATACTGCAGTTTTTATTGAAATTAAAAATGTATGCCGTAAATAAATAAGCTATTTGACACGCTTAGGCAGTATGACGGTAGTGTCAATCTGCAAGAACACTACACAATCTTGCATCAGAACTACATGAACACATTCTTATTTTCATCTTCAATAGCACAATTTTTGGTTTACGTAATAATAATTTTCCATCTGCAATAATAAAATACAATTTCAAATATAATCTGTGCACGTCCACATTTATGTGACAGATATATCGACACATAAATATTAGTAGAATAATTATAGTAAACAAATATTAGTACCTACACCAGTTTTACACATTTTGTTCATATTGATTATAGTAATTTGATTCTTAATATAGCAGAATATAAGGATTATTTTAGCACAATGCAACAGGCGACGTAGAAGCGCTAACAGCGCCATAATTCTCCATATTGTTTTTAGTTTTGAAATTAAAAATGTATATAAAAAAAAAAAAAAAGGGCGTAAATAATTTTCTTCATAATTTTTCTGAGAAGAATTCAACAAATCAGAGACCATTCATATCGATACAGCCATTATTGAGTTATAAATGGTGTAACTCACATGACTTCATTTTATATATTAGATTCCATGTAATTTTTTATCAATAAGCAGAATTTCTTATAAAATATTATATTCGTTATATGGACTGCAAAAAAATTTAACATAATTATTATTATTTTAATATCATCATCTCACAAACACAAATAAAATCCATCTCTCTCCAAATGTAATGGTTTTTTGCGTGTCAACCTTTTTCAAATTTGCATCTGATTGTTGGTTATTCATTCTTTTTATTAATAAGTTGGCACTAAATTAATTTTTATAGGAATTACTATTTTTAATTAATTTGATAAAATTATTTTTTTCGTATCGTATCTTTTATATTTAATTAAAATTGATAATATCTTTTTTTTTATGATTATAATCATGATAATATTCCACTTTATTTCATAAAAATACTGTAACAATCTCTAGATATTATTGTTTAATCGAAATGTGTACTGCATTACAAATACCTAGATTTTTTTCCAGTTACGTAAAATATTTTATATTTCCTTTTAAATGTCATAGGAATATTATATTTAAACTAGCTGACCCGATAAACGTTGTTTTGCCATAGACATTATTTCTAGATTACTAATGTCACTATTAAAAATAGGAATTGATGGCAGAAGAGTGGAAATTTAGGGCTGTATATATTTTTAAAGCCTCACAATAAAAAAAAATTGTCCAAAAAATAAAATAATAAAAATCGGGGTGTACCACCCTTAACTTTTGGGGGTACGCAAAATAGATGTTGGCCGATTGTCAGACATACCCGATAAGCACATAAAATTTCATCAAAATCGTTTCAGCCGTTTCGGAGGAGTGTGATATCAAACACCGAGACACAAGAATTTTATGTATCTGATATCTTATGGTGAAGCGAAATGCTAAACTAATTGCTATTGAATAACAATGAAATCAAAATTTCAGTACAACAAATGCCCAACCCAATCAAAATGTATTTAGATGTCAAGGAAATAATAAATGACTTTTTTCGTAATTATATTTCTATTATAATAACCAAATTTATTAAAATAACAAATTACAATTGACAAAATAAATCTATTTAAAGGTAAAAATCAGACTTTTACTTTTACTCATTTACTAAATTGCAAAATTTTTGCTTATTTACAAAAAAAAACTAGCATTTAAAAAAAGTCTTGGTAGGTAGACAGAAGTTTGAGGAATAAACAGTTTTTTGTTTATTGTGCAGTCATTTGAATTTCGCGCGCTTTTCTGGTCTAGTCCCGACAATATTTTCAAATGTCTGATGATTTACTTAACTCAGCTAATAATTATACTATAATGTATATATACAATTATGATAATTTACATACAAAAGACAATCCGGAGTCCCATAGTTTGGCAACAGTGTAGGACGCTTGAAAGTGTAATATATGAAAGTATAATATACAGAACGGAACCCATAAGGGAAGTCATATGAAAGGAAGTGGTAGTATGGAGGCATAAAAGTAACACTACCGGACTTAGTTAGAATGTTTTATGAAAGGAGCCCGCAAAGATAGCCTGATGTATATATATATATATATATATATATATATATATATATATATATATATACATTTTCTTGCCTTTTATTTTAATTTTAATTTATTATTATTAGGTAACAGACTGGCAAGGCCTATCTGTAGCTCTGAAACGTCAAAAAACACGTCACCTGGACCTCCGTAAGATGCTTCTGCCCCCTGATGACACTGACAACATATGGGACCAGTTCACCAAGCACATTGCTTCTGTAGACAGTCTGCTTAGGATAGAGCTGTGTCGGTGTCCTTCCTCTGTTTTAGAGAGGATCTGCAAAGCCCTCCCTCAACTACAGACATTGACTGCCACCAGTCTGAAATGTTC